>JAJEJO010051233.1:0-30554 GCA_020662805.1 Glaucomys volans
TATCTAGAGAGCTGATGCTATGTGCCAGATAGATGTTGTATGTGCAGTGTCTCACTTATTCCCAACATCTCTGTCAAGCAGGTGATATTGTCTTCATTTTGCTGGTGAGAAAACAGTCTCCAAGAACTTCTTTAGTTTGTCCTAGGCCGCATAACTTTGAAGTAATGGCACTGGGTTAGAACTCCTCAATTCACCTTCTCCCTTCGCCCTGTGCCCTGTGCCACACTGCCAGCTTAACAACTTCCAGCTGTAAAAACGTGCAACAACAGAGAAGGGTCACTGGGGGAAAACTGAGGATGTAGTCTGGCTGGTTGTAGAACATAGTGAGAATTACACGAATGCCTTTGGAGGGAAGTGTTCTTGCCTCTTCTCTTTTTGCTTCTGATGAATTGAGACATCTATGTGATATTAGAAAGTAAAACACAAACTGAAGACAAGATGTGTGTTCCAGACCAAAAGTCTGGAGACAAGGTAAATGAGACCTTTCAGTTGGTGCCAGTTCAAGGAATGCCCTGGAAGAGCTTGCCCAGTGTGACACTGTGCAGCCAGAGATGCCTCTTGCCCTCAGGAAGCTTGCTCGACTGTACAGATGGATAGAATGTTGGGAGAGAAAAGAGCCATAATTGAGAAAACACTGGATCTGAACTTTTGGAAACTATAAGTTTTCATGGATTTTGGAATCCAGATAGGACTGGTTGCTGTATATCCTGTCCAGCTGTGTGTTTGCTTACAAAGCACCAACTATTTGTGTTTGTCACTGTTATTGAGACTGGACATCTAGCTTAGTGCTACCTTCTGACCTTATCAAATCAGTGTCCTAGTATATTGGTACTTTATTTTGGCTATTTGTGCAGATGTGGAGTGGTCTGGTAGAGGCTGAAGTGCTAAATCATGTCAAGACTTGGTGGCAAGTTCATGCAGAACTTAAAATTAGACCTGAAGTTTCCGAAAGATTTTCTCCTGACACTACAATCCTAGAGTGTGATAACTGGAAGGGAGCCCAAAAACCTCTGGTCTAACACCCTATATTTCTTAGTTGAGAGACAAAGAGCCTATTTTGAAGAAGGGGATTTTTCTCCCCAATGTTAACAAACAAGCCTACATTGAGCACCCTCTCTGAGTGAGGCACCCACCTAGGAAGTGGAAATCCAGAGAGGAACTGGGGATTTGCCTCTTGCCATGAAGGTACAATTTGTATCATCTGTGGTCATCAGTAGCGCTGTTGGGTCTCACTTGCTTATCTGGAACTGGTGGATGAATGTCTTGGATTCAGGGTAATAAACAAAACATGATTGATGATAAAATCTTTGACATACCTGGAGTAACTTCTGCTGTTACTCTGAAAATCAGAGAAAGGTAGCACTTCCAGTTTGAGGAAAACACTTTCCCTCGGTAGGGTAAGTGACTTATGGGAAGTCAGGAATTGGGAGGAATGGGCATCCCAGAACTTGTATTGAAAGGAAGGATTCCTGACATTCTCTATGAGTCATGACTTTAGTCAAAATGTATAGAATAGGTTGAAACATTCTCATCTGAACTTCCCAAAGGCATATGTTTGAATCTGCCTCAGTCTAGTCCAAATAAGCAAACCAACCTCCAGTATAAAGAAATTACAAGAACAAGCAAATTCATTAAAAAGAAAAACAAGCTGGGTGTGGTGGTGCATGCTTATAATCGCAGTGGCTCAGGAGGCTGAGGCAGGAGGATTGCCATCACCAGCAATTTAACAAGACTGTCTCAAAATAAAAATGTAGAAAAGGGTCGGGGAAGTGACTTAGTGGTTAAACAACAAAACAAAAAAGCAACAACAACAATAACAACAACAAAACAACAACAAATATCATAATGGCATGCATATTACCTTAATTAAAGAGAAAAAAAACTAAGACCAAATAAGCAGTTTCACCAACTGCTGACATCACATATTTTAATATAGTTAAATTTGGACAAATCTGTCAAGTTGGATATGGGAAGCATGGTGAATACCATATTTTCTGGGATAATTTGCAGACAGTTACTTTCTCTAGGTGTGTCTTTGCTGGGTAGGAGTAAGGGATTGTGAGCTGGGCTGGCCCTGGCGTGTAGTCTGCGTATGTCTGTGCCAGAGGTCACAATGTAGAGACCTCACACTTAAACCTTACACTTGACTCCATCCTCCAAGATGAGAGGTAAAGCCTCTTTGGAGGCTCCATTAGTTTTGTGCTTGCTCAGCAAGAGCTTTATAAAACATGTAAACAATAATTGGCTTAAGTAAAGTTTATTAATTTTTTTTTCTTTTTGTGACGGGAAATGGTCAGACTATTCAGGGGCGGGTATGAATCGAGTGACTTTTCCTTGCACAAACAGCTATGCCTATTTTCCAGTAAGCACTAATTCTCTTCTGGCCTTCTTCCCCCAAGCAGGCCTGGCAAACTGCTGTGATGCCAGGTCACCAGCAACTTCTTGGCAAACTCAGGTGCTTCTCTTCTGTGAAAAGAGGAGCCTGGATCATTTGGGAGCTTTGGGCACGTGTCTAATGATCATTTGGAGCAGACTCAGTCAGGACGGTTAGATGTCTGTTTAACAGAAGGACAACCAAAGCCATAATAGGAGTCAGCTTGGTCCCCCCAATTGAATTCCCCTTTAGTGTTAGCAGGAAACTGAACTTTGTGGCTGCTGCATCAGCTGCTGCTGAGCTTTGGTTCTTTAGGAATAAAGGGTGTGATCATAAATGAATCCTGGTCTTTCTCCAGTGTTTATATTTGTCAAATACCAAAAAATCAACAGGAATCTTAAATTGGCTTGTCTGCTGCCACCTGGCTTTCCTACCACCTTCCATTACTAACCTGAAGCTGAGAGGAACAGAGCCCGGGGCAGATGCTACAACCTTGGAGGAACCTGGCAGATGTCAGTGAGTGTGGGCAGGACCTACAGCTATGGAGAGGGGAGCTCACTGATATTTAAACCCAGATATCACTGAAATTTGATCCAAAGCAGTAGTGATCTTACCATTCTTAAGGGGCACTGAAGGTCACTAGGAGGGTTTTCATATCAGTGTCCTGGCTTTGGAGAGGACAGATATTTGCAGTGGAGGGAAAGCTGTGTACAGAGGGGACTCAGGCAGGTGTGGGGCTGGGCAGGATGCAGGTGGGTCATCAGGGTGCTGCGCTACGTAGTTTCATCTTCCCTTCAGAATAGTAGAGAATTATACCCAAGACTGTTCTAAACAAACAAACAAACAAACAACAACAAAGAAATAAAAACAGAAAAGAGAGATTTCATGAGCTAAGTCATAGCAAGTCTTCTTATCTAATATTTATATAATTTTCCATTTTCTCCCCTGCTGCTAGAACTGCTTGGTGGCTCTGTTGTTTGGCACCATTTGCACATCTGTCTGTTTTGGGAGAAGAAGCATGAGCTTAATGGATTTAGAAGAGAGGTGGGGAGCAGGTCCATGAGACCTGGAATCAAATAAAAGCAGCTGTGAATTCAATAAGGCTTCAGAGAGGAGGGACAAGAAAATGCCTATTAATGTTAATCATTGATATTGATGGTCCTGGCCTTCATTTACTGAGTGCTTATCACTGATGTTGAATACCTTCCACAAACCATCTCAGTAAATCACACAAGTCCCCAAGGTAGGAGCATTAACCCCATTTTACAGATAAGGGAATGAGGTTTGAGAGGGTTTGTGTTCCTGCTTTTGGCAAGTGCTGGGGAGAGGATTCAAATCTAGGTCAGTGTGGCTTCCTACACTGCTCTTTCTGCCAAGTTGAAGGTAGGGGCCAGGCACTTGAATTCACCAGAATTTTGTTTTCTGTTCATTTCCTTCACAAGAATGATTTTACCAGAGAGTGATGTATGCTCTGATGAGCAGCTCTGCTCCATGATGGTGCTTGGAGGTTTAGCCAAAACTACTAGTAAGACTAACTTGTGTGTGGATGGATAGGGGAGGGCGTGGAGCCACCGGCAAGCATTTTCCTATGGTGTGACTCTGACGGACAGTGGTGCCATGGTTAAGATGGAAAGCTACTCCTGCAAATTGAAATGGTATAAATAGGGAATGAATGCTTTGCTTTCCTGCAACTTGGGTCACTTTGAAAAATATTTGCTTAGTGAGTAACAGTGTGACATGGGTTCTGCTTAGCAATGTAGTTTCAACTCACTTATCCTAAGAACTTGAGGGCCTTTTAGGAGTTTTTTTTTTTTTTTTTTTTCTTCTTCTTGCTGTCAGCTTAATTATTTGTATAGAGTGAGTGCATTGGCTTCTACCATCTGTTATTAATATTTCCTTTGTTCTCTTCATTTCAGGTCTCTTAGAAACTGGTTTAACTCTGGGATTTGAATGATTCCACCAGTGTTGGGTGTGTGAGGTTGATCACACTTACTGGTAGCATCCTCTTCAAATACATCTCTTTGTAGATTAGAGGGATTGAGTTCACTAGGGAAAGGCAAGGGTGAGGGGAAGTTGTTTAATTGCTGGTCCTGGAAAAGAGGTAGGAATTCTGATCTCCTGAAGAACCTTGTGACAGACCATTATCTCATTTCTTCTAGATATGCTCAGCTCTACCTAATGAAAAGTAGGAGAGGTAGAAGGGTTGGGAAGGCAAAAGGTGACAGGTTCCCAGAATAATTTAATTGGTTATCAGCCAACTCTACTTCTTTTTTTTTTTTTTTTTTTTTTAATGTCTTGAAGTCCATGGTTCTTTTTTCCTCTTGGATTTAAATCTTGTTTACCTGTTTGTGTGTGTGTGTTTGTATGTGTGTGTGTATGTTAGTTTTCTGTCACTGTGACAAAATGCCTGGGAAAATCAATTTAAAGAAGGAAAATCTTATTTTGGATCACAGTTTCAGAACTTTTGGTCCATAGTAATTTGACCCCATTATGTGGGCCTGAAGTGAGGCAGAACATCATGATGGAGAGGGTGTTGTGGAGCAAAGCTGCTCAGCACACAGTGGACAGGAAGCAGAGAAAAGTAGAGATCAGCATCAAGATATACCTTTCTAGGGCTTGCTCCTGGTGACCTGCTTCCTCTAACTAGGTCCCACCTCTTAAAGTTCTTACTGCCTCCAAATAATGGCACCAATTATGAACCCATCCATGTATTAATCCATTGATTAGAACCCTTCCGATCTAATCACTGCCCAAAAGCTCCACTTCTGAATATTGCTGCACTGGGTACAAAACCTTCAACACATGAGCCTTTGAGGGAACTTTCCAGATCCAAACCATAATACTGGTCCAGGAAAAATTATAGCATGGACAAAGTTTGTGTGTCTTTCTCTCCTCATGTTCAGGGGCCAGTGTGGTTTTTCCACTCAGTTTCTAAGAAAATGGACAATGTGCTAATCATCTTTGTATTTCTGGCTCAATGTCCTGACACATAGTAAGTAGTTGAGCAATAAATGATTGTTGGATGGTTTCCAGAAAGATCTTGCTTTACGTTAACTCTTTATTCATTCTAGACAACTTAGGGGTAGGTGGAGCTTGGGCTACACTTCAATACATTGAGCTTCAACTCAAGAATTCTTGAGTTATTAAGAAAGAATATTTTAGAACATTTAACATCAGCAAGTTGGCAAACTCAAAGAACCTAGTGGATACAGAATTGTCTTTATGTGTCCTACAAATTTAGTTCTCTTCTTTAACAATCTTTATGTATGGTTAAAACCAGTGTGTCTGTACTTGCTTATGTTCTGATTTTCTTTGTGTAGCTGTTTTCTGTCCTCTTACAGAGCTATAGTTGTATTTTTCATTTATTTAATGAAATTTGTGGAGCATCTGTTAAATGTCAGTCATGGCTAGAATCTGGGTATATGATAGTGAAAGGTTATCCACAGTCTCCCCCTCTTGGGGTTCATAGAAGGGTGATGTTTAATAGAAGGAGCCATTCACAGAGCAGGAGGAAGAGTGTGCCAGTGGGAGGGAACAGCAGTGGAACAGCCCAAACAAAAGAAGGAGCCACCATATTCAGGGAAGGGAAGGAAAGCCATTGTGTTTGGTGTGCTCAGTGAATGGGGGCTTAGATTCAAGTGGAAGAGGCAGGAAGGTGCCAGATCATATAGGACCTCTGAAGATATGAAGCCATCAGGATGTCATTCAGAGTGCAGTGAAGAAGCAGGATAATACTATGGCTTGAATTAAAAAGAAATTTTAATGATTCCTTTGTGTTGTTTTATTTTTGCAGTGCTGGGAATGGGCCTCAGGACTGGGGATGGGCCCCAGGGCCTTCTACATACCAGGCAAGCACTTTGCCTCTGAGCTATAGCCTCAGACCCCAATATATATATATTTTTAAGGTCACTCTGGCAGCTGTGTGGAGAATGGATTAGAGAGGGGCAGGCCGTGTGGGTTCAGCAGTCCAGTTGGAATCTTTTACAGTAGTTCAGGGTAGAGATGATGGTCTTGAGCTAGTGGTACTGAGCAGAGAGTTTGGAGTTTGCCTACGGTGAGATAGGAGGGGCCAGGTGGTTTTGAGGTAAAGCAATTACCAAGGCCTACTCCCAGGTTCCTAAGTTCAATGTCTATGGTGGGAAAGAACAGACTGGAACAGGAGTGGATGGGATTGGGAACCCTGAGACCTGGGTGTGCATTGAGGTGCCTGTGATTCACATCAGCTCAGGCCTTCACATTGGCCATTTTTAAAGAGCCTCACCCCCTGGTTGGATGTGTTGGGACTTCCTGCTGTTGTCAGGTGCTGTTCTTCCACCAAGCAGCACTAAGGAAGTTGTCTCTGGACAAAACAATTACTCTTTCTCCTTTTGGGTTGTTTCCCCAAAGTGTATTCCTCAAAGTGGACTTGCTGGGTCACGGGAAATCAATGATCAGTTTTATGGCTTTCGCTGCATATTGCCAGATTGTCTTCAGGAAACCAATTAATTCAAAGTGCCACCAGCCACCCATAAATGTGTTTTCTACCTCACAACCTGCCAGCAGGGGAGTTTATCATTTTAATGTGTTTATGCGCCTTTAACATAGATGTGTAAGGTATCTGGTTGTGCAGATTGCCTTTTGGTAGTTCCTGGAGAGGTCAAAAATTTATCCATATTATGATTACCTTGGTAATTACTCTGTCTTAAGTACGGATTAAAGTTATGTCAGTTTCATTTCCATTAATTCTTTATACCTTTTTGATTATAAGCTTTTATTAACATGTATAGAATGTATTTTTCCATTGAACTTTTGATAGTATTATATCGAACATGAACATTTAGGTTTATATTGTTAAATCAATTTTCTTTTTTCTGTGTCTGAATATTTTTCTTGTTGTTGTTGTTGTTCATTTTGTTTTATTAGTCAAAACTGATCCCTTAACAGGTGAGACAAACTATTTCAATACTTTGAATTTTATAATCTTTTTTTTTTTTGGGTACTGGGGATTGAACCCGAGGGTGCTTAACCACTGAGTCACATCCCTAACCCTTTTTATATTTTATTTAGCGACAGGGTGTTGCTGAGTTGCATAGGGCCTTGCTAAATTGCTGAGGCTGGCTTTGAAATTGTGATTCTCCTGCCTCAGCATCCCAAGCAGCTGGGATTGCAGGCATGTGCCACCATGCCAAACTGAATTTTATAATTTTATTTAAAAAAAAAAATTTGTTCTAATTAGTTATACATGACAGTAGAATGCATTTTGACACATCATACATAAATGGAGTGTAACTTCTCATTCTTCTGGTTGTGCATGAGGTAGTGTTACACTGGTTGTGTAGTCATATATGCACATGGGGTAATAATGTCCGATTCATTCTACTATCCTTTCTACCCCCATACCACCTCCCCTCCCTTAATTTCCCCCTGTCTAGTCCAGAGCACCTCTATAATCTTCCTCAGCACCCCCTTACTGTGAATTAGCATCTGCGTATCAGATAAAACATTCAGACTTTGGTTCTTTGGGATTGGCTTATTTTGCTTAGCATGATATTCTCCAGCTCCATCCATTTACCAGCAAATGCCATAATTTCTTTCTTCTTTAAGGCTGAGTAATAGTCCATTGTGTATATTTACCACATTTTCTTTATCCATTCATTGAAGGGAACCTAGGTTGGTTCAATAATTTTATCTCTTAAAGGTTGGGTTTGTTAACTTTTCTGGATCTTAATGTCCTATTTGTGGTGAAGAATTACCTCAGTGTATGCCACAGGTTGTTTACGCAAGTTCTGTGAGTAAAGGACTGTGTGGGCAAATGCATTTGAGAAGGGCGGGGCCCCTAATTCCCCATTTTGGTCAGCTCTTCTGCAGGACCTGCTGGAGCCAACAATAGGTTGATATTAATTGTGTCTTTCCAAGAGAAGGTTATAAAAGAAACATTGCCTCAACTTCAGACCAGGATGGGTAAATTATCTGAAAAGTGCCAGATAATATGTATTTTTGATTTGGGGTCATATGTTCTCTGTAGTAATTACCAGTTAATTCTGCCTTAATGTGTAAGAAGAAACCCTAGGCAATACCTCAAAGAATGAACATGGCTGTGCTCCAATAAATCTTTATTTGTGGACACTGAAATTTGAATTTCATATATTGCTGAATATTATTTTCTCCCAATTATTCAGAATGTAAAAACCATTCTTAGCTATGGGCTGTACAAAAACAGGCAGATGCTAGAGTTTGCTCACTTTTTTTGGTAAACCATAAAATCATTAACATCTTAGAGGACTGGATCAGGGAAACTCACCCTGGGAAATGCCTCTTTAATTGCTACTCCAGTTTTCTAAAGTGAACTTATTAATAGTAAGTTCTTCTCCTCTCTTGTGCTTTCTCATTTTCTATTTACCACAATTTAATTTTAAATCTGTTTTGAAAATTGTCCCTTGTTTCTCTTTTAAATTGTTGCCATGAAGCCTGTATTTTTTGTTCTGTAGAATGCTCCGTGTTCAGGAGGGTGTGTTTCAGGATTGCAGGTTTTTAAAATCTGGAATTTTTTGATACACTTCTCAGGAATGGAATATTCACATCTTAATTAGGATGTGTTAAAAGATCATCGAATTCTAAGGGAAACTCAAATATAGAAAGATAATAATCTGGTGAGAGTGGTAATTAAAATGACCAACATGTATGATTCTGATTCTCAAAACTGTCTTTGAAGAGGAGGTATTATTCTTACTTCCATTTTACTAATGAGGAAGTGGAGACACAGAAGTTGAGCCTCTTGCCAGGGTCACTCATTGTTAAGAATAGAAAAAAGGCTAGAGTGTTTTTCCTACCTCCCACCAGGCACCATATTCTCCAGTCACACCAGCTGGAGATGGTGTCAATTGATAGCATCAATTCTGACACCATCCACCTGGAGACAGTATCAAATCCCATAGGTTGAGGGCTCAGTCCCACATGACTGGCCCCTACTTCTGATGCCAAAAGCAAGTCCCAGGTTATGATCTGTGCCTCTGATGGATCAGCTATAATTCAGGGTTCCTATGACCCCCTCCTTGAGTTCAATTAATTTGCTAGGGTGAGCTCATGAAGCTCAGGGAAACACTTTAGTTACATTTATTGGCTTATTAATAAAGGATATTACAGATGATACAGATGAACAGTCAGAAGAGATACAATGGGCAAGGCATGTAGGAAGGGCCTTGGAACCTCCCTCGTGCCCTTGGAGTGTGCCACCCTCCAGGCATGTGTTCAGCTCTCTGGAAGCTCTCTGAACTCTGTTCTTTTGGGTTTTTATGGAGGCTTCAGTATATAGGTGTGATTGATTACATCATTAGCCACTGGTTTTCAACTCTACCTTTAGACCCTCCCTCCTCCATAGAGGCTGGTGGGTGGAGCTGAAAGTCCAAACTCTATAAATATGCCTTGGTTTTTCTGGTAACCACACCCCACCCTGAAAGCTATCTGGGGGGGTCTCCAGCCACCAATCATCTCATTATCATACAAAACACTCTTATCACTTTGAATATTGCAAGGGTTTAGGAGCTGGGTGCCAGGAACCAGGGACAGAGACCAAATATATATTTTTATATCACAGTATCACACCCACCAGTTCCTAGTAGAGCTGGGCCTGCTTGGTGCACTCCAGGCTAAAATAGGTTTTGCTTATACATTGATGCTGGAGTTGCTACCCTGGCTGGAAATGTTGGTTTTGCCTGGTGTATGTACTCTCCTGTAAATCCTCGGTGACTATGGAATAGCATCCTCCATCCAAGCCGACAGTCTTGTATGTGATGCCAATTCACTTACCACTTAGTGACTAAGTAAGTGGGCAGCCTGCTCATGGCATCTCAGTGTGGTGGAAGTCTTAGAAATAGCTGTGGTGATGGAGGGAGACGCGGGTGTGTGATCCAGTGACTGAGTGCAGGGTGCACAAACTCTTCTGCATTGCAGATTCTGGGAGAGCAGCCTGGGGTGAAGTCTTGTCTGTGTTTTTCCTTTCCCAGTGTCCCCTGAGCTTGCCTCCCTCTGGTCCTACAGTCAGCACATTCTGACCATGGCATTCTCTATATTCACCAGCTTTAAAAGCAGTCCTTGCTTTTGCCCTGGCAACCGAAGACTTTTTTTTTTTTTTAACCTGAGAGGACAGTAGGGAATGTGAGAACTGACCAAGTTTATATAACATAAGTGGGAACTGTTCTGCCTGTGATTTGTGATAGCTTTGTCCTCAAAGCATTTCTTATTCTGTACTTTTTTTCTCCCTTCAAAGCTGGAGAATTCCAAGTATCCCATGTCTTGATATTACTGATTTAACACGATGCTTAAGATAGAGTGGTCAGAAAGCTTGAGAGTATCCAGCTCTGCCTGACCTTTGCCTTTTTGGTCATCCGTTAGCGTATTTTATAGTCATCGTCACAGGATTAACTTGGTTGCCTAATGATCTCCACAGTAACCGAATTTCCTCTTAAAACATACTAGCTTTATGCAGCATTGAGAAATATTCTACAGCAATCTCCCAAGAGATCTCCTTACTTATCTATTATGAATAGTGAAAGTTTATCACTGCTTTGAGTTTGCACATTTCCCATTAAAATATTATTATTATTTGGTAGGGGCAAGAACCACATAAATATGTTGTAATCATAAGCTTCAAGGAAGTTTGTTTGTTTGAAAGATGAGATCACAGAATAAGGATTGTTAAAGAGTAAGTCAGCATCAACATTCTGGCGAGTGTTTGAGCATCCGGGTGCTTCTTGTGTTCAGTCAGGCCCATCCCCGTGCCCTGCAGTGAAGTGAAAGAGCACAGGCGTGGTTTGGGTCACCAGGGTGAGCACTGAGATCTGGAAGCCTTTACAGCTGGTTATTTACAGAGACCTCTTCCCTGCTTTGGAATTTGTTTTGTTCTGCTTTTCACCTTTTAATGATGCAATATTTATTGTGTTCCTACATCATGTATGACTTGGGATAGTTTATGATATTTGCTTCTGTCATCCATTATTGTTTTTGAAATAAGTATTCTGAAATTTAAACTAGGAAGGAGCTTAGCTAACTTGGGAGAATAATCTCATTATACTGCTTATAATTTTAGGCATCAAGTTAGTAAAATCTTTAAAAAAAATGAGAGGGAAATGTTTTAACTCTTCTGTACATTTAGCTTTTCATCTTAAATACCATGTAGAGGGTAATTCTTGTAAGCCCAGCAGTGGTTCTGTTAAAAGTGATGCCCTTGGTGTCTTTGGAGGTGAAATGAACTATCAGCCCTCACACCGATAGGTTCTAGGTGACTCATGTTATACGACTACATTGTGGAAACATTGGGGGGTTTCTCACACTTGTGTTTATACACTTGCTCATTTTGGCAACCATTCCCCACCTTTTTATCTATCGTTTCTAGTTATTCATGGTCTGCAAATTTATTCATTTTGTCAACAAACACTGGTCAGGTAGAGTATGAATCAGGTCATCCAGGCGTGGATAGGACCAGTGTGTAAAATAGGCTTCATCTTTGTTCTCATGCATCTTGTGGGGACAAGGGGAGACACAAAGAGGGGAAGACACACTAAACCCATAAACATGAAAGTAGAAAATTATGGTAGTCTTCAAGGGAAAAAAGAGAGTGGGGGAGGTTGTGAAACTTGTTTTCCACTGGGGAGGGGCAGGCAGGGATAGCATTCCAGAGGGGTCTCTATTAGTGATTTTGCATTCCATCTGAAGTCATGTGGGAAGCCACTGAGAATTTTAAGCTGGGTATGAGGATTCGATTTGGTGGGTGAGTTGGAGCGGGTGGTACAGAAAGGAAGAGCATAACTGCAGCATTCATTGTAAGCTCTCAAAGGAGAGCTTAGGGTTCCTGTGAACTTCTCATTTCTATATTTTTGACACTTTTTTTTTTGAATGCACAATGCAGATATTGGCAGACTTTTCCTTTAAAAGGGCCAGATGCTAAATCTCTTGAGTTTGTGGGCCATTATGGTATTTGTTGCAGCTAACCAGTATGAAAGTAGCCATAGGCAATACCTACACAAATACCCAGATTCCATTAAACTTGTTTATTAGAACAATGGGCTTGGTGGATGTAGTTAGCCGGCCCCTGGCTCAGAGGATGCTTTGCTTATTATTTTTACCATCTTCATTACAGAAATTATTGAGCAAACGAGGAAATGTAGTTTACATAGTTGTCCCTAGCCTTGAGCTGCTTATAATCATTATGGGAAGATAAGTATATACACTTATGAGGCCATCAGTGACCATTAAAAGACAATATGTAATTAGGCACCAATATGATGAACAGAAACAGGAAATGCGATGAAGAGTTTACTCATCTCCTTGGAATCTGGGTGTCTAGCAGTGTGTGAATTTGGGTGTCAAAAGGCTTCATAAAGAGGGTGGAACTGGACATCAGTAATCACAACATAGAAGGTTAGAGTTGAATGCAACCTAGTCTAAACCTGCTAATTTTATAAGTAGACCAACATCCAGCTGATTTTATGACAGAGGTTGGATAAGAATATAAATCTTTTCTAAATCTTTGCCCAGATATTCTTTTTATCCTAGATTTAGTGCTCCCATGGGCTGGAAATACATATATGGTAGATTCTTACTATAGAGAAGAGAGGACGGAGAGAGAGGTTTCAAGTTATGGGTTGTACTGAAACTTCTTTTGATCTGGAAGAAAGCAATTCTCAAAAGATGGAGCAGATTGGTTGCATCTGCTATTTGGAATGGGAAGGAAAGAAAAGAGAAACTGAGTGGGTTAGGGGTAGGGAAGGACGGACTTACAGAAGATAGGAAAATGTGTGCATTAACAAGAATGCGATCTCTGTGGGCTCAGTTGGAAGAATCTCTAAATTCATGCATACCCATTACAGATGGAGAGGTCTGGCTTGAAGGAGAATGAAGTAGTCTACAGTTTGGATGTGCAGATTTTATGTAGTATTAGAAGTTGAACAAAAACAAATCACCACCACACGGTACATAGGGCCTGTCCCTTTTAGATACAAAAACAAAATAAAACCTAAAGCAACATCAACAGCTAACTTAAAAGTTTGTCCATATGTATTATGTATAGATACTCAGAAAAAGGTCTGGAAGATGTGTACCAAAATTAAGTGCAGGACCCTCTGGGGATTTGAGTGGATTTGAGCAGAGAGATAAATGCTATACTCTATATTTTCTAATTGGTAGAATTAATGCAAGAATGTTCATATTAGTTATAAAAATACTAATAAAGAACATTAAGATAATTAAAAGTGCCAGTTTGAGTAAGAGATCTGGAGGTAGTCCTTCTGATTGAGATGGAATTGGGCTGTGTCCAAATTATGTTTTATAATCAGAGAAGATTAGAGCCAGAATGGTCCTGGCTTAGTTTGGGGGTCCAAAACATAGGTGGATGGAGAAAAAAAAAAAGCACAGCTAAAACAAAACAAATTCTTGGTCCCCTTACAGGCTCACAAAATGATCTCGGGGTATGGGACTAGGGATATGAAGTGTTTTTGTTTTTTGTTTTTTGTTTTTTAAACAAAGCTTCGAAGGTAGTTTTGGTGCTGTATTTGAGACCTGAGGCTTTGGTGAAGAACCTTTGATCTAGTTTATCCATCTCTGTACCAATGGGAGAATTAAGGATCTTGATCAGGTTGGATCTTGGGTCTTCTGGTTCCCACTCTCCCACATTTCAATGATGGTGCCTCCTGCTTTCCTTTGTATCAGTTTTAGGTATCATCTAAATTTGTTTTTACATTATATAAAGACTGTCCTTAAATCTATATATCTGTATAGATTATTTTGAGAGGGGGTCTTGCGAAGTTGCTTAGGGCCTCACTGAGTTGCTAAGGCTGACTTTGAACTTGTGATCCTCCTTGCCTTAGCCCCCTGAGCTGCTGGGACTGCAAGTGTATACCACCACACTCAGCTTTAAATATTGTTTTTAAAATTGATCCACTTCATCCTCACTATCCATTACTTCACCCTCAGGATCATTTCTGAGAATGATTTTTGCTATGTTTAATTTTCTTAGAAGCCAAGGGATTGCCACCAGGCTAGTGGGAAAAACTCAGAGATCAGGAGTCTGCAGTGGACTAAAAGATTTCACTTGAATAACTTTTCTTAGGTGCCATCTGTCTCTGTAAAGATAAAGGAAAGGTTGCCGTCACTTCCTCCACATGGTTCCCCTAGCTTTGAAGCATAGGTGGGTTTAGCCCCTGACTTTACAATTAGAAGAAATCTTTTCAGACTCATTTTAGGAATTAAAAATAGAGTTCTCAAAACTTTATTTTTTTTCAAAATTCTATCTTTAACCCATGGCATGGTACTTTGCACACACATAGTGGATTTTCAAGAAATATTTGTCCAGTGAATTAATAGTGTCTAGTTTTTATATAAATCTCGCTTCTATTGTTTAGTCCAGGTAAGATTGTGAAAGCATCTGTGGTGTGTTAGCTGGTTTTTGGAGCTGGAAGTGCAGCCTGTGGTATGCGGTAATTTATAGGTCCATTTTCAGACTCTTACAAACTGATAAATCCACTCAAAGTATGGGAAAGAGTGTAGGTGCAGTGAGGTTTGGAGGAAGATTTTGTGAACTGCTAGAGAGACCTGGTAATTCAGTGGTCAGGGGTCTGATGGAGAACCTGCCATCCCCTATTTTAAATTTAGAAGAGCATTCTCCAGGGGAGATATACACAGCTGTAGGAAGTTGTTTTAGTGAGCTTTTTTTGCTGCTCTGACCCAAAGACTTCATAAGAACAATTGTAAAGAAGAAAAGCTTATTTTGGGCCTCACAATTTCAGAGGTCTTAGTCCATAGATAGCTGACTCCACTCCTCAGGGACTGAGATGAGGCAGAACATCATGGAAGAGTATGTGGCAGAGGAAAACAACTCTCCAGTTGGAACCAGGAAGGAGAGAGAGAGAGAGAGAGAGAGAGAGAGAGAGCATTCCACTTGCCAACAACTAAATATATACCCCAAAGGCAGTCCCCTTAATGATCCTCCTCTTCCAGCCATACTCTACCTGCCTATGGTTACCACTCAGTGAATTTCTATTTGGATTAATGTAATGATTAGGTTAAAACTCTCATAACTAGATCATTTCGCTTCTAAGCTTTCTTGCCTTCTCACACATGAACTTTTGCCGGGATACCTCATATCTAAACCGTATCAGAAGTCTACCCCCAACCCTATGCCCATACACACATACAGTGCCATTTTGCGGCCTGTGCTTGATCTGCAAAGTCACCCTCCTGTGTGTGTGTGTGTGTGTGTGTGTGTGTGTGTGTGTGTGTCTGCCCACTCAGCCTTTCACAGAGGAAGGGAGGCAGACTTAGGTCACGATGCACATCAGAGTGATGATGTTCATCCCTGACCACCATTCACAGGCCGGGTCTCAGATTCTGTTGCCTGCTTTCATTTGGGTTGCTTATAAATCTTTGACACTTTCCAGGATGCTGTGGCTATCTGAAGCTGCTTTTGCTTGTAGACATTACATAATTAAGAGCCCTAAGAAGTATGGAGCAGAGAGCCCTTGAGCCCTTGGATACCTCTTGGATCCTGTCTTCAATTTTGGGGAGATTGGAACTAATCTTGTTCTTGGTATACTTGCCAAATGAACTCGGCCTCCACAGGACAGTTCCCTCTACCTAATGCATCTGCTGTGCTCAGAAGCAAGTGGCTGGAGCTGATTGTGCAAATAGAAGGGGCAAGAAAAGGAAAGGTAAAGCCAGAAGTAAAAAGGGAAGACATCACAGAGTTTATTATCAAGAAGGAGGTTCTTTTCCTTTGGATCCCAAAGTTAAGCTTTTTTTTTTTTTCCCTTTTGTTCTCAGATTAAAGAAAAACCTGAATAGTATAAACCAAAAATTGTTTGTTGTCATTTAACTGGAGGTTTGTTTGGGATAAGAGAATTTAAGGGAAATACTTTTGATTCTGATGGTTAAATTCTGGGTTAGGGGAGGAACTGAACCTTGGATGAAGTTTCAAGATGCTAAGACAGGAACTTGAATCACTTTGAAAAAAAAATCTGGGCTTATTCTCTTAGTTACTGGTTCAGTGGTAAATTTAGTGAGATTTTGCCTGGGCAGGTAGTTGGTAGTTGGAGGTAGCTATTATTTTCTTACAAATTTTCTCCGTTTTGTAGAGGACACTGAGAACTGTTGGAAACTCTCAGTCTTCATTACTGCAGAAAAGCTTTCTATTCTTATTTCTCCACTTCTCAGAAGGACCTCAGGATTTAGTACCACAAAAATAATTTGCTTTCCCCTAGAGTTTTCATCTTGAACCTAGCCTAAAATCCCTTTTGCTGAGTGAAGTTTCTGTTCTGTGAAAGAAACTGAAATGTCTATTGAGTCCCCCTTGCTGGGTCTTGGTGGCTACAGGCCCATGACCTAGCAGCTGCAGGCTTCAGAGGCTGTACAAACAGGGTGTGAATATAAAAGCATCAACTCTGTTATTTAAAGCACATTACCAGGAATGCCAAGGGCCTGCCTCTGTTTTGAAAAAGAAGTTTAACTTCATATAGAAGAAACATTTGAAAAAATCATGCCAAGTCTATAGGTTAACCCTAACCAGGCAATATGGTGCTAGGGAAGTGGTAGCTTGAATACATGCCATCTTGGTTCTCAGTTACTTTGTTTTGATATTGAGAAAGGGTAGCTTAACATTTGGGTCCTGGAAAGGAAGACAAATTCAGCAAGTTGTTTTCTTCTTACATTAGGATTTTTACTTCTATATGGCATCATCATCATCATCATCATCATCATTAATTTGTGGTTCTGAGCTCCATCTCTAGCCCATATATAGCATTTTAAATACTATCCACAGAGTGCTGTCACATTCATATTCTCAATTGATTTTTAAAATCAATTTGGAGAAGTTTTGTCAGCTTCATTTTACAGATGGAAAATGGGGAGCTGAGGCAAAGGTCAGGAAACTGAACCAAAGCCTCACAGCCAGTAGATCAGGTGCTAATGTGAAGTTCAAGTCTTCATTTCCCTTTTTCTACTGTCTTGAGATAGTAGTGTCCAGTGGATATGGAATTGGTCAGACCTTTAACAAGAATGATGGTGGTGGTTTTGGGATTGCTGGTCCTTGCATCTCCTCTTTTCCCATATAACACATTCTTGGTTTTTGTTCCTTCCCCTTCCCCTTTTATTTCTTTCAGCTTGGATTCCTTAGCACCACCACGGCTCAGCCAGAACAGAAGGCTCCAAGTCTCACTGGCACATACCGCCATGTTGACCGTACCACTGGCCAGGTGCTAACCTGTGACAAGTGTCCAGCAGGAACCTATGTCTCTGAGCATTGTACTAACACAAGCCTGCGTGTTTGTAGCAGTTGCCCTCCAGGGACCTTTACCAGGCATGAGAATGGCATAGAGAGATGCCATGACTGTAGTCAACCATGCCCACGGCCAATGGTTGAGAAACTACCTTGTGCTGCCTTGACTGACCGAGAATGCATTTGCCCACCTGGCATGTTCCAGTCTAATGGTACCTGTGCCCCCCATACAGTGTGTCCTGTGGGTTGGGGTGTGCGGAAGAAAGGGACAGAGAATGAGGACGTGCGGTGTAAGCAGTGCGCTCGGGGTACCTTCTCTGATGTGCCTTCTAGTGTGATGAAATGCAAAGCGTACACAGACTGTCTGAGTCAGAACCTGGTGGTGATCAAGCCGGGGACCAAGGAGACAGACAACGTCTGTGGCACACGCCTGGCCTCCAGCACGGCCCCACCTTCCCCTGGCACAGTCATCTTTTCACGCCCTGAGCACATGGAATCCCATGAAGTCCCTTCCTCCACTTATGTTCCCAAAGGTAATTTAACCTCATGAATTATTTCTTTGAGGAAGGCTTTGAACCCACCAGAAGTACTATCAGTGGGCTTGTACCAAGGATGTGTTCTCCATTTTGTGTATCCCAAAGTCATCCCTTGGAGAAGGGTCCTTCATTTTGTGACTAATTAAATCTGGCTTTTTTGAGTTATTAGAAACATTTAAACTTAGGCATTTTCTATTAGGAGAGATAAAATATCTAAAAACTAGGTCACATCAAAAAAAAAAAAAAAAAAGAACCTAGAGAAATAAGGACAGCATATGACCTCATGTAAATCACTCAGCCTCTTCAGGTCTCTGTTTCAAACTTGCCAAGTCAGTGATTTAAGTGTCTAATGTTCCTTCCACATTAAGTTCTCTAACATGGAATCAATCCTGGGTGAACACCACTGGAAGGAAAGAGAGAGAGAAAGGGAGAACTAGCCATTACAACTGGAAGGAAGAGATGAAAATTGAATCCAAGATGAATCTAAGAATGTGAAGGAAACTTAGAAGCTTCAGAAGACAAGCAAATATAGATCAGATTGAAGATGACTAGCATTCACATCTGAAAAAGAATAACTTAGTGTTTTTTCAATGGTCTTAACTTAGGCCCATCATCAAATATTCCAGTTTTCCTGAGGTTCCATTTGAACCTCTGGCAGGATATGAGAGTTGGCCTTTATTTTCAATCCTTTTTGATTGAATTTAATTTTCATGAGATAATAACCAACTTGAGCTGTGCTTCCTTGCAAACTCCCTTGGTCCTCACCTTAACACTGTAGGGTAAACCTTTTCACATCTGCCATTTTGAAGTAAAGAAACAGACTCAAAGAGTTCAAATGGCCACTCCAAACTTTCTTGGGGGATGACACAGGCCAGGTTTTTGTGGGGCCTTAAAATTCCCATTTCTCACACTCCTTAATGAGACAACTTGGGGAAGCTTCTCTGAAGGAAGTCCACTCATGTCAGCCCCAATCTTGTTTAATCTATTGATAACAGGTGCTAAAAAAGTCCTGCCCTATTTTATTCATTGACCTGTTCCACCAACTTTCTACTTATTCAGACTTGGATTTGTATTTGAGCTCTTTTCTTTATCTTAGTTATATACTCAATTTTATCATTGTATTATGAAATAGTTCAAAGGTAAGAGAGGAGGAGAATGAACAAAGAAATTAAATTTGAACTAGTTTTCTGAATAATCAAAATAATTTAGAGTTGACGAGCACTGAACACACATCTCTCCACTCAGGATGTGATGCTCAGATGATGGATCCCTGATTGTGCCCTTGTTTTTTTGTGCAAGAAAGTGAGTTTAGCTATTCAGATTTTACCTTATAAAGGTGCTTTTCATAACACACCTTTATGAAAATGTGTAATATAATTTATTCTTAAGCTTCAAAGGTCTTCTCTTTGATTATCTGGCCTAGTCTGGAGATGACCAGGGAGAGGAGGGAATATAGAGATCCCCAAATATGGAAAAGCTCTTCCCCGCTCCTTACTCTTTTTTCTAGGCATGACCTCAACAGAATCCAACTCTTCTGCCTCTGTTAGACCAAAGGTACTGAGTAGCATCCAAGAAGGGATAGTCCCTGACAACACAAGCTCAGCCAGTGGTGAGGAAGGTGTGAACAAGACCCTCCCAAGCCTCCAGATAGTCAGCCACCAGCAAGGCCCGCACCACCGACACATCCTGAAGCTGCTGCCGTCCATGGAGGCCACTGGGGGTGAGAAGTCCAGCACACCCATTAAGGGCCCCAAGAGGGGCCATCCCAGGCAGAACCTACACAAGCATTTTGACATCAATGAGCACTTGCCTTGGATGATTGTTCTTTTCCTGCTGCTGGTGCTTGTGGTGATAGTAGTGTGCAGTATACGGAAAAGCTCCAGGACTCTGAAAAAGGGGCCCCGGCAGGATCCCAGTACCATCGTGGAAAAGGCAGGGCTGAAGAAATCCATGACTCCAACTCAGAACAGAGAGAAGTGGATCTACTACTGCAATGGCCATGGTGAGCCTTCTCTTTTCTCCTTGCTTGCCGCTCTCCCTGCCTTTCTCCCAGCTAGTTTTCTGAAGGAACGGGAAATGCATAGTTTGTGGAATTTCCTTTGGTACACCATGTGCTACTTGATCTAGTTGTGCTTTGGCAAATGATTCTGACCATCTCATCAGAACAAATGCATTCAGAGAGAATAACCTCTCTTCCATTTCCCCCCAGCACCTTTAAAACAGGAGAAGTTTGCAGAATCAGTTGAGAGTTGAGAGTAACTCCTTAGGAACTTTGTTTGACTGGTCATTTAATAAATAAGGAAATGGAGTCCAAACAGGTTTGACTCAAACAACAGGCTAGTTTTTTGTTCTGGACAGATGGGGCAAGATGGTACATCTCCTGACTTTTGGAGCCTTTCCTTTTCAATGTCATTGGACTGCTAAAAAAATTAGAATAAGACCAAACCCAACTTATAAGTTTACCTTGTGGCAAGGTTTGAACCTAGGCCCTACTTTTCAATTCCAATGGCTTTCCTCATACATACCCCCCCACACTTAAATTTTAGGACCCCATTTCCATCAGAAGGGTAGGATGGTCTTTCGAATGATAGGCACCCACATTATGTATGCCGATTGTCATCTGAGGCTGGTTCCTACATCTCTTATCTAGTATTTGGTGTGCATTGATATGGGCTGGAACATTTTGGTCTTTCCTTTTTGGAGGGCAAAACGCAGCTCATGTAACTTGTCCCAGAGCCAAATTTGACCTGAAGATTGCAGTTTTCTGACTTGATCATAACTTACTTTTCTTTAAATTCTAAATGAAATTCCAGGCCAGCTTTGGTAATCCCATTCAGGTGTTACTTTTCCCCTAAAAGAAAAAAGTTGTATGCCTAGATTTCTAAAAAGTGGTTTGGCCTTTTCTATTTCATCTTGAAAATGCTTATGCCATTTTAACCAGCAATTCTATTTTAGTGAATCTATCATAAAGGTAAAATAGAAATACTGTCCTCCAAAAAATGCCAGTACAAAAATTTAAAACTTTTAACTCAGTGTTATGTATAATAAACATCAGAAATAACCAAAGGACCAATTTTAGGCAAATAACTAAGTAAATTATGGACGATCCACATAATAGAATATTGTGTTGACATTGAAGATTTAACCAAGTTTTCGTTTTTCCCTATATCATAGGAAAGTTATATTAGGTTAAAGAAAAAAAAAATCCACCAAGCTACATTCTTTATATAACATAATACCAGTTCTCTTGAAACTTTAAAGATTGAAAGGAAACATGCCAAAACGACCATTTGTTTTCTCAGTGTGGTGGAAGTTAAAAAATCCACACACTCACAACTCCTTTTGCCTCCCTTGCTGACTGGTGCTAATGGTCAAAAGCCAAGTGAATATCAGACTGAGACCAGTGTCCTACCTGGTATAGGACCTATGCAGACTTGAATAAGACAACTCTCTGCTGGCTGGAGAAAACTTTAGTTCTCCTCTCACAAAACAAAAAACAACTTTCATTTGCACATAATTGCAAACTTACGGAAAGTTGTAAGACTAGTAAAAAGAATACCTGTTTACCTGTGCCCATATTGTTTTTTTATATACTTATTTTTTCTTACACTTTGCTCTTTATTTTTTTAGTTGCTTTTTTTCTCTATAAAACCATATGTAGAAAAAAATGTACATTTTATACAATAAAATATGCATTATAGAATAATTTATTTAGTATAATGATAGATAACATAGAATATGTATACATGTACACATATACACACATAATTTTTCTGAATCACTTCATGGCTCTCAGTACTTCAGTGTGGGTTTCATAACAATAAGCATATTCTCTTGAAAAAGCATAATACAATTTTTAACCTCAATAATTTAACATGGGTCCAATCTAGGATTAGATATTGCATGAAATTGTCCTCTAAGTAGCCAGTCAGAATATTTGTTCTGTTCCTGATTTACCTCATTAGCAAAAGCAAATGTGAACATCCTGTTAGATTATGTAAATATTTAGAATTGTCCTCTCATTATTTATTTTATTAAAGAAGCAAATCCCTCCCTTGAGTGGTTGCATTTATAGATTAGGTTATGAGCAACTGCATTTATAAACTCTCTTTTGCAGTGTAGTTTTCAGCATTCTTGAGAACACAGCAAGTTGTAGAAGTAAAGCTAGGCCAGCAGCAGAAGCAATTTAATAGGGTGACCATGACCATAGACATTCTTATGGCCACTGTAACCTTGTAAACTCTTATGCCTGTGCCCTTAAAACAATATCCTATTTTGTAAAAAGAATGGAAATGCCAAGTCAAACAAAACCCAGTGATACCCTCTGTGAAAGCAGCATTTCAGCAATAAGCCTTTCAAACTTAATCACAGTAGTCGCATTCAGGTGTGACTATCTTCCACAGCTTCACCTTTCCCCCAGGTTTTTGTGTTAGGGTGTTTATGTTTAAGGTGTTTTTCTAAGGAAGGTCTTTTTCTTTCTAAATTGCTAGTCTCAAAGGTACAACCAGGTAAAATCATATTACAAAGAGAGGTTCTGTTTGGTACAAGTCATTCCTGATGCTCTGAGGGAGGCCTCTGGAAACAAGGCCTTGTTGATCTGATTGCACTGTGTTCTGGCCAGCAGATTAGCCTGTATAATAATATCTCTTCCTGGTTTTGTTCATTTCACACCGAATTGTTCATGAGGTTGAGGGTGGAGATAAAATTTCGGAGCCCTGGTTGCTATCAGAGGTCCTGTGAGGCCTCACTTACCCTGTGTACATTAAACAGGACAGTCGGGGCTGGGTTGTGGCTCCGTGGTAAAGCGCTTGCCTAGCATGTGTGAGGCACTGGGTTTGCTCCTCGGCACCACATAAAATAAATAACTAAAGGTCTAAAAAATGCCCAGTTAGAAAAAAAACACAAAACAGGACAATCAAGAGCTTCTGATTGCCAAGTAGACCCCCAGTGTTCAGCTGCAAAGCCATGGATGACCATCACTCTCTCCAACAAGGACTTCTGTTATTACTTAGCTTAAAAGTCATCCCTCTCTGTCTGTCATGGACTTAGAGTTTTTTAAAATTGAAGTCCACAAAACTGCAGTCCTACTTTCATGGAGTCCAAATGTTGGAAACATAAGATGAGGCCTTATATGGACAGGAGGATGGAAGAATGAGGGTGCTTGTAGTGTTTTCTATGTTTCCTTCCTTTCTGAAACCAGAGTGATCTTGTTTGGATAAACTGGAAATGAACTGTGGTTTCTTGTAATGTATCTATTTCAGCAACAAGAATCGCAAGTCCCTTCAGAATTTTTGAATACCAAAATCTACTTAAGAGCTTATTACTGGGTTCCAGTGTCATCAAGAACTAAGTTGGTTGTTAGTGCTCAAATTGTCACACTCTTGCCATTTTTTTGGAAATGTATTTCTTTTTGTAGTATAACTCTTAACATAATGGGTAAGTAGATAGTGGTCCAAAAAGTTCTGTTTAATTCAAAATTAAGATTAATACAGGGTTCCATTAATTGGGAGGTTACTTGAAAAACAGTATTTTTCATTTAAGTTATTTTGTCACAAAAAGCAGGAAAGCAAAGAATAAAACTTAATTGCCTCACAGCTGGCTGTGCATTGCCCTAAGTCTGACATGATCTCAAAGCAGTCACTTTGTTCACTTCCTTATTATTAGAGAAGAGACCAAACTGTAGTCCAGTCCTGGTTGAGAATGGGGTGACTGAGAACAGGGGCCAACTGCTGTCCCCTCATTGTTGCTTCTGATTTGTGCCATAAGATTTTACCTCTCCTTCCTGTTTGTCTCTCCTCTTTCCCTTCCCCTCTTCTTTCTTCCTGCCTCCTTGCCTCTTGATTTGCTAAAAGTATGATGTTGGGTTCCCAGAAAGCTGTTCCCTAGAGATGTTGAGGGGATGTCTGAAAACCAGGCGAAGAATGAAAAGTGCCCTGATGGGACTTATGGAGGAAGTTCTGAAAAGTGTTTAAAGGGAGCAAAGCATCAGCTATTCCCATCTTCCATCATGTTTCCTTTTCCTTTGAGACTTCAGCCTGTGAGGAAAAATGAGAAGAAAAGAGTGAGAGACAAGGGAATTGGATTTATCTAGTTTACACTGTGTTTAGTTCCTGATGAGTCTGTTCTTCAGTGCTCTGCCTTAGGGAGCTAGTAAGCATTGATGGGCAACAGTGATCCCACCCATGTAGTTACTTAAGCTACATGACACATGGGGATGCCATCTCATGTACGTAGACAGGAGCAGGGATTGTGAGAGCAACTGGGGCACTTTCTCAAGCAGCCTCCTACACTGCAGCAGCGAAAGAGACAGGGGTCTCATTTGTGTAACTAGATTCTGAGATGCTATTTCTTAATTCCTTTAGCTTTTACCATTCAACACTCCAGCTAATTGTGGCTATGTAGATTTTCTCAGTGACATAGTTTATGAATCTTAGAGAGCAGACATTGGGTCATACTCTGTGTCCCCTATGCCTGGTCTTGTTCAGCACTCAAGGAAGGGTGGTCTAGTGCTGAGCTGGCCCCTAGGACAGCCACATGTCACATGAGCTATTTAATTTAACACTAAACAAAAAACTCAGCTCCTCAGTTGTATCAGCCACATCTTAAGTGCCCAGTAAGTACACATGGCTAGTAGTTACCATACTGGATAGGACAACCAGAGTTTTTTTTATCATCATAGAGGTTCTGTTGGATGGCACTAGTTTAGGGCACCTACTATCTCATTAATGTACTTATTCTTTTTAAGGTTGAATTGTTTTGAAGCCATTGAACTACTGCTTTTTTTTTCTATTGACTTACAATCATATTGGTGTTAGGGATTTAAACAAAGATCTTAAGGCAGGTTCTTCATACTAATTTGTCATAGATGCCCAAAAGAATTATTTTTCAGAGTTAAGGAGGCTTCCATGCCACCAGCTCTTTAAACTATGCAATAAACAAACTAGGAAAAGATTGTTGATATTCCCCATCTGATTTGCCTGTGTCAGGGTGAACACTGACCCACAGACACTGGAGAGCAGGGTGATGCAAAGAGAGAGAACCACAGGTTCAAAGGCCGAGGCACTTTGTAACTCTTCAGGTGCTTGTGTTTAACTGGTATGGAAGGAAATGGAGCCAGTGAGTGACTTAAGCTGAGAAGACTTGTAGGAGTCCTGCGGTTGGGTCTGAGGTGGTAGAGATGGAGATATTGGAGGTAAAAATTTAGAGGAAGAAAGAAGCATCATAGACTAGTGATTCTATCAGTACACCTGGGTTCTAAAATTCTAGATTTGTCATTTCCTAGTCATGTAGCTTTAGTTCAGACCTTTTACTTCTCTGGACCTCTGTTTATAAGATTAGAAAATTAGAAAAAAGACATTACAACATACAGATAAGAGCAAAGACTCTACAGTCCAGTTTCCCTCCACCTACTGGCTGTGTGGCCCAGGGCAAGGGACTTAGCTGCTCTGCATTCACTTTCCTCGTGTATCATGTGGGGACAGCCACAAGTAAACTGGCTGTGGTGAGGATTAAGTCAGGATATGTGTGCCTGGTGCTCAGCACGTTGCTAGCCACGTAGTCAGTGGTCCACAGGTGCTGGCAGTAGTGAGGGTGAAGTCAGGATGATGAAGATGATGCAGATGGTACATCAGCATCCTTCACTCATGTCATCTTTATCTTCATCCTCTCTGGTAACCTCTGGGTCTGTTTTCTGATTCACAGAAATAATGCCCACAATCAAGGCAGAAACTTTAAAATAATAAGCAGCTGTTCTTGGTGTCATTGCTGTTACCTTATAAGGGTTTATTAAAAATGTGGTTTTTCCTTCATGCCAGATATAAGTTTTAGCTTAATGAGTTTGCTGTACCCTCTCAAATGGACAGAGAATCTCTTAGATAATCCAAGAGACTCCTTTCTTATCCTTGGATGTGAATCTCTCCTCTCCACGGTAATATTTTCTCTAACCTACCTTTAGCAGGGATCAGCAAGCTAAGAGATATTTTAGGCTTCGAGATTTATACAGTCTGTGTTGAAACTATTCAGCTCTGTTTTGTAGCATGAAAAGAGCCAGAGACAGCATGTAAATGATGGGGCTGTGCTCCAATAAAACTTGATTTGCAAGAGCAGGTGGCTTATCCTGCAGGCCATAGTTTGCCAGCATGTGATGTACACCATAGATCTGTGGCCTCTTAGCAGCTTTTACTCCTTCACCTTCTGGTGGCTTGCACAGCTCTGAAAATCAGTCTGATTCTTCCTGGAGCCTGTCTCATTCTAGCAGTCAGTGCTCATCTTTACCTTCACCGTGACTGTTTTCCCAGTAAGCTGAAGAGACAAGTAACAAAGCGGAACTATCAGAGTGGTTCTGATGTGTGACAGCTAGGAGGACATACCTCTTATTCTAAAATCCCTCCTTCTCCTCCTGATAGATACCAGCTTTTACCCAGAGAGCTCAATCCTATGTGTGCATCCACCCACAGTGTACCTTTCATGGATCTATACTGCTTGGTCTCTTTGCCAAACTATAGAGGAGGGCAGGGTGGCTTGGGTTCCTATCTTGCCTCCTATCTTTTATCCACTTTCTCAGGAAACTCATGCTTTTTGAATGGAGAGCAGGACCAAGAGGAGTAGTGGACAAATACATAGAGCATTCGTTGGAGTCCAGCTCCACCCTTGCCCTCCTTAAAGAGAAATGGAGAGGACTAATCGAGTCACATGGACTATTTTAACTCAGTACTCATATAGTGCTGCTTGAGAGCTGGGAGGAAGGGAGGAATGCAGGATGTGTACACAGAAAAAGGACATCTGCAATGCAGTTCTTTAAAAAATGAGAAGGTTGAGCAGAGGCATGGGCTCATTTCTCAGAGGTTGGTTTGCAGTACTGAGGAGCAGCTGTGGGCAGCAAAATTCACATTTGGCTGAGAGAGCTGAGGTCCAGATCTATCCTGCTACTGAAAGGCTGGATGATCCTGGCCAAGGCATGCTCTGTCTTTGGAGATCAGCTTTCTCAAATGAGGAGACTTGAATCCATCGCAGGAGGGTGATCAGTGTGACAGTTTATTTTTGCCTTAATTGAGTATGTCTGTTGTCACACTGATATCTGTCAGGTTAAATGCTGGCCTGGTAGATTTTGCAAGGTGTTGTATGTAGCATGGAGAGCAGCATGCTGCTAGTCAGAAGGAAGAGGCCCTGCTTAATTCCAAGTTGGTGCCAAAGGAGGACTGTATGCTCATAGCAAGGTAAAAGAAGTTTCCTCTAGCTTATCAAAAAGTCAAGGCAGGGTAGTAAAAATGTCTACTCAAATTGGGACACATGGTTGGGGAGGAAAAGAGAATGTGCAATAACTGTGTGCTTTTAGGGAGAATGTGACACGTTTGTACTGGTAGAGATTGAACAGTTATCATAGAACTAATGTTTTGAGTCTTTTTTTAAAAATTTATTTTCATGTGGTGCTGAGGATTGAACCCAGTGCCTCACATGTACTACGCAAGCGCTCTACCACTGAGCCACAACCCCAGCCCTGTTTTGAGTCTTTAAGCCTTTACAAGTGTGTCACTAAACATCATAATAGTCCAACATGCACCTGGAATTACAAAGGAATTGAGATGCCCTGTGTAAGGGTTTCAACCATTCCTAAATTTTTATGCAGAGGGAGATCTTGGTCTCATGTGGTTCAGCTGTCCCAGTCACAGACAGAATCCTGAGAACAGCTTTGCGTTGGTCACAAGTGGTGGTCGGGGTGTGTGTGGGGGCTTGTGTCCTGACATTTACTCCCTTCCACTCCTGCAATGTATTATTTACTAATAAAGTAGTTTTAGGCTTGAGTTATATTGAAGCCCTCTTCACTTCAATATCTTTTTTTCATGGCTCATTAGGGTCAATATAAGTCTTCCTAATAAAGGGTTCTCAAATTACATGTTTTCTTCAGATTAGTGCATCTTTATAACTCATTGGGACCTTGTGCTTACATTCTACAAGATAATCTAAAAGTGATCCTTGAGGATGGAGAAAACCCTCTTATATAAGGGTAGAATGCTGGTATTATAGAAATAATTTTACTTTGCTTCCAGAAAGATGATGTCGGCTAGGTATGGTGGCGCATGCCTGTGATCCCAATGGCTAAGGAGGCTGAGACAGGAGGATGGCAAATTCCAGGCCAGCCTCAGCAACTTAGTGAGGTCTTAAGCAACTTAGTGAGACCCTGTTTAAAAAAAAAAAATACAAAAAGGGCTGGGGATATAACTCAGTGGTAAAGTGCCCTGGCTTACTTTACTGTTTTTTTCTCCAGTACCAAAACAAACAAACAAAAAACCAGAAAAACAATGTCCAAGTACTTGTCTACAGAGTATATCTTTAGCCAAGACAATCATGAATTTTTTCAGGGAAAAATGCTGTAAGAGATATTAAGTTAGACAGTGATTATCTTTGTCTTTGTTACATGTCCATTTTTGATCTGTTTTTTGTTACTTTCCATCTGTTTGATGGTAATTGTTATCTCTATATTGAACTGTTTTCCTAAAAAGAAATTAATTGATCAGTCTGTTAGATTCTGGATTAGTTGTTCTTTGGGCAAAGCAGAGGAATATCATATATATGTAGCAAACATTTCCTGTGTACATTGTGCTGTGCTGCTCAGGTGATGGGGGGATGTTTGGGATAAATTTGTAACCAGGTTCACCTTTAAGGAATCCTAAGGTCAAGGAAGAACTGGGAAATTTTACAAAAAGATTTATTATTAAACCACTTAACTTGTGTTGTTTTCATTTAATTTTATGTGAATACCAAGTTCAAGTTGCATTGTCTTACTTAGGACCAGAGCTTAGTAGGGTTTAGTAACACGAAGAGTGTTTTCATTTTATTTTTGGAAAATGTACAAGTTGGAGAGCAGTGGAGATCAGAGGGGAGAGAGAGAGAGAGAGAGAGAGAGAGAGAGAGTGAACCATGGTTAGAAGAGACTCACTGAGTTCAACTTCACATTTTATACAAGATAAAGCAGTGGTACAGGGAACAGGGGTGATTTGATGGCTTAGAGGGATAGGAGGGAGCCAAGGCCTGGCTCTGTGCTTTTTATATTTTACCTGCTTCTTTTCTGGTTAAAGGACTGCCAAATACAGAGGTTACTGTGGTTTGAAAACAATTACTCAAGTTATTTGAATTAGAAAATGGAGAGGTCATTTGCCTGTGAGGGTGCTGGAGTCTTAGGTTGGAGGAGCAGAAGTCCCTTTGGCCTTTATGAGTGGTCATGAGGAAGAGGGAGATGGAAGGTGTGTCTCAGAGGAGCACCCTTTGACCTGTTTTGTCTCCTTGGAGTGTCTTGCTGAGAGACATGATGGTTCATAGAGAATAAGGAGGAAGTGGCATGTGTCTGCCTTTGCTAAGCACCGTCACTGAATGATTTCAGGTCCTGAAAGGAGAAAGAGCAGTGACCATGAGATAAATGAGGAGGTCTTGGCTGAGGTGAAGAGAAATGGGAGAAATGTGTTAAATTCTTGCAATGTGTACATCACCTTCCCACTTTTACCTAAAGGAGGTGAAGGCATTCCCCTTCACTTTTCCTTGCCTTGCATCCTGTTAGCCTATCCCCCAGGAGCTCAAGCAGCTTCTAGCTGCTCTTGACATTCTCTGACTTTAACTCAACTTTTCTTGAAAATGTCCTTGTCCGGGATAAATCTATAAGGAACTTTATTGTCTATCCATTGATTTGTAGGGAGGGAGAGAAATAATAATTCATACTTATAAATGTTTATTATGTGTCAGGCACTATTCTATGGGATTTATATTTATTTTCCCATTTAATTAATAGAACAGTTTTATGATGTGAGGCTCATGACCATTTTACATATCAGGAACAGAAAGGTTGAGTAACTTGACTAAGGTCACACTACATAATCAGGGTGAGCCTGGGCAGACACTTAGGCAATTGGCCTTGGACCTGAGCTGGTAATTAGTGTGTTGCACTGCTTCTCACTCGGGTCTCTCCCTCCTTTAGAGAAGGTGTTGGGGTGTGTGGACAGACAATTGGAATCTAGACTAATACAAATGTAGTATTGCAATGTGCATTTCTTTTATTTCTACTTGTTGCCCTTTCTATAACTCCATGGTAGGGAATGGGAGCTAGTAGGGAAACATACTGAAAGTATTTATACTCCTGGGTGTGGTGCACACACCTCTAATTCCAATGGCTCAGCAGGCTGAAGCAGGAGGATCATAAGTTCAAGGTCAGCCTCAGCAACTTCCTGAGACTCTAAGCATCTTCGTGACACCCTGTCTCAAAGTGAAAAATAAAAAAGGACTGGAGATCTAGCTCAGAGGTTAGTTGTCCTAGGAAGATGGAATTGATGGTTTTTAGTCCTGGGAGGTAGCATGGTGTGATGGAAAAAGAGGTCCGCTGAGTCAGATTGAGCTGGGTATGGAGTGTCAGTGCTAA
>JAJEJO010051235.1:0-23768 GCA_020662805.1 Glaucomys volans
CAGCTTACTCCAGGAAAGTCCAAATGGACTGTTTCTTTCTGAATCGTGGTCATGGCAGCTGTACATCACCTGACCTGACATAGTACAAGAGAATTCTTTTTTATTTTGGAACCAGAGATTGAATTCAGGGACACTCGGCCACTGAGCCACATCCCCAGCCCTATTTTGTATTTTATTTAGAGACAGGGTCTCACTGAGTTGCTTAGGGCCTCGCTAAGTTGCTGAGACTGGCTTTGAACTCGCGATTCTCCTGCCTCAGCCTCCCAAGTTGCTTGGATTACAGGCGTGCTCCACCACGCCCGGCAAGAGAATTCTTAATCTGAGAAGAGAAGGGAAGCTAGAAATTGTAGAACAGGGGACCTACAGTGATACAACTCCACCATCAGCTAGAACCACACAGTCTGCAACAGTGAGCCTGGCAATAAATGTCACACTACGTGAACATGGACCCACAGTTCCACTGCCAGCAGGACACCAGTGAACTTCCAGCCTGGCCTCTTGTGCTCTCTCAACCCACCTGACTATGTACTCATCTAATCTCTTCCTTTCATTTTCTGATCGAGAGGATGGGACCCAGGGGTGTTTTACCGCAGAGCTACATCACCAGCACTTTTTAATTTTTCTTTTAGTTGTAGATGGACACATTATATTTTTTATTTTTATGTGATCCTGAGGATAAAACCCAGTGCCTCACACATACTAGTCAAGATATCTACCACTGAGCCATAAACCCAGCCCCTAGCCATTCTTATTTTTTATATTTGAGAGAAGAGTATCATTAAGTTGCCCAGGTCAGCGTCCCAATTGGGATATTCCTTCATCAGCCTCCTGAGCAGCTTGGATTATAGGCCTGTGCCACCACACCTGGCTTCACTTAAAATCTAAATGCTCTAGGCTCTGCTTCTCTCCCTTGGGCAGATTTCATCAGTAGACAATCCTTCTCCAGGGCTGGCCCTTCCTAAACACCTTGGGCAGGATCAAAACAGCAGAGAAGTCTGTGTTAACTGACAGCAGGGAACATCAGCTTGGAGACTGAGAATTTACAGACATTGTAGGGGAAGGAATACTGCAAAAGGCAAGAATCTTGGTATGGAGGCTGCAAGTTTCTTCTGGGTATGCAAAAGGCAAGTTTCTCCCCTGAAATACTGAGCAAGGGGCTTCAGGGCCCTTCAGTGAGAGCAGGGAGATGAGTGCCTCAAGCTCACCAGAGGCATTAAGGAGAGTGGGGACTCAGGGTCCAACTGCCTGCAGGATGGGGCTTATCCCAGTTACATCTGTTCCCATAGGTGGTCCAGCTCTGCTCTATCTCCTTCACATTATGAAAAATGTCATGAGAAGCCCTGGCTCCTGTACCACGTCATCACCCACAGGCTGGTTCTCGCAGGCCTTCGGGACAGCAGCCTGCTTGGCGGGGATGCACGTGGCCATGTGGTTGTCATAGTGGGGCCGGTTCATCTGCCTTATAGCTAGTGTGGCCAGACTCTGACTCCAGCATGTTCCTGGGTATTTTCAGTTGGCTTATTGATAATAGAGTCAGGACAACCACCGTCCAACAGAGGGGCTGATCACAGACAGTAGCACAGATTAGGGGTTCAGATCATCCTCTCCAGCGGGTAACTGTGACAAACTGCAGGGAAACCATCCACTCCAGGATCTCCTTGTGTTCCATCCTCTCCTGCAGGTTTGAAGGTTGGAGTTGACCCTGTGGATGGCACATGTGTGTGCTGGATGTCTGGTTTCAGCTGTGCCAGCTTCTCTTCAATCTGGGCTGATGTCTTCTCCAACTCTGCCATTCGTGGCCACTGCTTCTGTACCATGGAGCACAGGCACTTCATGCAGGTGTGGTTTGGCAGCTCATTTTGGGCACCTCCATGCTGCACTGGCGCCTTCAAGAAAAACAGTGAATAACATCTTTTTGAACATGCACGTGGAAAGGGTTACATCATGCCCCATGCCTCATCACTGAAACCCAGGTCCCTCCAAATGCTGGGGGCTGGCTCCCTGTTCACAAGGCTCCACCCACTAACACCTCAAACCAGTGCCTGTTGACCATTCTCTGACTGAGTGTTTCTTCCTAGTGACACGCTACATCACCCAGGGAAGGCTTGTCACATTAGATGTCACAAGCAGAAGCACTTAGGCTGAGTCTGCACTCTCCATACCCCCACCTACATGGGGATGAGGCCACAGGGCCACAGGATAGACCTGGTTCCTGGTTCCAGGATCTCCCTGAAGAGGAAGACATTGGGGAAGGAGGGGAAAGGAGAAGGTAAGATTTAGAGTCAATAACTCAGGTAATCCTAGAGTCTAGTGAGACACACAAACCCTCTGTACGTCCCTTATAGGTCACACCTCACCCTTTACTTCATCCTCCATATGAGACCCTATCAGCCTCCAGTGAGCATCGAAAAGCAACAGCCTCTCCCAAACTCCTCAAAACTTATTTTTGAAGTTACTAACAAGGAACTCATAATTGCCTCAGTAATTAGCAATTCTAAAGAAAGTTTTTTAGCAATGCACTGGATTCCCCAAGCTGCACTGTCCTTGCCACTATAGGTGAAATGATAATTGCAGCCCTTGGGGAAGTGAGGTCACAGGAGCACAGACCTTTATCTCAGGGTCCAGCTGCCTCCCTCCTTCCATACTTGATGCCAAGACCTCACACTGAGCTCACCACCTGGCACACAAGAAGCACAGTGTGTATTTTCTTTCTGTCACAGAGGCTGTGGGTGTAAGGAGGAAGTTTTGAAGAAATGCCCATTTCTGGAAAGGATTTGGGTAGAGAGAGATCCAGTGCCTGTGTAGAGAAGGAAGAGGAACGATTCTTTTGTAATGAGCTAAGTTATTAACAGGAGTTATTTTCCTGACCTGCTGTTAATTTCTCATAGCTCCCAATGTTTTTAAATAAAATACACACTGGGGATGTTTGTAGGTGAATAATACTATCAATACTAAATTCTTCTTTGGGAGGGGCTTAAGGCCTGCAGTTAGCAACTAATATGTTTTTCACATTACTTTAGAGAATCTTAGAATAAATGTTTGAACTGCTTTGATAGCTGTGTGTAATGTCTCCAGACCTATAGTAAAGATGAGGATGGAACTGTAATGATCACCTCACTCTGTGCAGAAACCAAGACCTGGGACCATTTGAGGAATAAACAACTCTACTTTACAATCCACCCAGGGCAGGCAGGAATCACTTTCCTCTGAATCCCTGTGCAGTGGTGGCTGTGGTGAGACTTAACTCCATGCTGGGCACAAGGACAAGGTAACATTATCATGATGAGAACTGGACAATGGCTGTCGGGACCAATTGAATCTGTGGCATTAACTTTGGTTTAATAATATTCCAACATTAATCACAAGCTCATGACATTTTTGTTTTTCATTTAATTCAGCATGGAATTTATATGCTTCAGCTTCTACTGACATATCTCTTTTATTGAAATGTCCTCCACAAATCCTGCTCCATTACTGACAGTTTCACTAACATAGCTGTCAGGGTAGGAAGCTTTTAGCCTGAACTCAGTGAGGACTTCATTTCTCTCCAAATTACTTTACCAGATATCAGAACTTAATATTTCATAGTTTGGAAACAAAGTAATGTTTTTCAATGATTTTTTTAATAGGTTTCAGTATACTTTAATTTCAGGAATGATGAGGAACTGTCTTTGCTTAGAGGCAATTTTCTTTCATACATGTATTTTAAATAAAAAATAGCACATCATTTTGTAACATCTACTTATAACACCATGGTTCCTCATGAACAGTTTTGCCTCCTTTATTTCATTTATAATTTTTATTAGTACATTATAGTCACACATAATACTGGGGCTCATTTTGTCATAATTATGCAAGCATGGCATATAAGTTGCTCCACTGCAGTTGCCAGTATTTTCCTTTCCCTTGCCTCCCATCCCATTCCCTGGGGGAACAAAACCTCAGGTCAGTCTCAAATTCATTAAATCCAACATGAACACAGTGGAATTTGTGGAGGACTGTGTGAGCATTCCTCAGATTGGCACAGAGGTTTGTATCTGATCCAGTAAGTGGACACCACCAGTTTTGCCACATGCATACATCTGCTTTAATGCCCATTGCCAGTACATGATATCCCTGGCCGACCTTCATCCTTGCCGATCATGGTACTTCCTACAATTTTATCATAGATTCTGGGTGGCTTGTTCTTATATTGAGAAGTGATTTAAATAAAGACACTAAACTTTTTTCCCCCACCTTCATTATTCATTGAGTGATGCCTTTTATCTTGAAGTACCTTTTCGATAGGTTCACCTATTTTTCTTCTGTCGTATATTCTGTAAGACTTACTCACAGTGGGCACATCTAACTCACCCTGCATGTGGCATTTAATGAGAGGCAATTCTCAATTTAATGTACCCTAATTTGCTATTTTTGACGATATGATTGATGTGTTTATGCTGTTTAGTACACATTTTCTTACCTAAGACAACAGAAATATTTGTGTTATTACACAAACTGCATTATTTACTTTTAACGTTTAGCTAAAAAATCCCGAGCTCTGATTTGTCACATGGTGTGGATGATAATTGAAGTTCTTTTTCCAATATGACTAGTAAATGTCAGTTCATTCTGAAATTTTAAGTGCTAATATCTTTCTATGCATTTGCTCTCATTTTTCATCATTCCTCCCAGGTTAGCATCACCCTACAATCAAGGCTCACTTTTTTATAAAGCATACTCTTAAATCTCCCCAGCAACATGAACATCTTAATGTCTTTGCAATCTTCCAGCCACATGGAATGAAGTAACTCCTGGTGTCAAAAACTTGTTTAAAGATGGGGCTCTCACTATGTTGCTCAGGCTGGATTCCAGCTCCTGTGCTCCAGTGATTCTCCTGCCTCCGCCCTGCAGGTGGCCAGTGGATACAGATACTCACCAGAGTGCTTGAGTACAGCAATTCTCAGAGTCATTTTGCACAGATGAATGAGTGCTGCCATAATTTAAAGGAAAACATGCTGAATTATAGAATAGGATCCAGGAATGTGGCAATAGGACTGATGTTCTTATCACAGACTGCAGTTGGAATTTTGGGAAATTTCTCTCTGCTTTATTATTATGTAGTACTTTCCTATAATGAAAGTACATTAAGGTCCACAGATGTAATTCTCAAGCACCTGGTTATAGCCAACTCTCTGGTCATTATCTCTAAAGGAGTTCCCCAGACAATCACAGCTTTTGGCATGAAGCATTTCTTCAATGACTTTGGATGCAAGTTTATTTTGTATTTTCAGAGAGTGGGCAGGAGTGTTTCCATTGGCATCACCTGCCTTTTGAGCATCTTTCAGAACATCACAATTAGTCCCATGAACTCCTGTTGGAAGGATCTGAAAGTAAATGCTCCAAAGTACATTGGCTTCACCATTTTCCTCTGCTGGATCCTTTACATAGTGGTGAATTCCATTTTTCCTCTCTATATGCTCAGCATATCAAGTAGCAAAAATCTGACAGAGATAAGAGAGTTTGGGTTCTGTACATCTGCAGGTCGTGACAAAGTAACAAACTCAGTATATGCAGCATTGTTGGTATTCCCTGAAGTGGTATTTTCTGTGGTCATAATCTGGTCCAGTGGCTCCATGATTCTCACTCTGTACAGACACAAGAAGCGGGTTCAGCACATTCACAGTATCCAAGTGTTCCCCAGAATGTCCCCTGAGTCCAGAGCCACCCAGAGAATCCTTGTCTTGGTGGGCACCTTTGTGAATTTCCACACCCTCTCCTCCATATTAAGTGTTCATATTGCTCTATTTCCAAACCCCGCAGGGTGGTTAGTGAACACAAATGACCTAATTTCAGTGTGTTTTCCCACTGTCAGCCCCTTTCTTCTCATGAGCCATGAGTCTGATGTACTCAATCTATCCAGGTTCTGCTTTGTGTGCATAAAAAAACAAAAAATCCTGCTCAGTGCTGTGGTGCATGAATGAAATCTCAGCAACTCAGGAAGCTGAGAGAGGAGCATCCCAACTTCAAGGCCAGCCTCAACAACTTATCAATACCTGTCTCAAAACTGAAAAATAAAATGGACTGGGGATGAAGCTCAGTGGCACTCAGTGCTAAAGCACCCCTGTGCTCACTCCCCATTTCCAAGATATTTTCAAAATATGCCTAATTGTAGCATAAAACATACCTGCAGTCTTTCCCACAATATTCAAGGGTTTAATTGTTCTTCATACTGAAAACATCAATGGAGAAATGGATGGAAGAGTCACTTGACTTTCTAACCCTAAAGGGCACTGGAGTCTCAGCTGGCTGAAGGTAGGACAGACATGGTCATGGTGGAAGGGAACAGAGCTGGTGTGATGCAAACTCCTTTTCTATTCACCATTCCTTTGGATCACTCCACACCACCCTTGCTGCATTCCATGGAAGAGAGCAAAGCTGGTGAGAGCAAAATGCTCCTGCTGCCTGCTGTGCCCGATGGAAGAAAATGCCTGTTCTCTCATGCAGGAACCACACCTCTTCTGCTGGGATCTGTACAAGAGTCACAGCATAATCTCACATTCCCACATTTTGTGAAAATAGCCACAGATGTATTTCAAAACAGGTAAATACGTGGACATCTCTAACCTACATTCTTCAAAAGCAGCAGTTATTTCTCTCTAAAACAGGACAAATGTATGTATGTAGGCTAGGTTGTATTCCTAGGTGGGCCAATTCATCTGTAAAGAGTGAAGTTGCTGGAGCAGGTAGGGACATGAGAAATATCAGAGAAGGTCCCACAGGTGGAGAACTGCAGAGTGGGAGGGAGACGCATGAGGCTGTTGGGCAAAGGAATCATGGAGGGGCATTGCAGAAAAGCAATTATTATAGGATATTAATTTATGTGCCCTGCAGTGCCCTAGTATCCCTGTCCCTGTCTGTCATCCATATCTTCTGAAAAGGGCAAATGAGTTGCTAGGGATTTTCTGTGAAAGTGGACTCTTCTGGGAATGTTCGAAGAAACTTGAGTTTTAAGATTTTACTCATATAAGGCAAAGTCTAGTTTTATGGAAAAGGTAGAGTTGAATACAGAGGATATTCTGATGGTAAATCCCATAGGTATCATCAAAAATTCCTATGGGAACATGACCATTTAAAGATGGTGAAAGTGAGAAATACTGGATTTTCAAGGTGTGAAACTAGACTGAGCTGGTAGCTGTGTTTTGTGTGAAATAATAGACTTCTCCTAACAATTTTCATGTGATGAGAATGGAGATAAAATAAAGTGAGGCTCAGAGGCTAACAGACAGACAGAGCTGGGTCTGCACAATCTGAAAGAATGCTTAGTCTGGACCCTGCCTGGTATCTTGCTTAGAATTTCACAACTCATCTTTCTCCAGTGACTGCCTCAGAACTTCCTCACCATTGAACACTGGCACTCAAGGGCATGTACTGAAAACACCCAGGGCAACTGTTTACCAGTGGAGGGTTGAGGGGAGGGACAGTGCAAGGCTGTGTGAAAGACAGCAGTGAGCAGAGGGCACAGGGAACTGGGGTAACAGACATGAGATTGTGGAGCAGAGAGGCTGGAGGGAAATCTAAAGATCACAGGGAGAAGGAACAAGGAAATGGAAACAACACTTTACATGTTGCTCAAGGTTCAGGCCAATGCCAGGCTCAAGACCACATAGGGCAGAGTGAGCAAGGAAGTCACAGACATAAAGTCACTGGGTCTGGGTGGATGGATGGATGACAAAGTGACAGCAACAAAGTTTTGGTGACAATGCACAGTCATTGGCAAAGGGGCCAATGATCAGTGGAAAGCTTGTGATGGAAGTGTGCTGTGTGGAGAGGAGCAGGAGAGGATGGTGGATCCATCTACCTTGGTGGATGGTGGAAGAAGGTAGATTCAGAATGTAAGCAAAGGAGGTGGAGCTGGGGAGAGGACAGACAGGGGGAGTGGGGAAAGATGTGTAAAGGAAGGTGAGGGGGCCTGAGAGGGTGTGACCCAGTTTATGAGTGATCTGAAGCACCCAGGATCGAGGGCAGGTCTAGGGGTTGGTGGGTAGTCATCATAGGCAGGCTGCAGTTCAGAGGAGCTGAGGTGCCTGAAGGTTGGTCGCTGTGGATTTGAGGTGGTTGGGCAAAGGACACAGAGAATGGGCCAAAACTGGAATGGTAGTAGATACAGGGGAGGGGAAGGAAGACACAGGTGATGGAGTTTACAGGAATCACTGAAAGTGAAGATGATTTTGGTCAAAATCTGATTCTTGGAACAAGGAAAAAAGGTTTTTATTTTTTTCTGTTTTTTTTTTTTTTCTGATTTTGTTGTTGTTTGTTTGCTTTTCAGAAAGGTTACAAAATGTGAGCCCAGGGAATCTATTCTCGAAAGTTTGGGTGGAAGTGAAGGATAATGGTGGCTTATGGATTTCTAAAGGTCACAGGGATGGAGGATGTACCTGGGTGTGTAAGAAAATGAACCTCTAGTGTCTCCTGGGTGTATTTTTTCTCAGATAGTGAATTTACTGCATAAACTGCTCCCTGTGCTTTAACTTGACACCTGTTGTTTGCACTGCACCCCATGGATGCTCAGAGAAGAGGAGGAGGAGCTTCCAATAGCTCAGGACAGATACCAGAAGATGCTTTCAGGATGCTCCTGGCATGACCTTGGTAGGAAAAGGCTATACTTAAAATGGTGCCCTAATAGGTCTTGTTTCCTCTCCTGGGCTCAGTGTAGGGCTGTCTGGATGACAGATGTCAGCAATCCACTGTGGACCATTTGCTGTTGTCTTAGGCTAGGCTACCACATCCACAGATGCACATGCATGGGCTGACAGGGGGATGCCATGTCCTTGGAACAAGTGGCCACACCAAGCCAGTCCACATCATGGCTCAAAGCCCCGCAGTGCTGACTTTCCCCCAAAATTTCCCCAGCGAGGACCCCAGACCCTAATTGCTGGTCCTCCAGTCTGCAGAAAAGCTCCACTGGCATGCAGAAACAACAGAACCCCAGGGTGCTGGAAGACCTTAGCCTGCACACGATGCAGCCTCTTCCCACAAGGTCCTCTGACCCTGACCCTCTGATGCTGACTTGTGTGCACCTGCTCAGCCCTGCCACCAGCTCCTGTTAGTCCTCTGGACCTGCTGCCTCTGCTACATGTTAACCCTAGACAGTGCTTAAGCACATCCTCCCAAGGCCAGACCTTCCAGAAAACAAGCAAGAGGCACAGGGTGCATGATAATGACAGGTCATCCACTTTAACCTGTGGTTAAGATGAGTTACATAGTGGAAACCATATTTCCAGGGTTGCCTTCAGGCTGCCTCTGGAAGGCAGAAGCCTGGGAATGGACTCAGTGTCCACCGATGCTGACATCTAAGTTAGGATGACTGGTGGACAGTGGCCACTGCAGGCTGTGCAGGTGAAGTGCAGCTGGGAGGCAGCATCCTCCTGGACAGGCATTGCCTCTGTGACCAAAGTTCTCCAGAACACTGGGCAGGGGATCCTGGAGCAGGTTTAGGGCTGTAGGTCTGTGGTTTCCTTCTGGGTAGAGCTTCACATGGTGGTGGTCACTAGCATTATCAGGAAAATGTCCACTTATAGCATCTGCTGAATTTTTATAATGAATGTGGGTGGAGTGCTGTCCAATATTCTGAGTCTTCTATTCATGCCCTAATGAGGTTTGCCCTCCTAGTTGGTTTGTGTTCTGAATGATGCTGCTTATCAAATAGTGAGTGCACCTTGAATATCCAAGGTAATATTCACTTGGTTTTGATGCATTATAGATACTTTAAATGTATATTTGATTATTAAAAGCAATCGATACAGAATAAATGAGCCAATAGTTAGGATTTCTCAGTATACAACTTTTGTGGACACAGTGTCTATAACTGCAACATCTTTCATTAGTATGATCTGTATCACAGTTATAAAACTATATATAGACAATTATTGGCTAAAATTACAATTTGAGATCTTTTTGGAGTTCACTCTTTGGAATTGGAAAATGTATGTGTTTGGACCCATTTGACTGCATCATAGTGAAATTTCAGCAACCTGTAGATTCCCTGTGCTATATCTATCCATCCTTCCCTCCTCCAGTGCTCTTGTGACCACTGATCTTTTCATGGTCTGTGTATAATTGCCTAGGGATAAGAGCTCCACAGTGTGTAGCCTTTCAGATTGCCTTCTTTCATTTAGGAATATGCATTTTTAGTTCCTCCATGTGTTTTCATGACTCCCCACACATGAATGATATCCAGCTGTGCGGATCACCACATTGCTTTGCTCCATGCACCTGTTGAGGACCTCTTTGATGACTTCTTTTTTTGAGCCATTATGGTAAAGCTGCTATGAACACTGCTGTACCTGCCTCTGTGTGGATGTAATTGTCAAGTTCTTAGTCCATACTGAGTGAGTGGCATTGCTGGAAGAGGGTGGAATGTGTGATGGAGGATTTAACATTTGTCTGAGAAAGAAACAATCCCTTTTCTTGTACTTCTATAGACAGGTTTCTTGTGTCTTGCAAATCCACAGCTACATTTTGAAAATATGCTTTTTGAATGATACCTAAACACACCTATTTTTTCATGGCTTGAATACTCTAATTCCCCAAATTCATATACTGGAATCTGGGCACCCCCCATCACTGTGCAGCAGAAAGTGACCTGATCTGCACATGGGTCTGTGCAGAGGTGATTACTAAAGGGAGAATGGGGTCAAACTGGTGTTGAGAGTAGTCTTCCTTGTGGGCTGATGACAGTCACCTAGCTCCCTGTGTTTGCCAGGATGTCCTGCCTCCCCTCAGAGTGTAGCAGTGGAGGAATGCAGCCACAGACAGAAAGCTCTGACACTGTGGGCCAGAGTACACCTCCCCTCCTATGCATTGCTGTCTTCAGGAATCTGTACAGGAACAGACAAAACAAAGCCTAACACACTCCTCAGTTTCCTTCACTGTTTAGTCAGAAGTTTCATTGCTTTGACCAAAAGACCTGACAAGAATAACACAGAGGAGGAAAGGTTTACTTGGGGCTTGAAATTTCAAAAGTCACAGTCCATACTTGGTCAACTCCATTGCTCTGGGCAGAACATTATGTGGATGGTGGTGGAAGACAGCTCAGATCATGGCAGTCAGTAAGCAGGTAGAGCTCTGCTCAGCAGGAACAAAATGTAAACCCCAAAGGCATCCCTAGAGTGATTTACCTCCTGCAACCACTCTCCACCTGCCTATAGGTACCATACCGTTAGTCCCTATCAGAGGATTGGTGCACCAATAAAGTCAAAGTTCTTATAACCCAACAGTTGAACTTTAAAATTTATTGCCAGATGGCAGAATAGAGGAGGTCACATTCCTGGCTGCTCCATGGTGTGAAACCACAAAATCAGGGCAGTTTCTAAACAAGGTGGGTGAACAAACAAAGGTGGGGAGACTCCTGCAACCTAAAAGTGGACATTCAAAGCAGACCAGGGACACAGGAAGTTGGATATAATAAAATAAGGAAAACATCCTCAGCATCACAGCCACTACCAGAGCCAGGCAGAGGCAGTCCATGAGCATAGTAGAGGGATGAGGGAATTAAAGGAATCCAGGTTTTTGAAAAGCCCAAGGCACACCTGGGTGCAGAGCATTTAGAGACCAAGGACATTGCCCAATAAACTTGAAAGATGGGACGCACTCCATGGGTGTGTGGGGAAAGAAGCAGCCACCTCTCCACATGGTGTGTGGAGGACAATGGAAGGAACCATTTTTCAACTGCAGTGTGGGGACCAGCAATGGAAGAAGCCATTTCCTGCCAAAACCAAGTTTGGCCCAAATACAGGCCCAGTAAACACACACCACATGACATACAATGTGCTTAAGTGACAAGAAGAAAATCACACATGGGGAGACATGTACACAGGGGAGAGCTGGTTGAGGAAACCCACCCAATTCTACCTCTCCCTGTTCAGTCTGACTGCTTGCAGAACTGACTGGGAGAGACACATCTGGCCCAGAACCTTGAAGGGCAGGGGCATCAGAGATTGTATGGAGACTAAACTCAAGATCAGGAAAACACGGGGTCTGCAGGTGATGTACAGGACAATTAGCACCCTCACCCACACAAGTGGAACCCAGGGGAAATCCCTGGGTTAAGGTCTTCCAGTATGGACCATCAAGTACTGGGCACTGGAGGTGCACTGATTCAAAACCTCCAGGTCAGTTATCATTCATTGAGGAGCCTAGAGCCCACCTAAGCCTAAACCCTGCCTCCAGAAATGCTGTCTACTGGATTACCTCTCTCATGCCAGCAATCCAGTGGGTGGAACATCATACTCCAGACAGCCCCACATAAAAATGCTGAGAAGAGAAGCTGAGTATATATTTTGAACTTCAATCGAAAGAATTATTTAACTTTTCATCAAGACTTGATTTCTTTTCTTTTTCTTTAAAAATTCTTTTTCTCTGTTTAATTGTGACCTTAATGGTACATTGGAATTTATACACTTTAATATTTTTTCCTGTTTCTTGCATTTTTGAAGCCAGCTATTTTTCGTCAATTAGTTCTTCATGAGGTAGAATGTTTGATTAGTCCATTTTAGTTTTGTTTTGTACTTTTTAGTTTTACTTTTAATTTATATATTTTTCTCCTATCTGTTGCCCTTGATTCTCTTTTCTTCTGCTAACAGGCAGTCTCTGTTGTTTTCTCATTCACTCTTCCTTTAAATTTGTACTTCTATCTTCTCTCCTCATCCCTTATAATCATCACACCCTATATCACTTCTTTTCTCTCGCTGTTCACCATTTGAGTTTGTACCCTTTTGCACACTTACAGATTTTTTATTTCTTTTATTATTACCTTATTTTGATTCATTGTACACAAATGGAGCACAGCTGTTGTCTCTCTGGTTATACACGAAGTAGAGTCACACCATTTGTGTAATCAGACATGTACATAGGGGAATGATGTTTGTCTGGTCATATCATTTCTGTTTATTATGATAATTTACATTGTAAATGTCATGGTAGAAACTATTTGGTTTAATGCTGTATATTGTGTGTATATTGGTTGTTGTTATTCTTTGTTTCCCCTTAAACAGAGAGGTCCTGGAAATCTTCAAGGATACTATAAGTTCATGGGGTAGAAACTCTACTCCCTCAGATCCACACTGTTGTATGGGTAGACAAAATACTGACATGAAAATCAAGGGAACAAGTCACCCCAAACAAACAAAGATACTCTGATAACAGTATCCATGGAGACCACAGTGGAAGAAATGTCAGAGAAAGAGTTTAAAATGTACATAGTTAAGCTGATCTGAGAAATAAATGGCAGTGTAAAGATTCAGAGAGAAAATACAGGAAGTGAAAGGTCACTTCGTTAAAGAGGCAGAGTTTCTGAGAAAATAAAAGCAAGCATAAATCCTTGAAGGAAACAATAAACCAAATTAAAACTTCAAGAAACAGCATCACCAACAGACTAGACCACCTGGAAGACAGAACCTCAGGCAAAGAAGACACAATATATTACCTTGGGCTGGGGTTGTTGCTCAGTGGCAGAACAATTGCAAATCACATGTGAGGTTCTGGATCTGATCATCTGCACCTCATAAAAATAAATAAATAATAAGAAGGTATTGTGCCCATCTATGACAAATATATATATATATGTGTGTGTGTGTGTGTATACACACATATATATCTATAATCTTGAAAACAAAGTTGACTACAGAGAGAAGACGTTAAGAAACCAAGAACAGAATTTACAAGAACTAAGGGATAACCTCAAAAGGCCAAAGTTAAGAATTATCAGGAGAGATAAAGATGCAGAGATAGAAACCAAAGGAATGCACATTCTTTTCAATGAAATTATAACATAAGATTTCCCAAATATAAAGAATGAAATGGGATATGAAATATGAGAGGCACATAGGACCCCAACAGTACAGAATTACAAGAGACCCACACCAAGGCATGTTATAATGAGAATAACCAAGATATAGAAAAATGATAAGAAATTTTAAAGGCTTTGAGAAAAAACCATCAGACCACGTATGGGGGAAGCCAATACAGAACTCAGCTGATTTCTCAACCCAGATGCTCAAAGCAGGAGGTCCTGGAATAACATAAATCAAGTTCTGAAAGAAACTGGATGCCACCTGCCCAGCTGGGCTGGAGGGCTCTGAACACAGCAGCCTGGTGGGCGCAGAAGACCTGCTGATGGTGGCCCAAGCTAAGCAACAAGGCAGGGGAGGCTCTGGTTCCATAAGCTTCCCAGGCCCACTCGCACTCCTTCAGGAAGCCTGGCGCCTCACTTCCGGCTGCCGGTCGCTAGGCACAGTGTTGGAGAAGCACCAGAAGTGTCCCCTGAGGCCCAGGGGTGACTCAGGAGAGAGGGGATCTGAGTGTTATTCTGGATTTGGAAATACTAAGTACAAAATCCACGTATATGTTACTGGAAACTTGTAGAGGCAACTGCTCATGACTGAGAGTGAGTGTGAGAAGTGCTTTAGTTAAGTACCAACCTAATAAGGCACCAAAGAACTCACACAGGTGAGAAGCCATTTAAGTGTCTGGAGCTTGAAAAAGCTTTCAGTGGGAAATCAGAACTGATCAGCCACCAGAGAACACATACTGGGGAAAGGCCCTACAAGTGTGGCAAGTGTGAGAGGAGTTACTGACACTGTTCAGCCTTCATTGTACACAAGAGAGTTCACACCGGGGAGAAGTCCTACATGTGTGCTTGTGAGAAATGCTTTGGCCAGAAGTCAGGCCTTATCATGCACCAGCGAGTCCACAAAGGGGAGAAGCCCTACAAATGCCTGTAGTGAATGAGGAGTTTCACTCACAGTGCCAACCTCATTAGGACCAGGCAACTCACACACCCACACTTTTAAATGCCTTGAGTATGAGATAGGCTTCAGCTGTGGCTCAGACCTTATTGTGCATCAGAGGATTCACATGGAAGAAAAGCCTAATCTGTGGTCTACATGTGGGAGTGACGTCCTCTTAGGTATGGACTTTGTTGCCCAAGAGAAAATGAGAACTCAGACGGAGGAGCTTTGCTACAAGTACAGTGGGTGTGATAAAACCTTTCAACAGAGCTCAACCCTTCTCCAACATCAGACAGCACATATTGCTGAAAACCATTTTTTCTGTAATGTGGGTGACAATGCTCTTGAGCTCAGCACTCCTCATGCATCAGAAGCCTCACAGATGTCTTGACCAGGCAAGAATTATGATACCATGAAAGATGCAATTACACATTAGAGAGCTCATTGGGATGAAGAACCCTACGTGAATCTCAGCCTTGTTTCAGAGCTCAAAATTCAGTGGGAACCAGAGAGCCTGCAATCTGAGGAAGCATGAGGAATGCTTTACCTGGAAGAGCTGCCCTAACAGTCACTCCAGTGGGAAACTCCAGAGAGGCCCTGAGTTTAGAAAAACCCTTAGTCTGAGCTCAATCACCCACAGGATTCATACAGGTAGGAAACATGAGAGCTTTCTATCAGTGCTCAGCCCTCCTCATTTCAGAGGATTTCATACCAGAGTATAGCTTTTTAAATGCCTTCAGTGTCAACAGAGCTTTAGACAGACAGTATGTACAACTGATTGGACTCCACAAAACCCCTCTGGGGAGAAGCCTCAGCAAGTGTGGGAAAGATTGTAGCAGAACTCTGACTTTCTTACCCATCATGGAAGACATACTGGTGAAAAAACTGTATGTTTGTCTTGAGTGTGGCAAAACCATTAGCTGGAGAGTCTTCCTTGGGTTTGAACCAAAAAAGAAAATAGAAAAAAACCTTAAGAAAGATCTTATAAGTGTCTGAATGAGAAAAGCTCATCAGTGATCTGCTCTTATGGTATATCAGGTGGCTCACATAAGTGAGAAACCCTCAAATACCTTGAGTCTGAAAAAAGCCTTGCTAGTAGCTCCTATTTTATTGGGCCCAAAGAACCCATTCTGCAGAGAAGCTTGCCTTATTAAGACATCTAATTTTTTAGACCAGAGACCCTGCACCTAATAGAAGAAAAAGTAGGTCCAAATCTTCATCATGTTGACTTAGGACCAGATTTCCTTAACATAACTCCCAAAGCACAAGAAATAAAAGCAGGAATCAATGATTGGAATAGAATCAAACTAAAAAGCTTTTTCTCAGCAAGGAAACAATCAGCAATGTGAAGAGAGAGCCTTCAGAGTGGGAGAAAATCTTTGCCACACACACTTCAGATAGAGCACTAATCTCCAGAATCTACAAAGTACTCAACACTCTTTACACCAAGAACACTAATAACCCAATCAATAAATGTGCCAAGGAAATGAACAGACACTTTACAGAAGAAGATCTACAAGCAATCAACAGATATATGAAAAAATGTTCACCATCTATAGTAATATGAGAAATGCAAATCAAAACCAATTTAAGATTTCATCTCACCCCAATTAGAATGTCTATTATCAAGAATACAAGCAACAACAGGTGTTGGCGAGAATGTGGGGAAAAAGGTGCACTCATACATTGCTGGTGGGAGTGCAAATTAGTGCAGCTACTCTGGAAAGCAGTGTGGAGTTTCCTTAGAGAACTTGGAATGGATCCACCACTTGACCCAGCTATCCCAGTCCTTGGCCTATACCCAAAGGACTTAAAGTCAGTTTACTACAGTGATGCAGCCACATCAATGTTAATAGCTGCTCAATTCACAATAGCTAGATTGTGGAACCAACCTCGATGTTCTTCAATAGATGAGTGGATAAAGCAACTGTGGTATATATGCATAACGGAATATTAGTCACTCATAAAGAAGAATAAAATTATGGCATTTGCAGGTAAATGGATGAAGCTGGAGAATGTCATGTTTAGTGAGATTAGCCAATTGCAAAAACCAAATGCTGAATGATATCTCTGATAAGTGGATAATGATACATAATGTGGGGTGAAAGGGAGGCAAGAATGGAGGAGGGATAGATTGCTTTGAGGAAAAAGAAGGGTGGGATTGGGGTGGAGGGTAAGAATAGTAACAGAATGAGACTATAAACATCATTACCGTATATACATGTATAATTACACAAATGGTGTGACTCTACTTCAAGTACAACCAGAGAAACAACAGCTCTATTCCATTTGTGTATAATGAATCAAATAAATTTAAAGATAAAAATAAATAAATAAATAAATAAATAAATAAATAAATAAACATTTGGATGTCTAAAAAAAGAGGAGCAAGTATAAACTCAACTTAGTAAAATAAAAATAGAATCCTTCCAGTTAATGCTTTAAAACGGGAAATACAATCAATTGGGGTGAGGGTTGCACTACCAAACAATAATGGAGCATGTTGATTCAACATGAAAAGTAATATCAGTAAGATAAAAATTAACATTAGAGGCATTTATGATATTTCATGTCAAAGTTGGGAGTATTCTTGAATCTTCCCGATTCGGATTCCATCAGGATTTGGGAGGTTTTAAGGGTGCCTAGCACTCCTTGGCTTTCCCTCTGTTTCCCTGACTTGGAGGTAATGATTAAACCATCTCACCTCAGATACAATTCCCGAAGGCCCCTCTGATCTTTGATGTGTCCAGGTACCTACTAGCTTTCCAGTGGGTCAGAGGAGACAGTTCTGAATTGTCTGTGATTGCTCAGGTTGCCCGTGTTAGGGGGTGCACAGGCTTCTGCCTGTCCTCTTGAAGAAAATATCTATGTGTCCAGCACTGTCAGATCCTATGTGGGCCTCCCAGGTGTGCTCTGGAGCATGCAGGGTGTGGTGGTGTAAGGTAGAGGTACTGTAGTCAGGTTGCTCTGGTGCTGTATGTCCTGTGTGAGGGACATCACAGTTTGGTGGGGGGTTTTTTTGTTTGTTTTTTTGTTTTTTCTTAGTCTGGGCCCACTTGGCGATGGTTGGGGTCTGTAGGATGCTTCTCTATAAACCCCTTTTCAGGGTGCACTGCCCTTGTGCATGCACTGAGGTTCTCTGCTGGCTGCTTTGGGTCGTCCTCAAGAGATGCTGTCTGTGGTTCAGTGCATCTGAATGGGAATCAGCTCCCACTCTGGGACTCCCAGCTGTGACTCTTCCTGCAGGTGCTGGGGAAAGTCAGCTGCCTGATTCTCAGAAAGATCAGAGTGAGAGGTAGCATCTGAGATGGATATCTAATGAGGTGAGAATAAAAGGAAGAACATAATGTCATAATTCAACTTCAGAAGACTCACTTGTGTAATTGAAAGTGATTGGTTTTGAAATAATGACACATGGATATTGCAGAACTTATTTTATGTTGTCCCAGCTGAGTAGGAGTCTCATTAAGGAAGTCCGTTCACGCACTGACATGGTAGAAATTTGGGCCTACTTTTTCTTCTGTTAGGTGCAGGGCCTTGGTTGTAGTGCCTGTCTTTGATCCATTTTGAGTTGATTTTTGTGCAGGTTGAGAGTTCGAAGTTTATTTTGATTTTGCTACATATGGATTTCCAGTTTTCCCAGCACCTATTTGTTGAATAGGCTATCTTTTCTCCAATGTATGTTTTTGGCACCTTTGTCTAGTACGAGATAACTGAATTTTTGTGGGTTTTTCTCTGTGTCTTTTTGCAGGAAGTTTCTCCTCGGCCTCACTTGGTCATGGGGGTAAGCAGTGTGGAGGCAATATGCACACACTGGGAGTTGGGTGGAAGCAGGCAAGTTTCGAGCTGCCTGCAAACTCGTTTATTGCAGGAATGTCTTGTCCCTATACAGCTAATCAAGTTTTATCACCTGTTTGCCCTTTTGTTAATTAGGATTTGTAACCATGTCCAATCATGTAACATCCAGATATATTAAGTAAGTATTGTACTTTGTCCAAACATGCTTTCACTAACATCTAATCGTGCCTTTGCTTAGGGTCCAATCTGGACCCCTCAAGGTTTCCCTGGCAACAACTATGCTAATTATGGGGAGGTCGTCTTGCTCCACTGGTGGCTAAAGCGGAATGTTCCTTCCTGCAGGTGTGCCTGCTAGCCTGTATAAGTGTAGGTTTTCCTTACACATGTAAGACGTTCACAACTGCCAGCCAAGAACCAGGAGTCTCTCCCACATCTTTTATTCTATGCCTCTGTAGGATAATTTAAGATCTGGTAATGTGATGCCTTCTGCTTCACTATTCTTGCTAAATATTGCTTTGTCTATTCAGGGTCTCATTTTTACAAATGATTTTCATGATTGCTTTCCCCAGTTCTATGAAGAATGCCATTGGGATTTTAATACGAATTGCATTAGATCTGCATAACACTTTTGGTAGCATGGCCATGTTAACAATGTTGATTCTGCCTATCCCAGAATATGGAAGATCTTTCCATCTTCTAAGATCTTCATCAATTTCTTTCTTTAGTGTAATGTAGTTTTCATTGTAGATGTCTTGCACTTGTTTGTTATTGTGAATGGGGTAGTTTTCCTAATTTATTTTTCAGTGGATTCATCACTGATGTATAGAAATGCATTTAATTTGTGGGTGTTAAATTTATACCCAGCTACTTTGCTGAATTCACTTATTAGTTCTAGGATGTTACTGGTGGAATTTTTTGGATTTTCTCAGTATGGAATCATGCCATCAACAAATAGTGATAGTTTGAGTACTTCTTTTACTGTTTGTATCCCTTTAATTTCTTTCTTCTATCTAGTTCCTTTGACTAGAATTTCAAGGATGATGTTGAATAAAAGTGGTGAAAGAGGGCATCCTTGCCTTGTTCTAGTTCTAGAGGGAATGCTTTCAATTTTTCTGCATTTAGAATGGTGTTGTCCTTGACTTTCCCATAGATACTTTTTAGGTATGTTCCTACTCTCCCTAGTTTTTCTATTGTTTGAACATGAAGAAATGCTGTATTTTGTCAGATGCTTTCTCCACATCTTAAGTCTATTGATGTGATGAATTACGTTTATTGATTTCTGTGTGTTGGACCAACCTTGCATCCCTGAGATGAAACCCACCTAATCAGGGTGCACTATCTTTTAAATATGTGTTTGTATATGATTTGAGAGCATTTTATTGAGAATTTTTGCTCTGTTTATCATGGACATTGGTCTGAAGTTTTCTTTCCTTGATGTGCCCTTTTTGGTTTTCATATCAGAGTGATACTAGCTTCATAGAATGGTTTGGAAGGGTTCCCTGCTTTTCTATTTCATGGTATAATTTGAGAAGTTTTGGTGTTAATTCTTCTTTGAAGATCTTATAGTACTTGGCTGGGAATCTTTCTGGTCTTGAGCTTTTATTAATTGGTAGTCTTTTGATGTTATCTTCTATTTCATTTTTGTGATCTGTTTAAATTGTGTATGTGCTCCTGTTTCAGTTTGGGTAGGTTATATGTCCCTAGAAATTTGTTGATGTCTTCAAGATTTTCTACTTCATTGGAGTACAAATTTTCAAAAATATTTTCTAATTATCTTTGGTTTTTCAGTAGTATTTATCATGGTATTTCCTTTTTCATTATGAATTTTAGTAATTTGGATTTTTTTCTTTCTCTTCATTGGTATGTATAAGAGTTTACCACTTTTATTTGTTTTTTCAAAGAACCAACTTTTTGTTTTGTCAATTTTTGAATTGCTTCTTTTGTTTCACTTTCATTGATTTCAGCTCTAATTTTAAGTCTTTCCTGTCTTCTGCCTTTTGTGTTGATTTCTTCCTCTTTTTATAGGGCTCTGAGTTGTAATGCCGGGTCTTTTATTCATTGACTTTCAATTTTTTAAATGAATTAGCTCAATGAAAAGAGCTTTCCTCTTAGCACTGCCTTTTTGGTGTCCCAGAGATATTGATGTTTTAACACTGTTCTCATTTACCTCTGAGTATTTTTTATTTTATCCCTGATTCCTTCTCTTATCCACTGATTATTCAATAGTGTGTTATTTAGTCTTTGGGTGGTACAATAGCTTCTATTTCTTAATCCGTCATTGATTTATACTTTCATTCAATTATGATCTGATAGGATGCAGGGTATTATGTCTTTATTTGCTAAGAATTTCTTTGTGGCATGAGATATGGTCTATTTTATTTATTTTTTTATTGATTGCATACAAAGGGGGTACAACTTTCATTTCTCTGGTTGTACACAAAGTAGAGTCACACTGTTTGTGTAATCATATATGTACATAGGGCAATGATGTTTGTCTCATTCCATTGTCTTTCCTTCCCCCACACCTCCTCCCCACCCTTCATTTCTCTCTACACAATCCATCCTTCCTCCATTCTTCCTTTACCTCCTCCACCCCCATTGTGTATCATCATCCACTATTCAGAGAAGTTATTTTGCCTTTGGTTTTTTGGGATTGGCTTATTTCACTTAGCATGATATTCTCCAACTGCATCCATATACCTGCAAATGCCATAATTTTATTCTTTTTCATGGCTGCATAATATTCCATCATGTATATATTCCACAATTTCTTTATCCATTCATCTACTGAAGGGCATCTAGGTGGGTTCCACAATCTAGATATTGTGAATAAAGCTGCTATAAACACCGATGTGACTGCACCACTGTAGAATGCTGATTTTAAGACTTTTGGGTATAAGGCAAGGAGTGGGAGAGCTGGGTCAAATGGTGGTTACATTCCAAGTTTTCTAAGGAATCTCCATACTGCTTTCCAGAGTGGTTGTACCAATTTGCAACCCCACCAGCAATTAAAAGGATGCCTTTTCCCCTACATCTTCTCCAACACCTATTGTTGCTTGTATTCTTGATAATAGACATTATAATTGGGGTGAGATGATATCTTAGGGAAGTTTTGATTTGCATTTCTCATATTACTAGAGATGCTGAACATTTTTTCATATATCTGTTGATTGCTTGTAGATCTTCTGTAAAATGTCTGCTCAATTCCTTAGCCCATTTATTGATTGGGTTATTTCTATTCTTGATGTAAAGTTTATTTAGTTCTTTATAAATTCAAGAGATCAGTGCTCTGTTTCTGAAGTGCATGTGGTAAAGATTTTCTCCCACTCTGTAGGCTCTCTTTTCACATTGTTGATTGTTTCCTTTGCTGAGAAAAATCTTTTTAGTTTGAATCTATCCCATTTATTGATTCCTGCCTTTATTTCTTGTGCATTGGGAGTCTGTTAAGGAAGTCTGGTTCTTAGCTGACATATAAAGATTTGGACCTACTTTATCTTCTATTAAGTGCAGAGTCTCTGGTCTAATTCCTAGGTCCTTGATCCATTTTGAGTTGAGTTTTTACAGGGTGAGAGATAAGGGTTTAATTTCATTTTGCTGCATACGAATTTCCAGTTTTCCCAGCACCATTTGTTGAAAATGCTATCTTTTCTCAAGTGGGTGTTTTTGGCCTAGTATGAGAAAACTGTATGTATGTAGGTTTGTCCCTGTGCCTCTATTCTGTACCATTGGTCTAACTATATATTTTAGTGTCAGTACCATGGCTTTTTTTAAATTATGGCTCTTTGGTATAATTGAAGGTCTGGTATTGTGAAACCACCTGGTTAGCTCTTCGTGCTAAGGATTTATTTGGCTATTCTGGGTCTCTTATTCTCCCAAATGAATTTCATGATTGATTTCCTATTTCTATGAGGTATGTCATTAGGATTTTAATTGGAATCACATTGAATTTGTATAGCGCTTCTGATAGTAGGACTTTTGTTTTTTTTTGGAACGGGGGATTGAACTCAGGGGCACTCAGCCACTGAGCCACATTCCCAGCCCTATTTTGTATTTTATTTAGAGACAGGGTCTCACTGAGTTGCTTAGTGCCTTCCCCTTGCTGAAGCTGGCTTTGAACTCTCGATCCTCCTGCCTCAGCCTCCTGAGCCACTGGGATTGCAGGCATGAGCCACCATGTCCAGCTAGTATGACCATTTTGACAATAAAGATCCACACTCTGCTGAGGAGAAAATGTATTCACTCATGGAGGATGAAATATTCTATATATTCCTGTTAAGTCTAAATTATTGATTGTATTATTTAGTTCTATAGTGTACTTGTTTAGGTTTTGTTTGAAAGATCTATTCAGTAGTGAGAGAGGCCTGTTAAAGTCACCCAGTAGTATTGTGCTGAGGTCTATTTGATTCTTGAAATTGAGAAGGGTCTGCTTGATGTACATGGATGCTCCATTGCTTGGGTCATAAATATTTATGATGGTTTATGTCTTCTTGATTAGAAGTCCCTTAAGTGGTATGAAATTTATTTTCCTTCAGATTACCTCTGGCTTGAAGTCTGGTTTGTCTGATATGAAGAGAGAAACCCCTCCTTCTTCACACAGAACATGTGAGTGATATGATTTTCCTCATCCTTTAGCCTTCAGTCTGTGGACTTCTTTACCTATGAGGTGAGTCTGTTGGAGACAGCATACTGTAGTTTCTTGTTTTTTGTTTTTTTAATTTTTTGATTCATTGAACACAAATGGAGTACAGCAATTGTTTTTCTAGTTGTGCACAAAGTAGAGTCACCCCCTCTGTACATTCATACATGGACACAGGGCAATGATGTCTGTCACACATACTGTTATTATTCTTACCCCCCAAACTCAAACCCACCCCTCCCTTCCCTCTATGCTTTCTATCCTTTCTCCATTCTTGCCATCATTCCACCCCACATTATGCATCATCATTCACTCATCAGAGAGACCATTCAGCCTTTGGATTTTTGGGATTGGCTAATCTCACTTAGCATAATAGTCTCCAACATCATCCATTTACCTACAAATGCCATAATTTTATTCTTCTTTATGGCTGAATAATATTCCATTGTGTATATATACCACAGTTTCTTTATCCATTCATCTATTGAAGGACATCTAGTTTGATTCCACAATCTAGCAATTGTAAATTGAGCAGCTATGAACATTGATGTGGCTGCATCACTGTA
>JAJEJO010051238.1:0-32783 GCA_020662805.1 Glaucomys volans
TCCCTCGTGCCGTCACTGTCGCCCACAGCGTTCGTGCTGTCTGCTGCCCAGCCTTCCCCAACTCACTCCAGCCTCAACTTGCAGCAGTTGCCAGACTTAGTGAACAGTGGTGAGTCCTTGGGAGCGTCAGAGGGAAGACCCCTACTGGCCCACCTCTCTCTGGGACCTGCCTGGTTGAACACCTCCTGCCTGATCCCCAATCTAACGCCTCCATGCTGTGCTCCCAGTGGACACTGACCCCCACTTCATCATCCACGTGCCCCAGAAAAAGGACGCACTGTGCTTCAACATCAATGAGGAGCCCGGCGTGATCCTGAGCCTGGTACAGGACCGGGACACAGGTGACTCTCATGCCATCTACCAGACAGGGTAGGGCCAGGGCTCCTCCACACTCCACATTTGGCCACGGGCAGGACTGCGGCCATAGCCCCCACTGCCCACTACCCTGTGCATTGTCCACTTTACTGGGCTCTGCCTGCCTTCTTCTCCACACCCCTGGCTGGACCCCACATAGGACTGACTTCGTAGATATGTGACCTGGACAGGAGCGCAGGACCCACACTTACAAGGGCCTCATAATGTTCTTGCTGTCTTGAAACCCTTAGCCATTTTTAAATGGGAGGCCCCTCGTTTTTTTTTTTTTTTCTTTTTTTTTGTACCTGGGATTGAACCCAGGGGTGCTCAACCACTGAGCCACATCCCCAGCCCTTTTTTCATACTTTTTACTTTTTGAGACAGTTTACCACTCAGTTCCTTAGGGCCTTGCTAAGTTGCTGAGGCTGACTTTGAACTCCCAATCCTCCTGTCTCAGCCCCCAAGCCACTAGGATTACAGGTGTGCACCATGATGCTCAGCATGAGGCCCCTCATTTTTATCTCATATGAGGTCCTACAAATTACACAGGGATCCAACCCCAATTCCCCCACAGCATAGCTATATGGAGCCCCAAAATGCATCTCTCCAGCAGTGCTGGGTGATGAGAATCACCTCCCTCCCCACTGAGCCACGTCCCTCGTCCTTTTTTATGTTTCATTTAGAGACAGGGTCTCACTCAGTTGCTTAGGGCCTCACTAAGTTGCTGAGGCTGGCTTTGAACTTCAGATCCTCCTGCCTCAGCCTCCCAAGCTTCTGGGATTACAGGCGTGCACCCCTGCGCCCAGTATGGCTTGGCCCTATCTCCCTCCCAGTCCAGTCAATCCAGCTGCCGTGTTTGTTGAGCACTTATAAAGGATCTGAGGATCCAGTGGGAACCAAAACTGTCCCTGCCCTCATAGAGGTTAGGAGAGGGAGGAGGCGAACAGGTGATCAGATTCCTAGATGATAATTTCAGAGTGTTGGAATGGTGAGAATGGGGAGCAGGGGCTCTGTGAAGAGGCTCCACGGATGTATTTCCAGCACCTGCTGTGAGCTTGAGAGGGCCTGGCACCAAGGGAAGGAGCAGGCCCTCAATCTGCCCTCAGGGAGGCAAGACCTCCTTTACAACCCAGAGCACAGGGCTAAGTCTGGCTGGAGGGGCAGGGAGCAAAGCAGGAAAGAGAAGTGGGACTGTGAGCAGGACTATCCTGAAGCCCCCATGGAAGGGGAGGCCCTCAGACAGTGTGGCATGTGGGGAGTGGGGGGCATCCAGGACACATGAGTCAAGGCTGACCACCCCCACCCTGCTGCAGGCTTCTCAGTGAACGGGCAGCTCATCGGGAACAAGGCCAGGAGTCCTGGGCAGCACGAGGGCACATACTTCGGGAGACTGGGAATTGCAAACCCTGCGACAGGATTTCAGCTAGAAGTGACCCCTTGGAACATTACATTGAATGCCGGTGAGGGCGGGCCCATGTTCTCCTGGAGTGACCAGGCTGCTCTGCGTCAGGATGGGTAACTAGGCTGGAAGGGAAAGAAGGGGAGGTGGCATGGGTCAAAGACCAAAGGGCCCAGCACCAGCTGGGCTGCCTGAGCCTACGGATCCCACATCCTCCCAAGCAGTGTCCATGGGGCCTGAGCAGGCAGGTCACACTCTGTATACCCATCCGCCTTCCACGGACTCCAGGCCAGGCTGCCTAGCCCCCTGTGCTCCCAGGGGGTCCTCCACACTGAATCCCACTTCAGTCTCCACCAAGCAAAGCCAGTTCACCATCCGGCTCCAGCACAAAAGCCACTTTTCCCCTGAAGTCCCTGCACTCTCATATTCTGCTGAATCCCAGCATTCTCTTGGGCTTCCCATCTGGCACCTGTCGCAATCTTCTTTGATCCATGACTGTTCCTTCCTTCACTCATTCATTTATTCAAAAAACTCTGCAGAGCCCCAGAGCCTGATTCTGAGCAGCAGAGCTATAGAAAAAGGTGGCATGAGTGAGTCTGGGGTAGAAGACACAGGTGATGAGTCAGAGAACACACTCTGATATTAGACTGGCTGGTGTCCAAGTCCTGGTTCCACTACTAATCAGCAGTGTGATCTTGAGCAAGTTACTTAACCTCGCTGAACCTTGGTCCTCAAGATCCTGATCAGAGTGAGAATGATGCAGTTTGTGTAGAGAGATTGCCACAGCCTTATAAGCCTTGAACAATAGCAACACAAGAGAGAGGACGTGGAGCAAGTAATACCTGAACATCTGGGGAATGAGGCTTGGGGGGTGGTCATAAGAGCTGGGTCCCACAGGACAAGGGCAGCTGAATGAAGGGGAACACAGTGCTGCTGCTCCTGCCCTGATGGACGCCTGACCCTGCAGGATAGTGGTGACCATCAACAAGAAGAGGAGCCTGGTGGTGTCCGTGGATGATAGGGCCACCTATGAGGTTGTCCTGCACCGAGTGTGGAGGGGGAGTTCTGTCCAACAGGACTTCCTGGGCTTCTATGTGTTGGATAGCCACCAGATGTCGGCTCGGACACATGGGCTACTGGGTATGGTGGGCCAGGTGGGCAGAGCCGGGGGTTGGATGTTGAAGCCAGTGTGCTCCTAGGTCCTGGGCCACCAAGACAGACCAATCTCCAGCATGGCCTCCAGGTCTCAGAGCTTGAGTTCAGGCGGGCTGTCCTGGTGATGAGGGTCTTGTCCCTCAAAAAGGCTGTGATTCAACACACAGTGAAGCAAAAACCTAAGTGAGCCTAGGAGCCAGGGGCAGGAGAGAGCTCCAGTTAACAAACAGAAAGACCCAGAGAGCTCCCAGGGACCTTGTGAGAGGGGTGAACCCACAGCCACACTGCACATGTGTGGCCAACTGTTGATCCTGCTCTCCGTGGGCACCTGCTCCTCAAACCTCTCTCCTGGGTCAGATTGGTTAGATTGAAATTGGTTAAAAAGAAAGGAGGCAAGCTGGGTGCTATGGCGCATGCTTGTAATCCCAGCTGCTTGGGAGGCTGAGGCAGGAGGATCATGAGTTCAAAGGCAGCCTCAGCAACTTAGTGAGGTCCTAAGCAACTAGTGAGACCCTGTCTCAAAATAAAAAATAAAAAGGACTGGGGACATGGCTCAGTGATGTAGTGCCCTTGGGTTCAATCCGTGATACCAAACAACAACAACAACAACAAACAAACAAAAACAGGAGGCAGGACCACCTGGAGATACATCTTCTAGTCAGCTAAGATGGCTTTTGATGCCAAGATTTACCAGAAATCAAGGCAGGAGCAGCCCCTCCTGACAGTAACTTCTGCCTCCCCTATGCCTTTCCAGGGCAATTCTTCCACCCCCTTGATTTTGAAGTGTCTGACATCCACCCAGGTTCTGACCCGACAAAGTCAGATGCCACAATGGTGGTGAAGAACCACCGGCTGACAGTCACCAGGTGGGTGGGCTGCTCCCCTTCTGCCCTTGGCTGCTTTTTGTTTCCTATTATGGGCTGGGGCCTTCCTCCAGGTGTCACATGGGTGGGGGAACTTCCTGGGGAGGAGCAACCTTGCCGGGTTCCAAAAGTGACCTCCGCTGACTTGTCTGTCCCCAGGGGCTTGCAGAAAGACTACAGCAAGGACCCCCGACGTGGGGTGGAGGTACCCTGCTGGTTCGTCCATAACAATGGAGCTGGACTGATCGATGGAGCTCCTACTGACTATATCGTCCCTGACATCTTCTGAGCCCTCCCACCAGCACACCAGTTCTCCCTTGGGACTGCAGCAGAGGAGGAAGAAACCATCCTGATCGGCCACACCTCCCTGACCAAGCTCACCCCTTCTGTCAAAGCACCCTAAGACTTCCATTAAAGAGAAGCTATGTCCAGTCCAGAACTGGTTGATTTTTGAGAAGCAGGAGAGCAAGGGAACAGGCTGAGATGCTGCCCGCCCGCTGGGAGGGCTCAGGGATCACAGCAAACCCAGGGATGGGAAAAGCAGGACTGAGACTAGGAGGGGAACCCCATCAACTCTGCCCCCATCCACCGCACGCTGTCCTCTGCAGCTGCCTGGCTCTATGCTCTGCCCTCTGAGATCCCCCTGCACACAGCTCCCCCTGCACACTCAGGGAATCTAGGATGCTCCGGCAGCATGGGCAGTCCCAGCTGATCCAGAGCTTCCTATAGCCAGGTACTGTCTAAGTGCCTTACTTGAATTCTTTAAATTTATTTTACTATGTCTATTGATAGCTGAGGAAACTGAGGTTAGGTGATCTGTCCAAAGTCACCCAGTTTCCCAGCAGCAGGTCTAGGACTTGAACTCACATCAAGCATCTGTCACATAAGAATATTCCAGTCAGCTGGGAGGCAGATGGCCAAAGACTCTTGGGACTTGGTCCTGGATAACTTAAAATGAACATCTGGAAGAACTGATTCCAGATAATCTTGGGGTCCCAGAAGTCTGCCGAGGACAGGAGGTTGCACCATTGGGGTCAGGGCCTCCACCTCAGCCCCATTTCCCTGCTGGGGATTGGCAGCCTCTGACAGACAGCATGATATTTCCCAGAGGCAGAGACAACCCTAGCCAAAGCTGGGAATTCAGGGGCCTGGGGACTGTGGCCCACATTACTGTCTCCTCACACTGATGTCTAGAATTATCCCACCAGGGCTCCTGCCCTTGGCTTGACCTGGGGATCCAGTCAAAATGCAATGTCTTGGGCTGGGGATATAACTCAGTTGGTAGAGCATTTTTCTCAGAAGCACAAGGCCCTGGGTTCAATCCCCAGCACCACAAAAAAAAAAAAAAAGCAATGTCTCAGAGAGCCTGGAGATGAATCCCTGACCCTTCATGTGAAGGTGGGTGGGCTTCTACCAACTCCATTCCAGTTTCTCCTTTTTTCTCAGCTACTTCTGTCCAGTTCCTGCTTCAAATGAGGGCTGCAGGGTCCAAGATAGGACATGGGCTAGTTTTAAGGGGCCAGATGAATAACACAAATGCTGAGTCAAAGGCTGCCCCAGGCCAGGTGCAATGGCTCTCCCCTGTAATCCCAACAGCTCAGGAGGCTGGGGCAGGAGGATCACGAGTTTGAGACCAGCCTCAGCAACTTAGCAAGGCTCCAAGCAACTTAGTGAGACTCTGTCTCAAAATAAAAAATAAAACGAGCTGGGAGTATGGCTCAGTGGTTAAGTGCCCATTTTCAATTTCTGGTACCAATAAAATAAAATAACTGTCCCAGGTCTGGGGACTCAGAGCCCTTCAGCAGCAAGCTGTGAGCAAGCCAACACAGGCTCCGAGGCCAACTCACCTTCCACAGTGTCCTGGGTTTCTCAAGGACCACTGGGAGGCAGATGGCCAAAGCCCGTTGGAACTTGGTTCTTGTTGGGACTTGACTGGGACACAGGTAGCTGTGTCATCAGCTTGGACCTTATCTTCCCCTCCTATAGAATGGAGATGGGGTGAGCCTGAAGAGCTCTTAGAGTCTGTATAATCCTAGATCCTGCAAGATGACTCTGGTTCCCTCCGAGACCCTGGTCATCCCTTGGGGCATCTTTTTCTCTCTTTCTTTCTTTCCTTCCTTCTTTCTTTCCTTCCTTTTTTTTTTTTTTTTTTTTGTTGTACTGTGGTTGAACTCAGGGTTGCTCTATCACTGAGCTACATTCCCAGCTGTCTTCATGTTTTTATTTTGAGACAGGGTCTCACTAAGTTGCTGAGGACAGTCTTGAACTTGAGAACCTCTTGCCTCAACCTCCCAAGTGGCTGGGAGTACATGCACCACCATGCCAAGCTCCCCAGGGCCTCTTAAGCCAACTCAGAATCCCCACTCCAAATTGCCCCTTTCCTAGAACTCCCGTGGTTTAGACGAGGGAAGCTGGAGAAATTCCAGTCAGCCTTGGGGCCATTGAGTAATGTGAGCAAGACAACAGTCCTGCCCCAGCCCAACCCCACAGTGGTCAGTGACCACAGGTGCTGAAAATGACCACATCAACAAAAGAGTCCATTGCAGTTCTTGGGGTCTCCTATCCACCTCCTGGTGTCAGCACCTGTGGGGTTTGGTCTCCCAGCCTGAGCTTGATGCCCGCTGCCAGGGGTTGGCCTAGATTTGGGGACCTGAGGAGAGCAGGCGCTGCCCAGCCAGGCCTCCGCATGAGCAACAACCCCTCAGCAGCTGCATCTGTCACTCTGCCATCATTTTGTTGACTTGTCAGTTCTTTATCATTGTTCTGTGGCTCCTGCCACTTCCAGTCATTAGTCTATGGCCTACTTGTGACGTCCCCTGCCCCACAGCTTCTGCTTTATGCCTTCTCTCTCTTCCTGGCTCCCAGCAACCAACATCTCATAGTCAATCCCAGAACTTTTGGCCAAGGCCATGGGACCATCCATAAGTTAGCTGTCCTGTGCCCAGCCGTCCTTGTCTATTCCAATCAGCAGTAGGTCATGAGGAAGAGTCATGGGGTCAGCTTCGCTCAGAGAAGCCATGGGGATGGGGGACATGTGGCAGCTGCCTTGAAGAGACTGGGGACCAGCATGGCCCTGGTGTGGCTCAGGTGGTCCCAGTCCCCATAGGGAGGAGGGCCCAAGTCCTGTCTCTGAAGGTCCCATTGTCCTAGAGCCCCAGTCTTACTGGTGGCATTTAGGGGAATGACTCCCCACGAGGCTGAGGGAGGTCCAGTCTCTGGCTGAGCCCTGGGAGCACCAAGTGGGTCCTGATGACATGGTCCTGCCTTCCAGGAGCTCTGGGTCTGGAGGAGATTGTCAGAGCTGAGCACACTAACCTCATCTCACCATAATACAAGGTGGGCCCTCAAGGAGTTTGCAGCTTGGACCATGGCTGTCCCATAGCCCATCAGGGGCAGAGGGAGGAAGGCTCCTGAAGAAGAAGAGAAGGCTCCTGCCCTGAGGCTGGCAGAGAGATGAGGGATACCATGAGCCATGAAAGAGAGGGCATGCCAGTGGAAGAAGAATAAGTTCAGAAAAGCAAGTTAGAGGCAAATCCCAGAGAGAGCTGGATCGCGGGTCTTTGGTTTTCCCTTTTCCTGGTGACCTTGTCACAGGCAAGCCCAGAGCTGAAACTCCAAAGCTCCAAAGCTCCAAAGCTTGTGTTCTGATGAAAGAAATTTAAAGTCAGACACAAAAAGTCAAGCAAGAGAACTTTATCATAAGTGAAAGTAACGTCAAAGCAAAGTGAGGCTCAAGCAGAGAGCACGAGAGAGAGAGAGAGAGAGAGAGAGAGAGAGAGAGAGAGCCGTCTCCAAACAGAAAATGACGAAGGAGACAATGCTATCGCCAAATTCATTACTGTGTGATGTTTGCCAGGAGAGCCGGGGACCACCTTCTGCACTCTTTGCCAATCAGGTGTTCAACTCCTTCACGTCAGGCGGTGGTGTTTTTGACCTTAGTTAGTCCTCTCCAGAGCTGTCATCTAGGACTGGCCATCCTATTTAGGGGGGCTTCATCTACAAGTCAATCCCATGTTAATGTGGGCACTGGGGTCAGTAGTTGGCCAGAAGTTACTTTAGTGTGTCTGTGCTATTCCTTCCCAGACAAATGGCAACACCTATACCCCAAATTGGTAGCTTCACATCAACCTCGGTGGACCCTGCCTAGAGTTATTCCCTTTAATCCTTTTCTCTCTCTTTTTCTAAAAACTTTTTTTTTTAGTTCTTGATGAACCTTTTTTAAATTTACTTATATCTAGCGCTGAGAATTGAATCCAGGGCCTCACACACACTAGGCGAGTGCTCTACCACTGAGCCACAACCCCAGTCCTAATCCTTTTCTCCTAAGGTGATTTCCAGCTGGTTCCCTTGCTTCTGTTTATTTCCTACAAATTAACTACCACCCTTTCCTTTCTCAGAAAGTAGTTTAAAGAAGACCCTAAAGTAATTTAAAGAACGCTTGTGACTTTGTCTGCATTTCCCTGCCCTTGCTAGCTACTACCTAACACCCTGAGAACTACAGCAGGGTAATGAGCAAGGGGTTCGGCCACAGTTGTCTGAGCATAAGGGTAATGGTCTGGTTGTATGCCCCGGCTACCTTGAGAAGGGCAGGACTGTGATCCAGGCACGAGACCAGAGTCCCTGCAAGGGTGGGGACAAGGGGCCATGATGCTGAGATGGACTCCTTTTACTCTCAGTGGAACTCCACACCCTGACTCCATCACCCATACCATGAGAGCCCAGGGCCTGCTTGTCAACACAGTTTCTGCTTTTCTGGGGACCTCCATGTTCCTGGCCTGTCAGGAGCGAAGCCCCAACACTGTCAACACCCACTGGGCCCTCTTCATACAGACACATCCACCCACACCATTTCCCAGAGGAGCTTCCTGCCTTCTCTGCTCCAGCCCCAAGCTGTGGGTCACTGACCCTTCTCGGAAAACACCAGACTGGCTGATATAAGGAGGGCGGGCCAGGCCTGCCTACTCAGCAATGGCGTCTACCTGGTGGCCCTGCCTCGTCCTGGCTCTGCTCTCCAGCGTGGCAGCCTCTGGCTTCCCAAGAAGCTCCCTCCTGCTGCTCGGGGTGAGTCTGCCCCCTTTTTTCCACTAAGGCCTAGGGTGTCAAATGGGTAGAAGGCCCCACTCTGGGCAAGTTCTCTGGGTATGATGAAGAGGAGGCAGAGGGCTGTGTACTGAGAGACTGGAATGAGGACGCTAGGCTCCAGCCAGAGCTTATGCTAGCTTGCTGGTTAGCCCTGAGCAAGACTCTTAAAAACTCCTGGGCCTCAGTTTCCCCACATGTCAAGTGGGTTATACACCCTGAACTTCTTGCTCACTGAATGCCCATCTTAGAAAGGAGCAGAAGTCTCTACAAAATATTGAGCTGAGCCCTGTGGGCTGTGGTGGGTGCGGGATGTTCTGGAAAGAGGCCTAAGAGGCCTGGAAGCCAGGGAAAACAGAATGAGGGGCAGAATGAGTTGGGATTTGTGGGGCATGGAGAGAGTCCTTGGTCTCCTTCCCCCTGCCCTGCTCCTTGCGTGACCTGGAGAACTGTCCCTCTCTGGACCTCAGAGTCCCCATCTATTCAGAGTCCATCCAACTCTGACATGTGTCCTGGGAGGGTCCTGTGTTTGGAAGGGTGTATGTGGTGGGGCACAACTTATCTCTGGCCCCAGCCCAGAACCTGCTCCCAGGCCACAGTGGCCTTGCCCTTGGCCTGACCTCTCTGTTTGTCTTTGTTTTTTGTTTTTTTTTTGCAGAAACGGAGCCTCCCAGGAGGGGTGAGAATTTTTACCAGGGCAGGGGCCAAGTGGGGCAGGGCGGGCTGGAGCTGGTTGCCCAACTCCTGAAGGTATAAGTCATAGTGACAGGACCCACTCAGCTAGCAAACAGCTCATGGCCCCCTGCCCTGGCAGAGCCCCATGTGATGCAAGACCCCTAGGAAAGGGCACCCAGGACCACAGCTCTCTAACCTCACAAGAGGTAGCTCAGGAGGGCCCCGTTGGTCATCCCTTCTTCCAGCACTTGCTTGGTGTGTGGATCTGGGATCACACAATGAAGCAGCCCCTTCACTCCCTCCCGAAGCTTCTTTATACTGTGATTACCCCAGACATCTTCCTTTGCCTATCACCCCTGTTGGAAAGAGGGTGTCTGGGAACTCCTCTTGGCATGGGAAGGAAGTGCCAAAGGACACAAGAGGTGGGCTGGGGGCAAGGTGTGGTAGGAAGTGAGAAAGATATGCAGGAAGATTTGGAAGTTAGGACAGAGCCCTGGGTGGGAGCCTCAGTGTGGCTAGAGCTCCGGATGAGTGGAGGAGGCAGGGCTCTCCTGGAGGAGCACACGGTGGCCAGTTGATTGTGTGGACCAGGGACACTGCCCAGGTTTCCAATGGGAGTGACTGGGAGGACCGAGGGGCTGCTTACCAGGCAGGGGCCTCAGAACCCGCCAGGGTGCATTTGGAAGGGAAGTAGCCAGGTGGAAGACCTGCTCCCCGGGTGCCACAGTCTGGCAGGTCACCACCCTCTGATCTCTGCCCATCTCCTCCAGGCTGTGGATGGCATCGAGGTCTCCAGCACCAAGATCAGCTGCAAGGTCACCTCCCGCTTTGCTCACAATGTCGTCACCACAAAGGCAGTCAACAAGGCAGATGAGGCCAAGGAGGTTTCCTTTGATGTGGAGCTGCCCAAGACGGCCTTCATCACCAACTTCACCATGTGTGTGCCACCACGGCTGCTGGCTCCGAGCTCGGCAGGGGGTCCTAGCCCAGGGTGACATCTTCTCCCCCAAACTCTTTCCCTGCAGGACCATTGATGGTGTCACCTACCCCGGGAACGTCAAGGAGAAGGAAGTCGCTAAGAAACAGTACGAAAAGGCCGTGTCCCAGGGCAAGACAGCTGGCTTGGTCAAGTAAGTGGGAACTCCCAGGCCTTGGGGAGACCTCTGGGCTGCAAAAGCCTTCAGAAGTGCAGCCAGCAGCTATTATTATTGTTATAGCAAAATGTGTCCCTAACTCTAACCCAGTGGCACACGCCTGTAATCCCAGCGACTCAGGAGGCTGAGGCAGGAGGATCACAAGTTCAAAGCCAGCCTCAGGAACTCAGCAAGGCCCTAAGCAACTTAGCAAGACCCTGTCTCTAAATAAAAATGTTAAAAAAGGGGGTGGGGATGTAGCTCAGTGGTTAAGCACTCCTGGGTTCAATCCCTGGTACTTTAAAAAAAAAAAAAAGTGCCATAATGTTTCATTGTCCCATTTTGAAGTTGGGACAACTGAAGCTCAGAATGGTTAAGAGATTTCCTAACCAAAGGCTGAGACCCAAAGCCAAGGAAGGATGGGCTCGTGCAATCTTTGGGGTAAGCACTGTCTCACACCCCATCCAGGGCCTCTGGGAGGAAGCTGGAGAAATTCACAGTCTCAGTCAATGTGGCCGCAGGCAGCAATGTCATCTTTGAACTGACCTACGAGGAGCTGCTTAAGAGGCACCAGGGAAAATACGAGATGTACCTTAAGGTCCAGCCCAAGCAACTGGTCAAACACTTTGAGGTAATCAATGGCTCCTGCTGGAACTTCAGGGGGGAACAGGGAAGGGCCCAGAGGGCAGAGCTCAGAGCAGGGTCAAGAAGGCAAAACCTGGAACCCGAGGCTATCAAGCTAAGTAAAATAAGCCAATCCCCAAAACCAAAGGCAGAATGTCCTCTTTGATATGCAGATGCTAACACACAATGGGATGGGGGAGAATAGAAGTTCATTGGATTAGATAAAGGGGAATGGAGGGAAGGGGGAATGGGAATAGGAAAGACAGTGGAATGAACTGGACATCACTTTCCTGTGTTCATATATGAATACACAACCAGTGTAACTCCACATCATGTACAACCACAGGAATGGGATCCTAATTAGAATAAGTCATACTCCATGTATGTATGATATGTCAAAATACACTCTACTGCCATGTATATTTTAAAAGAACAAATTAAAAATAAAAGAAGGCGGCAAAAGTTCTGGCCCCACCATTTAGTTATAGAGGATTAAATGCCTCTGACCACAGCAGTTGGGGGCCTTGGGAAAGAGGCTGAGCTGGACCCTCAGTGACCACACTGCAGGGTGCCTCTACAGTGCTTGTGAGTGGGGACAACAAGTGCATTTTATCTCCAGCAAAGCTGAAGGTCACAGGAAATACGTTAGTACTGGAACTTGGGGACACACATGGCAGGTGGTGGAAACACTTTTGGGTCAGAGTGCCTTCCACAAGCCCCTATGGTCACATTCCGGGGGGGGGGCGGTCACCAGGCTTGGCACTGCCCTGGAGGATTCCTGCACCATCATAGGCCCATCTCATTTCCTTCGGCCTTGTCCCCCAAGTTCAGTCTCTCTGCACTGTCACTGAGTGACATCTCCTTCCTTTGGCCATTTCAGATTGAGGCACACATCTTCGAGCCCCAGGGCATCAGCACACTGGATGCCGAGGCCTCCTTCATCACCAATGACCTCCTCGGCAGTGCTCTCACCAAGTCCTTCTCAGGAAAAAAGGTGGTATAGATGCCTCTCAGACCTGGGGTTCAGGGGACAGGAATGCTGGTCCCAGCAGGACAGGCCTGCAGCCCAGAGCTTGCTTATGCAAGCATGTCTTGGGGTCAGGGGCAGCCATCAAGCTTCCTCCTTGGCCACCTGGGAGGTTGCAGACTGTTGGAAATAACATGCCAAAGGAATTGGAGTCTCAGCTGCACTGGGGACTCGCTGAGAGAGGAACTATTTTATAAAGTCCAGCTCTATCTACCTTGGAAAGTGGACAGATAAGGAGACTGAGGCTAGATCAATGGGTGGAAGATGAATGAAAACCTCATTCTTGGTCCCCAAGGTCCTCAGCTATTTCAGGGACATTACTGGCAGTAGGCAGTGAATAAATAAATGTTTAACTGGTTGCAGTGGCACATGCTTCTGATCCCAGCAACTCAGGAGTTTGAGGCAGGAAGATCATGAGTTCAAGGTCAGCCTCAGCAACTTAGTGAAGCTCTAGGCAACTTAGTGAGACCCTGTCTCAAAATAAAAAATAAAAAGGGCTGGGGATGTAACCCAGTGGTAAAGCATCCCTAGGTTCCAACCCCAATACTAAAATGAATAAATAAATAAATAAACATTTATATAAACAATTAACCTCAGTCATTTAGGACCACCAGGGTGAGTTGCAAGGTGCTCACACTCTAACAGCCACAGCCTTCCTCTGCTATCCCTTCCTACCATCCCTGCATGGGTGGTAGAAGGGACCTCCACTCCCGTTCCCCTCCCTTCTGTCTCCCATTCCTCTTGCAACATGTAAAACCACCCAATATGAACTTCCCTTACATGGTGCAAAACTCTCTTCCCTAAGTGGCTTCAAGCTAGACTGAGCATAGGGGTATGGGAACCCAGTCAAAAGGGAGATAAAAGGCTGAATGAAGAAGATGGGCACCCTCCTAGGAGGCCCTGATCTCCCAGGAGGACAGAGGTGTTCAGAGAGACAGAGCATGATGAACACCTGTATCCACCAGGACCTGCCCACCTCAGGGTTCCTCCCTGTGAGGTCTCCGTTGGGCTGTTTGCTAGTGGACAACCCTGGCCAAGCTGAGCAAGACCCTCCATCTCTGTCCCTCAGGGTTATGTGTCCTTCAAGCCCAGCTTAGACCAACAGCGCTCATGCCCAACCTGTTCAGATTCCCTCCTCGATGGAGACTTCACCATCACCTACGATGTAAACAGAGAGTCTCCAGCTAACGTGCAGGTACGTGCCAATGGCTCCCCCAGGTTTGTCAGTTCACCATCATGGCAGGGAGAGGTGGGGGCTGCATCTAGTGCCATCTCTCTCCATTTGCAGCCCCAGGCTGCTTCTCTACCTGACATGGGACAGCTGATGATCCAGGGTTGCATTCTCCCTGGGTGGAAAATATCTTCTACCTGCAAGAGGAGTCCATGTGCTGTGGCTAAGCTGCTGCCTTTCTCTCCCTTTTCCAGATTGTCAATGGCTACTTTGTGCATTTCTTTGCACCGCAAGGTCTTCCCGTGGTGCCTAAGAATGTGGTCTTCGTGATTGATGTCAGTGGCTCCATGGCGGGTCGGAAAATACAACAGGTTCGCTCCTCAGCACAAGGGGCAGAATGTGGGATGGAGGATTGTGGGGAGGGAGAGGTTATTCTTAAAAGTGGGAAATGTTAGTAGTTCTGGTGAAAGAGGAGGAAGTGGACAGGGTATAAGAAAGTTCAAAGCCTCTGCCCACTTTGTCAGGGGGGCCTTAGTCAATGCTCTCTGGTGAGGACAGTAGGGGCTCTGTGACCAATTGGGCTGTGAAGAGACCTCACCTACTGCTTGTCTACTTTCTCTCTTCCGCAGACACGGGATGCCCTTCTCAAAATCTTGGATGATGTGAAAGAGAATGACTACCTGAATTTCATCCTGTTCAGTGGAGATGTGACCACATGGAAAGACCGATTAGTCCAAGCCACTCCCGAGAACCTCCAGGAGGCCAGGGCCTTTGTAAAGAACATTCACGATAAAGGAAGTAAGAGCAGAGGAAGAATGGAATGGATAGAATAGAGTTGGAGTGGATGGTCCTTGGGCATGGTCAAGGGGAAATCATTCTTCCTGTTTTAAAACCCGTGATCCTGGTGTCCCATGAGTCCCAGCAAGATAAGGTCACAGAGCACCCTTCTTCTTAGCCTGGTTGCCTGTGGAAGATCATAAATGACATCTATACTGCTCCCCTCTCCTCCCAGTGAGAGAACAAGGAGTTCAGTTGATTGTTTTCCAGACTAACTTTACAATCACCTTATGCTTCTATCCTTCTGGCAGCCCTTTTATCCCCATGTGAAAGCAGAAGTCATAGCCGGGCCCCATGGTGCATGCCTGTGATCCCAGCAGCTTGGGAGGCTGAGGCAGAAGGGTCATGAAGACCTCAGCAACTTAGCGAGGCACTAAGCAACTCAATGACTCTAAGTCACTAAATAAAATACAGAAAATGGCTGGGGATGTGGCTCAGTGGTTAAGTGCCCCTGAGTTCAATCCCTAGTATTCCCCCCCAAAACGAGCCTAAGTCATTTGTTCATTCACACACTGATTCATTCAGAAAGTGTTATGAGCACCGCCACGCATGGGCAGACAGGATTCTCAGCGCTTGAGCAGGGCCTACTGTACCGACCTACTCCACTCTGGCCTCCCCTCGCCCTGGCACCCTGAGAACACTCTCCCACAGTGCTTTCTGTCTGTGTCACAGTGACCAACATCAATGATGGGCTGCTGAGGGGCATCAGTATGTTGACCAAGGCCCGGGAGGAAAACCTCGTGCCCGAGAGGAGCACCTCCATCGTCATCATGTTGACCGACGGGGATGCCAATACTGGTGAGGGGCCTGGGTGGCTCTGAACCAGGGTGAGTGCCTGATTACCCTCCTGGCCCCAAAGACAGTGAGGCCCTTCACAGGCAGGACCCTACTCCCTCTGCCAGCGTTTCCCACCGCCTGCCCTGGCAAGGGCTCATGGCCCGGACTCCACCAGCTCTGCAAGTGTGGGTGCCAGACCTCTCCAGACAGAGCTGGAGCAGAGGGTCCCCAGGGTGGGGGCTGGAATGTGAACACACCCCTCTACAGGTGAGAGCAGACCCGAAAGGATCCAGGAGAATGTGCGCAACGCCATCGGGGGCAAGTTCCCCTTGTACAACCTGGGTTTTGGCAACAATCTGAATTTTAATTTCCTGGAGAAAATGGCCCTGGAGAATCATGGGTTTGCCAGACGCATTTTTGAAGCCTCGGACGCCGACCTGCAGTTGCAGGTATGTCGTCTTGCATACTTCCAGGAATGGGGGGCTCACTCCTTCCTCAGCTCCTCCTTTGCATGACAATTTCAGATATCAGAAAGAGCTTTCTGAGTCTGGGGTTGTGGCTCAGTGGTAGAGTGCTTGCCTAGCATGTGTGAGGCACTGGGTTCCATCCTCATTACCACATAAAAATAAATAGATAAAATAAAGGTATTGTGTCCATCTACAACTAAAAATATTTATATTAAAAAAAAAGAAAGAGCTTCCTCTGGGGTTGAAATCTACCTCTGGTTGCCTCTTTTTTTCGGGGGGGGAGGTACAAGGGATTAAACTCAGGGCGCTCAACCACTGAACCACATCCCAACCCTTTTTTGTATTTATTTAGACAGGGTCTCACTGAGTTGCTTAGGGCCTTGCTGTTGCTGAGGCTGGTTTTGAATTCACGATCCTCCTGCCTCAGCCTCCCAAGCCGCTGGGATTATAGGCGTGCGCCATGGTGCCTGGTTCTGGTTGCCTCTTACCCATCAATCAAGGTTCTCCTTTTGTCCTTGTGTTACACGGAACAGACCTGCTCTTTCTGCAGGACTGCTAGATGGAATACAGGACAAATAAAACTTCTGATAAGTAATGGATAATATTGATATAAATATGCCCCGATATTGCATGGGGCATGATATTAGTTGATTAGGGCAGCCCTACAAAGGACCTGGCCACAGACAGGTGGCTTAAACAGCAGAAACTTCTCATCTTACCGTTGTGGAGGCTGCAAGTCCAAGATCAAGGTGGTGGTGGGCTGTTCCCCTCCCAGGGCTGTGTGGGAGGGATCTGCTCTAGGCTGCCCTCCTCGGCTTCTCAGGGGTCATCTTCTCCCTGTGCCCTTGTGGGTGTCTGTATTCCGTTTCCCCTTTTTGTAAGGACACAAGTCGTACTGGATTAGAGCCCACTCTAATGACCTCACTGGATTACGTGTGTAAAGAGTCTTCCTCCAAATATGGTCACATTCTGAGGAACCGAGGGCTGTGAACATGGGGAGCACAGTATACAATTCAACCCATAACAGGCATGCTTATTTTTTTAAAAAATAGGTTTTCATCTGACTCTAATTTCTCTGCCAACCGGGTGCTGTGTTTCTATTTGCTGCACCTGGTAGTCTCCCCCTGGCATCTCCAGCTCTGCGTGTGGACCCGATGCCTCCCTCCCATCTGTCTGCCTCTCATCACCTCCCCTAGCGAGGCCGCCTCATGACCCTTTCTTTATTCCTGGCTTTCATTCCAACAAACATTTCTTGAATACTTTTATTTTTTACTTTTTTAGACTGGGGATTGAACTCAGGGACACTTAACCACTGAGCCACATCCCCAGCCCTATTTTGTATTTTATTTAGAGACAGGGTCTCACTGAGTTGCTTAGGGCCTCGCTAAATTGCTAAGGCTGGCTTTGAACTCACCATCCTCCTGCCTCAGGACCCCAAGTCACTGGGATACAGGGGTGTGCCACCATGCCTAGCTCATTCCTTGTGCCAAGAACTCAGTCCCTTCCTTCTTTTTTAAAAAATATTCTTTTAGTTGATGATGAACCTTTTATTTTATTTATATGCGGTGCCGAGGACTGAACCCAGTGCCTCACACATGCTAGGCAAGCGCTCTACCACTGAGCCACAACCCCAGCCCCTCTGTCCCTTCCTTCTATTCTTCCAGTCTCTATGGGGAAGGGAAGGGAGGGCACCCACACACTGAAGGACCCAACCAAGGCCACACAGAAGTGAACACCAGGAGGCAGAACCAACTCAGCCCCATGGGTCTAGATGCCATGTCATGGCACCTTGAAAGCCAGCCCCATACTGGGCCTGAGATGACCAGATCCCTGACCTGGATTCCAGGGCTTCTACGACGAGGTGGCTAATCCACTGCTGACAGGCATAGAGGTAGAGTACCCCCAGAACGCCATCCTGGACCTCACCCAGAACAGTTACCAGCACTTCTATGATGGCTCTGAGATCGTGGTGGCCGGGCGCTTGGCGGATGAAGACATGAACAGCTTCAAGGCAGATGTGAAGGGCCACGGGGTGAGCAGGGACCTGGGGCCTAGAAGGGTCAGCATGGATGGACTCCAGCCCTCAAAACTCTCACCTCCTCTCACCCCCCACCCCAGGCCTTCAATGACCTGATCTTCACAGAGGAGGTGGACGTGAAGGAGATGGAGGAGGCCCTGAAGGAGAGAGACTACATTTTTGGGAACTACATTGAACGACTCTGGGCCTACCTCACCATTGAGCAGCTACTGGAGAAACGGTGACCTTGGCCCACCCTCCACAAAGCCCTGGCCCTACCCTGGGACCTGGCACTGCCCGGCACCTACCCGTGCCTGCCCCTGCGCCTTGCACTGAGGAAGGGCCCCCATGCCCTTCTCTGCTACTTTGCCCTCTTCTTGGTGCAGTCAAGGAAATGGGTCCCTGTCAGCCTGAGGCTCAAGCTGATGAGCTGGCTGAGACCAGCAGCCTGGCAGGGTCTGGAGGGCAGGGGCGGCCTTTGCACCCAGCTCCCTGCATCCAGCATGACCCAGTGACAGTGAAGCTGAACAAAACTGAAGGCTGGATCCAGGATCCAGTGCCCAGAGGGCAGAGCTAGGCCCACTGGAGACGGTGGGGTCAGCCTTCTTTCAGACGGGGTCTGGCCCATGCTGAGCACTGGGCACATGGACACTGTCCTGTGTGATCGCAGTGGTCATTTCCTGCTCCTTATATTTGACAAGTGGGGAAACAGGCCCAGAAAGGAAACAGAGTTTGTCCACGTGTTCCAGGGGGCTGGTGAATCTGTCTCTTCTGAGCCCCAGTGGGCTCTGCTTTGGGTACCTCCACGGTGCGAAGGGGGAGAGGGGGTCCCTGGCTGATTCTGGGAATCCTGGTCTGGTTATGGGAGTCAGCAAAGGGGAAGGAGGGCAGGGGCTCTTCTCTGGGCTGACCCGAGTGGCCCCACTTCACAGCAAGAATGCCCAAGGGGAGGAGAAGGAGAAGCTCACAGCCCAGGCCCTGGACCTGTCCCTCAAGTACCACTTTGTTACTCCACTGACCTCCATGGTGGTGACCAAGCCTGAGGACAATGAGGACCAGACAGCCATTGCTGACAAGCCTGGGGAAGGTGGGCACAGAGAGAAGAGGCTAGAACCCAGAGGCTTCTCTCTCTAGGACCTTGGGCCCTGGAACCCCACAGAGGAGGTGGCTGGGCCAGGAAGACCAGAAGCTCCTGAAGAGGGGCAGGTCTGGGGGGCATTAGAAGGGAAACTGGTCAAGGGGTCAGGAAGGTGGTGTGGCAAGAGTGAAGCAGTCAGCCAGGTGTGGTGGCGCATACCTGTAATCCTAGCCACTGGGAGGTTGAGGCAAGGGGATCACAAGTTCAAGGCTAGCCTTGGCAACTTAATGAGGCCATGTCTCAAAAAAAAAAAAAAAAAAAAAAAAAAGAAGAAGAAGAAGGCAAGGCTGTAGCTCAGTGGTGGAGTCTCCCTGGGTTCAATCCCCAGGACCACACACACACACACACACACACACACATACACACAAACATGTATAGATAGATAGAGTGAGTGAGAGAAAGAGAGAGAGAGAAGCAGTTAGCAGGGTGTGGGGTGAATAGGAACCTCTAAGTCTCTCAAGGGATGTGAGTCAAGGAGACACACTGTCCATGGATCATTTCAAAGAAGGGACTTAGGCCACAGCATGAAAAGGTTCAGTTAGACAATTAGCACTTCCAATCTGAGAGTTAGGCTTGGAGTAGGGTATTAGGCACTTGAGGACTGTGAGAAAAAGAGGCCCTGAGAACTGGGGTCTGGGCCAAGCCTCCTCAACCAGACCACAGAATATATTCAACAGGGGTCCCAAATACCTATTGTAACTGGGTGCAGGACATGGGGCTTGGCATTGAGAGGCAAAGTTAGCAAATAGTTGGGCCAGGCCAGGCCAGGCTCTGTCTTCCAGGAGTTCTTGGTTGTAGGGGACACTCTGGGGACAAAGCTTGCTGCTGGCCACACAGCAAGCTCTGGTTCCTGCTCAGGCCATTCCCATTGGTGGCACTGGACCTGACCAGTAATCTATGACTTCTAACATATTTCTCCTCTTCCTTCCTGGCTGTACCTGGTGATGCAGAAGGTAAGCTTCAGCCCGTGGCTGGGTGGGCATCCTGGGTTGGGAAGGAGACAGATCCCAAGATGTCTTTCTAAGCCAGAGGAGACATCCAACCCGGAGCTGGGGGAGGCTCAGCACATCTGGGCTCAGGTCCAGCTCATCACTGCCAACTCGAGTGACCATGGACCAGACTCTGTTCCCCTTTGAGCCTCAGGCTTCCCCTCAGTTGCTTAGGAGGTGGCTTTCTCTGCCCAGGGAGAGATAATCAGTATGAGAGTATTCTGTGATCTGTAAAAATGAGCACTTTAGCACATCAGTCACTCTATTCCATCCCACAGCAGCCCTCCAAGAGATCCCTTTTATGAGTCACATTTTATAGTGAGGAAACAGGCACAGAGAGGTTAAGTCTATTTGCTCAAGCATTCAGTAGGTAGCTGATCGAGGACTTAGGCCTGGATGGTCTGGGCCCAGAACCCATGCTGGAAATTGCTGGCAATCAGATACTCTGCACCTGTCTTACCATAGAATTGGAACCTCACCCCACACCAGCCCACCACCTCCAGGCAGCATATCTTCCTCACCTGCCAGTCTGCTCTACCTGTATAGATAGGAGCATGTTAGGGCAGGCCATCTCTTTCCCCTGAGAGCAGCCCTGTCAAACACAGTCACTGACACAAGCACGTTCACGTGTGTATTTGTGTGTATCTGCATGCACGTGTGTACCCAGGAGAGGTAGGTGTTTTATTGCCTAGAGCATCAGACAACGTGGGCCTTGACCTACCCCAACTAAGGCCTGGAAAGTCCAAGGCTGGGGACAAATGTCTGCTGTATTACTCAGGAGAGAAAGGCTGGTGACTTGATGGATTTCATTTTAGCCACATACAAAAGCAATGCTCCAGGGCTGGGGCTGGGGTTCAGTGGTGGAGCACTTGCCTAGCATGTGTGAGGCACTGGGTTGGATCCTCAGCACCACATAAAAAAATAAACACATAAAACAAAGGCATGGTGTCCATCTACAACTATGAAAAAAATTTTAAAAATACAATGCTCCTAGCATTAAAGTGACACCCCTATCACCTCCAGTCCTGTATAGGGGTTCCCTGGACATGTACCCATTTATAAAGCCTCAACTTTGGTGGTCACATTCCCATTTTCTATCTGCTGGACTTAGGAGCCCACTGGGGATCAGTAACCCCAAGACAGGCATAAAGCATAGTTGAGCAGAAGGGAACCCTTAGACTCTGCTCACCACTGCCCTTGGGTTTCTTTTTAGTCATATCTGTGACCCCCTCCATGGCCTACATAGGTAAGTATTTGCTGCCTGCTGTAGACCTCGCTGCTGCCCCATTCCCCTTTGTGATCTTTTCTGAATCAGTTAAGACAGGCAGATGGACCAGGTGTCCTGCAGGGATTGGAGGGTGGCAGGGGTGGCGAGGAATGGGAGGGTTCCTGGCCCTCCCCAGGGCTGCTCGCTTAGCTCTGTCCTGCCTTTGCTCCACAGTTGGCTACCAGCCTCCCCAAAACCCCTCCTACTATGGTGAGTTCCCTGGGCCCTCCTGGGACCAGACTCAGGGTCTTGGGTACAGTGTTCCTGCCTACCTGGAAGTCCAGCCCACTGGGACCAGGAGGCCAGGGGAGGCCCCTGGTACAGTGAGAGGCCCTGGGACCCAGCCCCTTTTCTAATGTACCCTCAGTCGATGGGGACCCTCACTTCATCATCCAAGTCCCAGAAAAAGATGACGCCCTCTGCTTCAACATTGATGAAGACCCGGGCACGGTGCTGCGCCTCATCCAGGACCCAGTCACAGGTGGGGGCTGCAAGCCGGGGTTCTTCCTGGGGTGCTCTGGAGTTGTCAGGGTGATGTAGGACAGATGAGACTGGACACTAAGGAATTTTCAGGAAGCAGGTTTATTTTAGGCTGCAGTGGTCCAGAGGGGGCTCCTGCTTAAAAATCTCTGGACCCTGAAGCTGGAAATTTTTTTAGATTTGTACTCAGTGGGATGGTTACATGGCAGTTCCATATTCTTAGGCTAGACAGAAATTTTTGAAGTTGTTTTTCCTGCAAACCTGGCATTTACAAAAAAGAGGAAACTAGAAACCACAGTGCCCTCTGCAGAAATTTTTTCTGATATCTTATTGACACCCTTTGTAAAAATCTTTCTGACAAGAAGAGAAACTTAATTATGGCAAGGGTTTTGGGGTGGGGGTACTGGGTCTGCTTCAAGGAGGGCCCAGGAACCAGGTCTTCCTTCCTCTGCCCAGTAGCATATCCATATTCATAGGCTGAGAACTCTAGGAGCAGAAGGTAGGGGAGAGGGTACTGAGAGCCAGACCAAGTCCCTGGTGCTTGTAGGGAGGGCTAGTGGAAACTGGTAGCCTGGTGCTGGGGGCAGGACACTGACTGACTCTGGAGAACAATTTTTTCTGTGAAGAACATTCCCAGGCCCAGGCAAGAGGCATATCCACAATGTCCCAACACAAGCTAGATCTGAAGTATCCAGGAGCAGACAGGGCTGGGTTCTGATGTCCAGTTCTTTCTTTGGTAGCCCAACCTGCCACCCTTCAGCAGGTCTGGTTGAAGGGGAAGGTATATCCTTCAAGGACAGCCTGGACTCAGAGGGCCTCACTGGTCTCTGTCCCTGCCCCATCTCTCTGGCAGGTCTCACTGTTAATGGGCAGATCATTGGGGACAAGAGAGACGGCTCTGCCTCCAAGACCAGAAAGACTTATTTTGGGAAACTGGGCATTACCAATACTCAGATGGACTTCCGGATGGAGGTGACAACAGAGAAGATCACCCTGTGGAATGGGGCTGGGCCAAGTACTTTCAGCTGGCTGGACACGGTCACAGTCACACAGGATGGGTAAGGTCCTCCAGCTAGGACTCTAGGGATGCAACAGCCTGAGGGTAGGGAGACTCTTGAGGGATTTGTACCAATCCCAAGACCAAATATCCACAGGTCATAGGAGAGACTGGTGGCCTCAGAGTTCAGTCCCTAGGGGAAGGTGACCACAGTGCCCCCCAACTCCTAGGGCCCATATCAGAGGCAGAATTAGCAACTGGACAGTTTGTAGAATTCTCTGAGGGACAGGCTGGTTGGGTGAAATCATTAGATGAAAACCATGCTGGGTGGTGTACGTCTATATTCCCAGCTGCTAAGAAGCTTAGGGGAGAGGATCACTTGAGCCCAGGAGTTCAAGACCAACTTCAGCAGCACAGTGAGACTCTGTCTCAAAAAAATAAAAATAAAAATAAAAATAAAAATAAGCCGGACACAGTGGTGCATGCCTGTAATCCCAATGGCTCAGGAGGCTGAGGCAGGAGAATCATGAGTTCAAAGCCAACCTCAACAACTTAATAAGGCCCTAAGAAACTCAGTGAGACCGTGTCTTTAACTAAATACAAAAAAGGGATGGGGATGTGGCTCAGTGGTTAAGTGCCCCTGGGTTCAATCCTCAGTACCATAAAAAATAAATAAAAACAAAATATATATATAAAAAATAAATTAAAATTTAAATTTAAAATAGCGTTCAGTGATAATAGCAACAACCCCCACTCACATCTTCCCTGGCTGAAGCTGTTGGTTTTTAAGTTACTTAGCCTTTTTTATGTCTTCAGATCCCCCAGAGCCTGGTGGACAGGGCAGGAATGCTACTCCCACTGAGACTCAGAGAAGGGGTGCAACCTGCCCAAGGTCACACAGGAAGTCAGTGGCTGAGCTGGAGCCCCAGGCCTCGGGACTCCCAGGACAGCCCTCTCTCCTGCTTACAGAGGAGCCACACTGCACTCGGTGGAGGGTGGCAGGCACAAGGCATCCTCTTTGCAGCACTCTTGGGGCAGCACCTGGAGTCTGTGCTCTCAGCTGCCATGTGCTCAGAAGAATTTGCTGAGATGCCCTTGATTCAGATGGCCTGCATTGTGGCCAAGGGCCCCACAGCCACCTCTTCTTCTCTCTAGGCTATCCCTGACAATCAACAGGAAGAAGAACATGGTGATCTCCTTTGGCGACGGGGTGACCTTTGTGGTTGTTCTGCACCAGGTGTGGAAGAAACTTCCAGTTGACCATGACTTTCTAGGCTTCTATGTGGTGGACAGTCACCGGATGTCAGCACAGACGCATGGGCTGCTAGGTATGGAGTGTTCAGATGGCGGGCCACTCAGGCCACATGGCAGCATGGGAAATACATGCACAAGGCTGTCCTAGTCACGCTGGACCCACCCAGCTCACGACACCCCATTCACCTGTTCAGCCTCTGCATCAATACTGAAAGGCCAGAGGCCATGTCACCCATGGTCATGGCCAGGGGCCGACAGGGTGTGTTTTCATTTCCAGGACAATTCTTCCACCCCTTTGACTTTAAAGTATCTGACATCCACCCAGGCTCTGATCCTACAAAGCCAGACGCCACAATGGTGGTGAAGAACCATCGATTGACCGTCACAAGGTGAGGGGACTCCTTGGGCCCCTCACTCTGCTGAGCAACAAGACAGGAAGAAAGAGTGCTCTCTGTCCAGATGTGTTTGCCTGATGGGTTCTTGTTCTCCCTTGTCTTGACCCCCTTTAGGCCCCTCCCAATCAGGGAAAAGCCCAACCTCTGCTCCCTAAAGAGAAAAATCATGTGACCTCATTCTTGGCCAAAGAATTATAGACTCTTTAAATTTCTAAATTCTTGGGGCTGGGGTAGAGCATTGGTTCAGTGGTGGAGCATTTGCTTGGCATCTATGAGACCCTGGATTGAATCCCCAGCACCACACACACAATTTCTAAATCCACACCTTCTCCCAGTCTTGGAGCCATGCCACAGCCATCTTGATTGACTGCACACCTCTCTCTTTTCTCCCAGGGGTTCCCAGAAAGACTACAGAAAGGACGCCAGTCTTGGCAGGAAGGTCGTCTGCTGGTTTGTCCACAACAATGGGGAAGGGCTGATTGATGGTGTCCACACCGACTATATTGTTCCCAACCTGTTCTGAGTAAACATGCCTCCTCCTACTGAGACTGAAAGCCCAGTCTGTTGGAACAGGGGCATAGGATGGGACCTGTGGGAGGGCCTGGGACAATAAAGCCCAGAAACCAGACGGCTGCCTCTGTGTGCCTTCATGAGCGCTGCTCCAAGGAACAGGTAGTTGGGCCCATGGCAGTCCAAAGGAGGGGATGGTGATGGGAAGGAAAGTGATGTAGCTGAGAAACAGTGTCTTAGGAACCAAATGTATGATTTGGAAAGGAAAAAAAAAAAATTGGAAAGGAAAAAAAAACTCTTGGAGCCAAAGGATTCAGGCAGGGTTCAGAATCCAGCAACCCCATAAGAAAGGTCGGGGTCACAGCTTAGGCGCTCCTTCAGGTCACACCTGAAGCTCCTTAGGACCTTCAGAAATAGAAAGTGATACAGGACAGACATAGTGCACATCTAAGTGGTGCTGCCACCGATCCCTCAATCCATGCACCTGTGTTAGTCAGCTTTCTGTTGCTGTGACAAGATACCCAAGATAACCAACTTAAAGGAGAAAATATTTATTTTAGCTCATGGTTTCAGAGGCTTCAGTTCATGAACACCTGACCACATCACTTCGGGCTTGTGGTGGCATAGCACATCACGGTGGGAGTGCATGGCAGAGGAAGTCTGTTTACCTTATGGAGTTCAGGAAACAGAGAGAGAGAGTGGGGGTGGGGAGGGGCCCAGGTCTCCACATCCCCCTCAAGGGCAAGTCCCCCAAAGATTCAACTTCTTCCTAGACACCAAATTCACCTCCTAAACATTCTTTTTTTTTTTTTTTTTTATGCGGTGCTGGAGATTGAACCCAGGGCCTTGTGCTTGCGAGGCAGGCACTCTACCAACTGAGCTACATCCCCAGCCTCTCCTAAACATTCTACTACCTCTCAAGAGTGCCACAGACTGGCAAAGAAGCCTTTAGCATATGGGCCTTTGGGGGACACATCAGGTCCAAACTCTAGCACCATCCCTCCAACCACTATCCATCCAACCTTCTGTTCACCCACTCGTTCATTCTACCATTCTTCCATCCCTCCATCCATCTTTCCATTCAACCATTCAACCACTCACCAACCCATTGGTCCTGCCATCTATTCACCCCTTAAACCATCTGACCATCTATTTACCCACTGATCCATCCATTGATTCAGCTGAAGAACAAAATACCACGGGCCAGGATCTGGGGCACATGGTTTAGTAATCCAGTTCCGGTTTTCACATCTGCTCAAGTTTGCCTTCAGCTGGGCCAAGCCTTTCTGGGATCCTTCTAGTTACCTCATGGTGACCACTTTCTCTCCATCCCAATCAGACTGGAGTGGTGTGGGAAGGCAGAGAAAGGTTTCTGGAGAGGGAGTTTATGAGAGATCTGCAGTCTGCCCTTCCTGGGCCTCCCTCACAGTCTCCCAGACAAAGACAATTTTTTCTTTTTTTGAGGAGCAGAACTGATCATTGCTCCCTGCCTAAATCCCACAGATGACATCTCTCATCCATTGCTCTTGGGACAAAAGTCCTTCCTTTGGCCTCTCTAGTTTCCCCTCTTGTACCAGGTGCTTCCCCACACTTTCTGGGTTCCAGACACACAGGCTGCTTCTAATTGTGCAAAGAAACCTGTCCTGTCCCTGGTCCTATGCGTCTGCAGTTTTCTCTCTCTGGGGTCTAAGGGCATGCTGGGCAGAGGGGACCCTGGTAAAGGAAGCAGTGAGTATTTAACAGATGGCTGAGCAGGGGACACAATAAGCCTGGAGGAGGTTGGAATCAAACTGGGGAAATCCCTGAATGCCAGTGGGGGATGGTCATAGGAGTTGTCCTACCTCCCACTCCAGGGGACCCACAGCTGCTCCCCACTCCTAGAGCTGGAAGCAGTGTTTTCTAGAGACCATGGAGCATGGAGAGGGGACTGGAGGGAAGGAAAGGTGACTCCCAGGTAGCTGTGGGACTCTACTGGCAGTCTGGTGGCTCATGAAATATAGCTCCCAGCCTGAAAGCCTCCTCATGACCCTAGGGTGAATGTGGCAGAGGTCTGGGCTGGACTGGCTAAAAGGGCCAAACCTGTGAAGGACCTTCTGGATTGTGCAGGCTCTGTTATCCCACTCCATCCTGGGTGGGTTGAGGAGCCACTGCTGTGGGCCAGTATCATGTCAGTTTCACATCTGTGATGGGGAGAAAGATCCTGCTGGAGGTAGGATGGGAAAAGGCGTCCTCATATCATTTCTGGTCCTTTTGAGGCACTGTCTCCACTCTGCTGCTCCAGCTAGCAACCAAGCCACCATGCTGGGAGGGGCCCACCCCCCCAAACCCCACCCCTCTCCAAACACTCAGGCAGGGAGATGCACCATGCCAGGCAGATGTCCTCTCCGCATCCCACACCGTCCTTGTTCTGACTGACCCCATTTACAGCCTGGCCTTCAGGACAGAGGCCATGATCCATGGTGAAGCATATGCAGCCTGAGCAGGCCTGGTCTTCCCTCCCCTGCTGCTTCATCCCACAGTACCTTTTCCTCCCCATTCCCTGAACTCAGTGCACAGGGTTTTGGCTCTAAGCCTAGGGACATGCTAGTGTCCCTGCCCTCCTTTCCCACTGGGCTATGTTTTATCCTTCAAACCTCAATGCAACACCTCCACCTCCAGGAAGGCTTCCCTGACACCCCAGGCTGGGCGAGATGTCTCCCCTTGGGCTCCTGCAGCATCTGATCATTTGCTGGGTGGCTGCTTCACAAAGGCACTGTGTCTGTCATTATGCCCAATGTACCCATAGGATCCTGGCCCAAGGCCAGGCCCAAGGCCTGGAAAGTAGCTTGTGAATGAAAGGAAAGATACAGACCTACTTTCAACTGCTCACAGAATACCACCCTGTAGGTGCTGGCAAGGTCAGAAAGTCAATTGTGAGCCCTCTGCCATTGCACAAATTCTACAGCCCAGCCCAGGTGGTTGTGCCATGGGTCAGTGTCCCATGAGCTTGAATTGGGCATTCCTTTCATCCCTGTATGTCCCTTGTTAGCTCCACAAGCTGCTCTCTTATTTTGCTGACCTATGGCCTCAGCCCCTCTGAGAGACCTTTACAAAGAAACAGCCTGAGACCCCCACTTTGCCTGGGAGTGGGGGCAGGAGTGCAAGGAGGAATGTTTGTTTGTATTGGGCAAACCTGCTGCTGAAGACCCCTCCCACTAGCTTGACCTCTGACCTTTCTAGAAAGACTCTATAGCTCAAGAGCTAGAAAAGAATGTTTCCCTGATGAGCTGTTGTTTCCTCTCAGCAAGCAAATGAATTTATTTTCTGCTTCACCCTGGCTGCTGGGAAGCTCAGAGCAAAGCTTTGTGGTCAATCAGTGCTGCAGCTTCCCCTGCCCTGGTGATTTGTGTCTTTTCTTTTATTCTCATACTTTTTTTGTTTTGTTTTTGTTTTATTCTCTTTATGCTATTTCTTTGTAAACCACAGATTATGTCTTTTTTTTTTAAAGATATAGGTTACATTTGTTGTCCCTCAGTAGCCACAGAAGATTGGTTCTAGGACCTTTGAGGATACCAAAATCTGTGGATGCTCGAATCCCTTGTGTAAAATGGCGATGTGTTTGTGTTAAACCTGCTCACATCCTCCAATATGCTTCACATCATCTCCAGGTTACTTACAATGTCTAATACAATGCAAATACTATCTAGGTAGTTATTATACTGCACTGTTAAGGGAAACAGAATCTGCAGATACAAAGGGCTACTCTAAGAATTTTTTTTTCCAGTATGCTTTGTGGAGGAATTGGGTGGAATCTTAGAGGTGCCTAACATGGACAGGAATGCATTCCCTCAATGGAACAGGATTTAGAGTTGACGACCCCATGAGAAGAGATGCTGCCGGGTCTCGGCTGTCCCTTTACCTTCCAGTGCTAGCTTCTTTACCAGGTGGGGAGCAAACAGGCCTGTTTCTGAACCCTGGAGTGAAAACTGACTAGTGTAAAGCAAATTCCATTGCAAAGAGCCCCTAAACTCACTGGGAGAGTTTGGGAGTTGGCCTAGAAAGAACAAGTCAACCCAGTTCACACCTTTTTTTTAAATCAAAACTGGTTTCCACTCTTCCTAGAGAACATTCTCCAGCTCTGGGTCCCTTGCTGAACACTGGACCAGCATTTTTTTTTTTTTTTTGCGGTGCTGGGGATTGAACCCAGGGCCTTGTGCTTACGAGGCAGGCACTCTACCCACTGAGCTATATCCCCAGCCTGTGGACCACCATTTTTAATGAGAGGTCTAGTCTTAATTCCCTTATCTGCAAAATGATGGAACAGGGCTGAAAGCTTTCCATGGGCCTCAGTGGCCACAGGCCCTTGAGGGTCAAGAGTAGAAGATTCTAATGTTCTTTGAGGTTAACTGTTCAGGATGGGAGACTGAGACCCTGGGATTTGGCCACTTGGAATGACAGACACCATTCTCTGGGTTTATACCACCTTTCTTTATTTGAAGCCAGTAGGAATCCCCCTTTGCATCATGATCCGGGCCCCATAGGTGGCCCTGCAGCAGTAGAGCACAGGGTTCTTCCATCAGAACTACAGCTCCACAGACCAGCAAGAAATCTCTGTGCCTGGGAGCCCCTCTTGGTAATCCAACTTGAGCTTTCTGGGATGGGTAGATGACAAACAGATGGACAGACAGGTGATCAACAAATCTCAGGTGTGGTGGAAACAGAGGGGGACAGCTGGGGACAGGAGCATAGAGGGTGGACAATTCCAGAGTCCCTTTAGAATTCTCTTGAACACAGATCAAGGCCCAGTCACCCAGAAGTTTACCCAAGAGACCCAGTGTGCATGGTCTCCATAGTCCAGGGCTCTGAGAGTTGGGGGCAAGGACAGGGAGAATCTTGCTACCCCCAACCAGTCTTGGGGCTGATGTACTTTCTGTGGGTCTGATCGACCATCCTTTGGGGAGTCAGCTAATTCAGACTTAGCTACATTATCAACCTTTCAACTGTTTCTAGATCCTAAGTGAGGACAGGAGTGTGGTTCTGCAGAGCCCAGGTCCCAGCTTCCTGGTCCCCACCCAACCCTGGTCAGGCTCAGTGGCCTGCTTGTGCTGAGTCACCTGGTGGCAGAGTAGTCCTTTCCCTGAACCCTCAGGGTCCGTTTGCTGTCGTCTGCCACTTCTGGTGTCTCCCACAACACGTCCTGGTAAAATTGGCCTGAGATATAAAGGGCAGGTGAGTGACAGATAATGACAGAGAGCCTGGGAAACACAGAGAGGGCCTGTTTGGGGGCACAGGTGGTTTCTGAGGATGTCCTACACCCAGGTTGTGGGTAGAGTACCGAGGGTCCCATTGACGTGGCTGGAGAAATGGTCTGTGTCCCGCAAAAGGAGCAGGAGCCCCTTCCCAGGGCCATCCAAGGACAACAGGCCGATGGTGACTTTGTCTGAGCCACTGAGCAGCAGGAGCCCTGTCTTGTCCATGGTGATTTTTAGGCTGTGGAGAAACCCAGAATCCTGAGCAGGAAGGAAGAAACACCTGCATGGAACATCAGCAGGCAGATAGGGAGGGGCCGGAGCATCCCTCCTATCTAGGAAGTCAAAGTGTGGTCTTGGGTTGTTGGAGGGGAGTCCCTTAAATCTTCTGGATTTCAGTTTCCTCATTAGTAAAATAGGACCAAAGTTAGCTCAGTGATATCCAGTTTCCTTGGCATTGTTTATAAAATAATGGGTGCCTTCCTTTTGTTTACTTAAATTTGGTTTTTCGTGAATTCAGTTTATAAGATTTAGGGGGGTTCTCTTAAATCTTTTTTTTTTTTTTTTTTTTTTTTTTTGCAGTAGTGAGGATCAAACCCAGGGTCTTGCACAGGCTAGGTAGGTAGGTGCTCCACTTGTGAGCTACAACCCCAGCTCCCAGGGGATTTCTCTGATATACCTACTCTGTCCCCTCTGTTTATGGTTGGTGCCTCTCTTTTGGCAAAACTGGTGTTTAATCATAATTGTGGTTTTTTGTTTCAGTACCAGGGATTGAACTCAGTAGCACTTAACCACTGAGCCATATCTCCCTTTTATTTACTTATATTTTTTCTTTTCTGCGGTGCTGGGGATTGAACCCAGGGCCTTGTGCTTGCAAGGCAGTCATTCTACCAATTAAGCCATATCCCCAGACCCCCAGCCTTTTAAATATGTTATGTAGAGACATATAGAGTTACTTAGGGCCTCACTAAATTACTGAGGCTGGCTTTGAATTCACATTCCTCCTACTTCAGCCTCCTGAGCCGCTGAAGCAGGCGGGATTACAGATGTGCGCCACTGTGTCTGGCTAATGGACAGGGTTTTCTATACCTGGGAAAAGATGGGCTATGGCATAGGCCTGGGGCTCAGAGGACACAGCTCACAGAGAAGCAGGGTCTTTGGCCTCTCTCCAAGGTCCCTCATGACTTCCAGAGCTGGAGGACTGTTCTGGAAGGCCCATGATAGGGCTCCCATGCCTCCCAGAAGAGGTCCCATCTGCCTCCATTAGCTCCCAGCTGCCTAGTATGAGACCCAGGTGGACAGTGCCCTCTTGTATCTCAGGATTTGTCATCACAACTGCAACAGATAGGGATTGCCACCCTACATTGGGCCAGGGGCACACTGTCCCATCTGATGGTGCATATTCCCCAAGTACATCCTCTCATTGGGTTCCTCTAGCCCCTGACTTAGGGCTACAATGATCATCTCCAGGAATTAGCAAGGAAACTGAGGCTCAGAGGGGCTATGTGGGTTCACCAGGATTAGCTGAGAGCCAGCTCCAAACTATACTGCTTCCTGCGTGGTACAGTGACTTTGGTTAGGTGTGAGGGGAACCAGGTCCCCAGAACAATTCCTTGATTCCTTCCAGAGATACCGGGATCTGGATCAGGGCTCTCTGCATCTCTGCTGTGAGTGCAGCCACTCCATTCCCAGGTCTGAGGCCTCAGGCCACTGGTAAGCACTATCATGAGCCAATATGGTCTGAGAGGTCATTTGCCAGAGACCCCAGCCTGGGACTTACCCAGGCAACACCGAGAATAACGTCTCCTTCCACTTGTATGCAGAGTTTCTTCGGTTCCGCGTGACTACCACATGTTCAGGGGATGCGAGAACATGCGCCTGGGGATTCTTGAAGGTCACCTTGATCCAGTGGAACCCAGCCTTCTTTGTATCATACTGGCCATTCACCTCAATCCCTAAGAAAACCAGATCCAAGAGGTGAAAGCCAGGGCTTGGGCATTGGCCAGAACAGAGGGTCTTCTTGACAATGTCCCCACCAGGAACTGTCCTTCACCAACATTTTTCTTCAGGAGGGCCACCCCCTCTCCTCAGCATCCCTTCATACTGCTGGCCTGCTTGCCACCATCTTTCCACTCACATCTTAGTCTCATGTGGTTTTGAAAGAGAACCCATGTCCTTGGTGACAGCCACCCTCAGTATGACCTTTTTTTTTTTTGTACTGGGGATTGAACCCAGGTCACTTAACCACTGAGCCAAATCCTCAGACCTTTTTATATTTTATTTAGAGTCTCGTTGAGTTGTGTAGGGACTTGCTAAGTTGCTGAGGCTGGCTTTGAACTCACGATCCTCCTGCCTCAGCCTCTCGAGTTGCTGGGATTACTGGCGTGCATCACAATGCCTGGCTTCAGTAAAATTTCTGAAAAGGGGGTATCTTATCTCAAGTCTATAAACATTCATCCAACCTCTGGAGTGTGCCTGGCCCTGAGATGGCTGCATGCCAAGGGTAACACGGAAAACTGGGCTCCCTGCCCCCCTGGAGCACACAGACAGCTGGCCTGTGTGATGAAGCAAGAGACCATGTGGTACTGGGAGGAACACAGGAGCTGTGGCTCTCTGTGAGCATCCCTAAGTGGTGTATGTCCCATGTCGGCCCTGCAACTTCAGCTCCAGCAGGGAGGCCCTTCCAGGGTAGGGATGGACTTGCCTCCTTCCACCACTGCCCTCCTCCACACCAATAGGTGCCCATAGAGAGAGGCTGCTCTGTGCTCTGGGTTTCTCTGGAACATCACTCCTGGGTGACCCTGTATAGCTCCTTGATGCTCTGGCAACTCTGGCCTCCTCCTCTGTGTTCTGAATACTAGCCATAGTGTGCCCAGGCCGTCCAGAACTACAGAGGTGTCTAGTGCAAAGCCTTTGGTGGCTGTGGGAGTGAGTGCCTGTGTCAGGC
>JAJEJO010051239.1:0-52972 GCA_020662805.1 Glaucomys volans
GAGAGATGGACCACTGTCACATAGGAAGCTGCTTCTGCCCTTATTGTGTATAACACATCATATATTCTTGCATTTAAGGTAGCCATACATCTTAAAGACCAAGTCTTGTATAAGCAGTTACCAGCATATTAGTCAGACTATCAGCTGGTAACAGAAAGTAACCAGCAAATCTGTGAATAGAAGAGGTGCACAAGCCACAGAAGAACTGTTTTATCCACCACAGGGGAACATTCTGTTCACAGAACACAGAACGGGGAGATGGGGCTGTAGTCCCTGAGTGGCCTGAGAGGCACACACCACGTTGGTTTCCTTCTGGGGGCAGGGCAGAGCCCTAGTCCCCAAGCAAACTGTTCAGTGTGTCAGTCTCCTGACAGAATGTCATGTAGGCATCCTTCCAGGACACAGGTCCCACAGAAATCCAGATCCAGGGTGCCTGATTCTACCCAGCTCTGCCATTTTCTTGCTGTGTGACCTTGGGTTGGTTATTGAACTTCCCTGAACCTCAATGGCCTTATGTGTTAATGGGAACTCATGACAGCATCCATTCCTAGGGCTTCCTTGCACCCCCCACTTGGGGAACTAAATCCAATGCACACAAATCCTCTTGAGGTGTCACTGTTCCCTGGAACACCCAAGATAAGGTCTGCAGTTCCAGCACCACAGTGTGACCATCACCCAAATTCTGATGGTCTGCTGCAGACTGACCATGTGGGTATGGGTTCAAAGGTCTTCCTGGACCCCTGTTGCCCAGGCTGTGCAGGCTGGTTGCTCTTCTGTGGCCCTGGCACTGTGAAGAGCACAGGCTCTGGATGGGCCACCTGAGACTCCAGGCCAAGCACAGCCCTCTCCCAGGAGAGGTACCTACAGCATGTGGCATGGCAGCCTGTCACCCTGCATGCCCAGCAGCATCTAAGCATCCATGGAGCATCTTCACATGCAGCCTTGGCCCCTGAGTCACTCCATGTGCCAGGAAGGTGTGGTCTATCCACAGTTTCAGGACAGGATTTGAGGTTAGCAGACCCAGGCACCCTTTCTTTTCCTCTGCTCCTGGCCAATTCTCCACCCCAGTCCTGAGAACAGGCCCAGAGGACTCTGGACCCTGGCAGTGCCATAGGAGACTCAGCACACCTGATTCTGTCCAGGGAATGTTGGGATGTGGGACTATCCATGTGGCTGGAATGAGGCCTCTCCCCATGGATGAGTCATGAGGCATGAGAAGCAGCCCAGATATTGCAGGCCCTGAAGCTCCTACTGCACACCTCAGCACAGCCCCAGAGCCCTGAGGCCAACCCAGGCCTTCTACCTACCCTCCACAGCCCAGCCCTAACTCATGGAGCAGGAGGACAGTCAAGAGTCCAGGACAACAGATTGTGAGCCACCCAGGGTCCCATTCTGGACAGTCACCTGCTCCTGTGTGCTTAAAGCCTGTGTTGTATCACTGGGGTGCTGGAGGTGACATAGCATCTAGAAGGCTAGGCAGCTTGGAGAAGCAGGCATCCTGCAGGGAGCATGGCCAGCTCAAGACCTGGACATGCACGCTGTTCCTGGATTCAGAGAACTGCCCATGGACGCTCTCCCTCTCCTTCCACCCCTGCCCCAGCTCCTCCTTCCTCACCACCTCTCCCTCCCTCTCTCTTTCCAGGCTCCCTGCTGGAAGGGCCCACTGCCCTCACTAGCACTGCCCTCTCCCCCTCCCCATCTGGTACTTCCATCAGCCTCTTGTCTTCCTGTCTTCCCAAGCTGTTCTGGGATCCTCCCCTCCTGCATGTGCCCCCATCAAATCTACAAAATGGTAATGACATTCTCTTGTTGCCTGCCTGCAGCTCTGTGAGGCCCCTGACTTACCCATGGACCTGGCCTCAGCAGCTGCCCTCCTGTGCTCAAGCCCCATAAGCTGCCATGGATGGGCTGGTCCTAACCCACCTAGTCTCCCTCCTGTCTTGTGCTCCATCCTGTTGCCATGGCCAAGGTTCCAGCCACTTGCCCTCTGTTCTTCCACTCTCCTGGCTTGACCTCAGAGCACCTCTGACAAGGTCACTGCCATTCTCTTCTACAAGAACTCCTCCTCAGGGGGTTCATGCCTCCCACGAGAATGAGCCCCAACTCCTGGGACCCACTCCAAGCTACCAGCCCCTGTGAGATTCTAGCCCCTCTTCCCTCACCTCTGGATTTTTCTCTGGATGTTCTGCTGCTGCCATGGATCCTTCTTCTCACCACTGAGAACAAGAGTAACAGGAATCGGAAACACTGGGAAGACCTCCATTAAGGGCACCCTGGAACTTCACCCGGATAAACCCTGAAACACTATCTTGAAGTCCCCAGGCTGCCCCTGCCCAGTAAAATCTGCTAAGGATCTTGTAGCAGCCCATGTCTTCTCCATTCTGGAAATTTACATGAGTAGAATCAGGAGGGGGCACTGCTCTGAACTGGAGCAGGCTTGGTGCTGCGCATCTACATTGAGGTCCTCTTGGGTTCTGCTCTGTGTTGCTGAGTGACCTGCTGTTGTGAATGTATCCCAGAGGTTCCTCCTTTCTCCTGTTGATGGACAGATTGGGCATGACCCACCTTCAAGGGTCCCCAGGTCATTCCCTGCCTCCTGGTTGTGTAGCTGAGACAGCAGGTGCTGGGCACAGGAGGCTGCTGTGGAGGGTGAGAGCCAGCTTCCCAGGCTGTAACAAAATGCCAGAGGCCTGCAGGAGGAAGGGTTTGCTTTGGCTCTGAGTTTTCAATAGCTCAGTCCAGGGCTGCTTGGGGCCTGGTGTGAGGCAGCCCATCATGGAGGAGTGCATGGCAGGGCAAACTCCCACCACATCTCTGGGATGCAAGAGAGAAGTAGGATCTCAGGTCCCACAGTCCTCTTCAAGGACACAACTCAGGGCCCTGAACCCCCACCAGGCCTCTCTTCCTCCTACATTTCTTCTCCTCCCAGGAGCAACATCTGGGGACTGGCCTTGAACAGGTGGCCTCTGGGCACTCTGTCCTCCAGGTAGTCATGATGGGCTTCGCTCCTGGTGCTGCTGAGACACACCCATGCTGAGATAATCACTAGGTTTCCCTGAGGCCCAGTCTGATCAGCTTCATCCTGAGGCAAAGCGTGAGGGCCACCTCTTCAGGGAAAAGTGGATCTAAGGGGTGGGACAGAGGCCTCTGGGGCTTGGCCAGGTCTCTGACTACCCTCCTGTCCTTGACATGCCCCACCTGCCCCTTGGCAGATACTCTCCTGTGTTTGCCAGAGCCCACCCTTCCACCTGGATGGGGGCTTAACCTGTCCTCTGGGCATTGGCAGGGCCCACCCTCAGTCAGGGCATCCTCCCTGACAAGGCCACAGGAAGACTGCAGGCCTTGGTGACAGCAGGAAAGGGCACAGAGGATGCAGAGGAGATGCACTGCTACTGGGGTGTCAGTAGGGGTCATGAACCCATCTCTTCTTCAAACCCCATGGCAATCCTAACATGTAGGTGCTCTGTGGCTGCCCAGGGGACACCAAGAATAAACATTGAGAAGGAAGGTGCTCCTTTCATTAGAGAGCACCCTGGCCCAGCAGACCAGAGAAGGAACACTCCAGTCCTGTCCTGGTCAGGACCCTTCCTGTGAGCAGGTGTCACCCCAGACACTGAGGAGGAGGATACCAGGCTGCACAGGCCCTGGGGATGCCCTCCTGGACCCTGAATTAGAGCCACCCCCATCTAGTTGGGAGGCTTCAGTGGTGGAACAAGAGAGGGAGGGTGTGGAAAACAGTCCCTGGTCTGTGCAGGGCCTCTGTCAGAGCAAATGGCCAGTGGCAAGCACCCTGGCTTCCTATCCTAGCCTTCTCTCCTGTGTGTGGGCACTGGAGGCCGCAGCCTCAGAATCCATGCACTGCAAACATGGCCACTGAGTGCATAGCATGGTCCTCACTCCTATGGCCTTCCCAGTGCCACATGAGCTGGCTCCTGGTTCCCTGAGTGTGGCATGAGCACAGCCCTGGGCAGCTTCCCTGGGGCTGCCACAGGGGAGGCAGGTATCTTCCAGCCTGTCCTTCACTGGGCACAGGAAGCCAGCCTCCTGATGGTCACTGATCCCACCAGCCCACTGCCATCTGGACCCTGGAAACCTGTGATGGACCCTCAGGTCTTGGCTTATATGTCATGACCATGACTTCCTTGTCTGCCCCAAGCTGTCCTGTGTACACAGGGATCATGTTGTCCCCATAACTGCCCCTGGTCCCAGGAAGTCAGTGTGGCACCAGCACTGGGTGATCCTGAGGGCCTGGCTCTGCAAGACTCAGTCACCTGGAATTGAGGGACAAAGCACACAGCACACACCACATGCACACACACCTGCTTAAACATCACACAACACACACCATGTGCACACACCTTCTTACACATCACACAACACACACCATGCACACACAGCACAGTCCATGGCTAACACACCTCCTTACACATCATGCAACATACAGTGCCACATAGCTCACACCATGTGCACACCCATCTCCTTACACATCACACAATACATGCAACACAACACAGTATGTACCATATGCACACAAACCTCCTTACACATCACACAATGCACAAAATGTAAGAGTACACACCACCTGCAAACACCTCCTTACGCATCACACAACATGAAACAGGACACTGCACATACCAAGGATTACACACACCTTCTTACAAATCACACTATGCACAAATTGCAGCACAGCACCCACAATGTGCACACACCTCCTTACACATCACACAACACACACAACACCACACAGTACACATGTGGACACACCTCCTTATACATCACACAACACACACAACACAACACAGCACACACTATGTATACACACCTCTTTTCATATCACACAACACAAGTGGAATACACAGCCCGTACCATGTGCACACACATCTCCTTACACATCACACAAACCACATGGGACACACAGCACATACAATGTGTACACACACCTCCTTACATATCACACATCTCAAACAATGCCACACAGCACACCTCACATGCACACAGAACTCCTTACACATCACACAGCATACTCACAATGCCATGCACACACCACATGTGTACACACCTCCTTACACATCACACAATACACAACAAAACATACAGCACACACCATGTGCACAGCACCCATGGGACCACACAAGAGCATACACACCACATGCCCACACACACACTTTACAAACATCATGTAAACACACTTCACTACACACTCACAATGTTCTTTGACTCTACTGAAGACTTTCATGGCTCATAACATGATCAGTTTTGGGAAAGGTGTGTGCCTGTGTCCTGTCCTTGTCCTTGGCTGCAGATCAGGTCTCTCTGCAATTGGGAGGCCCTGGGAGGTCATCAGGCTTTGGAGGAGGGGCTCAGCTACCCTGGGGCTCCCCTCCAGACCTGCTGAGATCCTCTCCCACAGTGTCCCCTCATGTACACTGAGGGCCCAGGACCCAGCCCAGGTGATGCCACTCAGCCCAGGCCACACCTGGGTGCCCACAGGACAGCAGCCACACCCAAAGACTCAGCATCTCAGCTCCCTACAGTTGTGGGCTTTCTCCACTACTCATCCATCAGTCCTGACTATCTGCTGGCCAGGTCCAGGGAATTCCCACCCAAGGACTCATCCCCAGGTCCTTCCATTTCTCCCCTGGGCTGGGTTCCAGCTGCTGCCTCCTGTAATGCAGAACTGGGGAGGGGAGATTAAGTATGGGGTGGGACTCCAGGCTCACAGGTCCTTCCATCTCCCTCCATCCCCGACTATGACTAACAATCTGCCCTGAAGACCAGGAGCAGCTTGGGTGGGCTGGGCAGGTGGGGGCTAAATGTCCTAGCAGGACTTTTATGGGGACTGGCACAGGAGAGAAAGGAAGGGTGATGGGAAGTTCAGGAGGGGACTGAGGAGACCATGGTTCCTGGAACACCCCAGTCCCAGATGTCTCATGGCCACCACTGTGCAGGGGACAAGGACAGTGCCTCAGTGAGGGATCCAGGGTCAGCAGGCTGGGGACCTGTGGGAATCTCTGCAAGGGAGCAGGCACCAGGGAGGGCCATTAGTCTTCCTGGGGTCCAAGAATCTAGAGTCCCTGCTGACAGGACTGGGGTCTTTGCCAGCATCAGAAATAAGAAAAATATAAATTTGATCACAATTTGGTCAAAGCAAGGAAGAAGCTGATCTGCCAACACCATCCATGGCAGCACTGCCATCCACAGGCTCTGAGTCAGGAGACTTGCAGGTGGAGACCCAGGGCCCTGTAGGGAGCAAGGTCAGTGCCACCAGCCCTGCCTTCCTTCCTGGACCAGGCTGTGGCCTGTCCAAGCTCCCATCCTTGGTGTGGGACAGCTCCCTGCAGGGAACTGGGACCTTGGCAGCAAATGGCAGGCACTGAGGAAAAAGCAATTTGGAGTTTCTTTGAAAGGTTTTCATTTAATAGGGCCCTGCCACTGTCCCCCATCTAGTCCATCCACAGTCTTGAGGAGTGTGGGGCTCCCTATCATCAGGCCCTATTTGTGGTGTTGGTGTGTTATGGGGTGCAACTTAATAACAGACCATTCACCACTGAGAAGTCCAAATTTGAGAGTCTTTATTAAACTGGCTGTCTCACACAATACCCCAAAAATGGCTACTGGGAGAACAGACCCAACCATAGGGTTGCCGGTGTTCTTATGCCAAAAATTACATTAATCATAAGTGTCTGTTGCTATGATTCGAAATTACAAACTTACATCATGAACTCATCAGCAGAGGGGAAAGTGGGTCAAATGATCCTTACCTAGGTACAACTCAAGAATGGTTAATAATGGTTACTAACATAGAAATCAAAAGAGAACAATTTTTCATCATGTAAGAATCACCATTTTGCATTGTTAAACATGTCATGCTAAGTGACTGATGATGGGTACAGAGGCGGGGTGTTCCCATGGGAGAAGCTCATTTCCTACATAACATGGAGTCTCAGAGCAAAATGGAGACTGTTTGGTCATCTCCCATATAGCCTGGCCTGTAACATTTCTATGGAGACAAATCTGTCAGCCCATCACATTCCCCACTGGTTTTATGTACATAATCAAATCATTGATTATAGGTGATTGTAGTGGGTGTGTAACCCCATTAGCTTAACAGATTGGGTTTTATTTCTAATATATTTAGTTAAACAGCTTATCACGCATGGCCTGATTTAAAGTCCAAACATCATTAGAATGAGAGGTCCTGCCATTTCAATTATTAAGGTAGTTAACTAGAGGGACCAAGAGAACAGATTTTGGTATCAATTTGCCTTAGGTTTTCAGTTTTTCCTCCCTTTTCTGAGTCTTTTTAACCAAAGATAAACTACCATGAATGACACCTGAGTGGCTATTATAGAAGCAACAGGTCTCCTCTAAGGGCATACAGAATCCTCCTTGATTTAAAAACAGCAAATTTAAACTTCTTTTGTTTTGTAAAACTACCTCAGCAAATGAATGGAAGGAATTTTTTAAATGGCTTAGAGAGTTTTTAAAATTCACTGAAGTCCAGATCTATTTGTCTAGTTAACGTTTTAAAATTTTGGTTTACTATAATAAGGGCAGTGGTCCCTTCAGCTGTGGAGCCAATATCCATTAGGACGGGAATTAAGACAGGGGTCACTTGTTTAGATGTTAGCCACTTTTTCCCTCCCCATCATAATAATACACCTGGGGAATGACCTGAACAGTAACATAGAGTTCATTCCATCTGGTAATCTCGAAAGTTTAAGGGCCAGGCAAAGAGTTACTCCTGATGTACTCCAAGCAAGAGAAAATGACATGATTAAGAGTTTTCAGTCTTATCTTCAGAGGGTGGTTGGTGTCTCTGAGGGCTCTCCATTTGTCTGTTGTCTTGACTCAGATGCGATGAGTCCATGTTGTGAGTAAGGTCTTCTCCATTTCAGCGGGTCGTTAGTCCTTCTTTCTGGAACCATTTATGTAGATGTAGTCACCTGGCTGGAATGGGTGTTGGAAATCAGTGGTCTCTTGGGGCTGGTTCTCTCATAAGTTGAACCTGCTGGAGAGACTTAACAACAGGTTGGAGCAGGAGCAGGTTATCTTGGTGAGGGTGGAGGAAGGACTCTGGAAGCACTAACATTTTAATTTCTCAGAGGTTGTTTGCCTTCAACTTTCTGGACCCAAACTGGCCTTTATTTTTGTGATTCAAACCAATTACCTATCTATATTTACTGTCTTTTTAATTTTTTTTACCCTTCTAATTTTAGGGACTTCTTACTGCTATGGGGAAAAAGGGCAATGACCGCTCTTGCTGCTTCAAGCTGAGATGGGGCGACCTGGGGTGGGGCAAGCAGTTTGAAGTCCCTCTTTAGAATTTGGGTCTATCTAGGGGTAAAAGTCTGGTTCCATGAAAGAAAAAAGAAAACATAAGGATGAAATAAATAGCATCTGGAACGTGTCAATGAATATCACGAAGATGATAGAAATTAATAATCTCTTACCAGGAGGTGGAAGAGCTGAGACATTGTTCCCATAATCAGGCCTAACAAAACCTAACAAGCCTGGAAAGGATAAGGCCTTTATTTGTAAATCTTTTAACACTGTTGGAGTTATCGAGAATGTAAACCTAGCATTTAGTTACCTAATGTCATCTGATTTTTGTAAAATATTTTTTATTGACACGACCTCTGTGTTTAGTAGAGATCCCTTTATTTCTGCTATTTAGGGCTAGATAATCAGAGTAGCAAACATAGATCAAGCCTACCTGTGTAGCTTAGGAAGATCTGTAGGCCTTAAACTGACTGAAATTTCTGACTTTGATAGTTTCTCTTGATAGTTATCAGGCACATTAGCTTAAGAAGCTTTTGTAGCCTCCAGTCTTTACTTATTCTAGGGCCTAACACAAGTATACATCTTAAGCTACATTTAGCAATTTTTTTTTCTTTTTTTAAATGCCCAAGAATGGCTATGTTTTGGTTTTGACTGTTTTGCTAGGTGTTTAAGATCAAGCTGGTCAAATTCACCTGTTCCTGCCTCTTAAGAGACAACTGAGTTCCCACAGGTGTCACTCATGGGGGAACTTGAGAGCAGCCTCTTAGCTCCTTTAGTGCCTGCCATTTGCTAGGTAGGGCCTCCTTGATGAGGTGGCTTCCCTTGGAAGCATTAGGGATGTTTTCCTTTTCCAATGATCCTCGTCTTCAGCAGGTGCACTGATTGGCTTTTCATCCTCTAGTGGTCTCATCAATCTTCCTGATCAGGAGATTGTGTGGCCCAGAGTTGCAAACCTCCTTAGAGAAGCTCTCTTTTTCCCTGAATGCAGGTTTGCTCTGAGGGCAAGAGCCAAATACTGGTTTTTCTTGACCCTCTTGTGCTAATCTTGATCTCTAAACTTGATCTTAAACATTCAGCAAGCCAGTCTCACCAGTCATAAAGCAAGAGTACTGGGCTTTAACTTCAATCTTCATAACTTTACAGTTATTTAATCCCTTTTATCTAACTTGGGTCTATATTATCTCATCTGTTTTATAGTTGATGGCTTAGTATCTCAAATTAATTTATTCTTGAAGCAGTACCTCTGCAAAACATTAATAAGCCAGCAGCTACAGAGTTTACAAGGAAAATACAAAATGGAATTAACAACAGTAAAAGCATATTTAGTTGTGTAATAGCTATCTTAAATTTTGGTTGAGCTATAAATTATATCTCCTGTTTGAGATCACAGTAATTTTACAACAAAAAATAACACAGTATTTTGAATATAAATTTAAATGAGCTGAAGTCTGGCTTATTTTGGAGCCATTGTAACATGTAATAACGTGGGAGGCAGAGCCTTATCTCAGGTGAGGTGGGCTCTTCATAAATCTTAGGTAAAGTGGTCTAGTTCTGAAGCTGATCTTTGCCTCTTATTTAAATGTCATTTCACAAAGTTTACATATACTGTTTCCTAAGCCCATATGAATGTTAGCACAGTATGATATTACATCTAATATATGAATAAAAAAAAACTTTTAACTTTCCTTTTGTGTAGTGAAGTGGTAAAGTGTTTTCCTGTTTCATATTATTAACCTTAAACAGATCAGGCTCTTAATATCTTTTAGAAATACATTTACATTTTTATCCCAGTGTAGAAGGTAACATAAGGTTCAAGTCCAGTTACAGAACACTCAGTGATATAAACAAATCCCCAAGAAAATCTACCACTTTTGTAAGTTTAAAATCACCACTATAGACAAGTCCAGCCTGGTGAACAGCAGCTTGACAACATTTTCTGCTTTAAAAATTTGCATAACTGTATATATTAACCAAGTTCAGCTCCAAAGGAAACCTAGACTTTCTAATATATTGCAATACTCTAAAATTAGTTGCTGTTTAAGCAGAGTTGTACAAACCCCCAATTTTAACACTAGTGATCTAGAGAACAAAACCCAACAGACATAAGGTAAAGAGAAAATTAAAGTTCCAAGAATTATTGGTTATTTTAGTATAAAGACTGAACTTTAGTTTTTATCAGTACATTAATATTTGACCTCTTTAATCTCTTAATTAAACCCTTTTGTTGTTTATTTAGATGTATTGCAGCTTTATTTTATCACAAAAAGATGTTTTAACCCAGAAACATTGCTTACTAAATATATTTTTACACCCAGAACCCTTGAATCTTTTTAATTTGTCAATTTCCTTTTTTATACTTTTGAAACAAACCTTGTAAATGTTTGAATTTAGATAAATTACTCTATTTTAACAAGATAAAATACTTTATGCTATTTATAGAACTCTATTTGAAACATGGTTGAAAACTTTGGACCCTTTATATAGAATAGTACCTGTTGAGACTTTTAATAATCTTATTTTCAGTGATAACATAAAATAAATTTAAACCCTTTTCTTACTTACCAATTTATGAAAACACCAGAAATGTTTTAAGTATGTTACTCCATGAAATTTAAGGAGTTAAGAGTACTTGATGTTATATTTAACAGTTAGCATTTTAACTTTTTAAACTAATCAGATGTCTCCTACAAACACATCCCTGATCAATCCCATGTATGTCAAATCCAAATCACCCATTAAAAAAATATATATATATCAGAGATGTGCACTAGGCAGTATCAGTCATCTCCTCCCTGTTGAAGAAAAGTCCAGAAACAATGGATGTTAGACATTCCATAAAATTAGCATTTATTATGTTTTGACCACCTAGAAACAAAACTGTTAATAACTTGAAAGTCATACTTTTGTTTACCCAATTTAAACACCTTTTTAAATTACATGAATCAAAGTCATTTGGATCCATCTTTTAAAACTTTAATCCATGAGCCCATATGTCAACCTTGGTACCAAACACAAGCAGGTGTGACAATACACTGGTGTATACACACATAAAGTAAACAGATGGACAAAGACCTTATAGCTCATCCTTAAAACCCATTAGATTGAGAATCAACCCTTGCGAATTGACCTCTGAATGAAACAGAGCACTAAGAAAACTTTATGGTTGGATAAAATAGATCTGATCAGAAATTAACCTAGGTGCACCAGATCAAATTACAAACAAAAAATAGAACCTTAAAAGTTTCTTTTTTGCCTCTATCCTGATGTGGTCCTGCTCATCAGAGATGAAAAGAATTAAGAGAATATAGACAAGGTTATGCTCTATCCTTCCCTGAAGGAGTTTCCTAAAGAGGCAGCAAGAGAGCTTGCTTCTATTAGTCTCCTTGGGAGAGCCCCCTCAGGTTGGGTTCTTTTTTTAAACTGGTTTTTTGGTCTCTTGGAAGGCAGCCATCAAAATTTTAGCCTGGCATTTTGGTGGACCAACTCCAATAGTTGGGAGTTCCTGTTGGCAGCAGTTTATATTTTAATGTAAGCATTAGTGAACATGTCTAAAACTCTTTTTAATAAATTTTTTCCAAATTTGAATATAAGGCATTTGATTAGGATGTTCAGGCTGCCCAAAGACAATTTGGTGGTCCCCTGAGGGGGCAATTTAACCATGAAAGTTGACTATTCTCTCTCACAGAATTTGGAGAGAGAAAGGATGTCACAGCAGGTCTGGTAGTCAGAAGCCCTTTTCTGGAATTCCTGGAAATTGGTCAATATGCATTGAAGGGGGTACATGACAAACATGAGGAAGACTGACCCATGTCCACACTTAAAGGCAACAAAAAAAAACAGAAAAAGACAAACACAGAACAGGTAAGACACTGCAGACAATGACAAGTGGCCACTCCAGATTCCTGACCAGAAGGCCTGGGCAACGTCTTGCCACAGTCCCAGACGCAGGAAGTAATGCTGTGAGGAGTCTTCCTCAGAGTCCCCAGATACAGATCTGCCAGAAACAGACTTACCAGGTCCCTGGGGTGCAGATACAGGTGACTCTCTGGGAGAATTTAGTTCAGTCCTGGGGCGGGGCTCCTCAGACCATGCAGCCCGGGGCTGAGGAACGTCTCTCAGAGGCCTTCTCCTAGGAGCAATGCTGTGGCCTCTCTGCTCTGCAGGAGTTTCCAGGCCAGTAGTGAGCAGTGGTTGGCCACCAGGCAGCAAGGATCTCACTGGGGCCTCCAAATGTTATGGGGTGCAACTTAATAACAGACCATTCACCACTGAGAATTCCAAATTTGAGAGTTTTTATTAAGCTGGCCGGCTGACTGTCTCACACAATGCCCCAAAAATAGCTATTGGGAGAACAGTGCTGACCACAGTGTTGCAGGGGTTCTTACACCAAAAAACACGTCAATCACAAGTGTCTGTTGCTATGATTCAAAATTACAAAATGACATCATGAAATCATCAGCAGAGGGGGATGTGGGTCAAAATGACCTTTACCTAGGTACAAAATAAAGAATGGTTTCTAATGGTTACTAACATAGGAATCAAAAGAGAACAATTTTTCATCATATAAGAATCACCATTTTGCATTGTTAAATATGTCATGCTAAGTGACTGAGGCAGGGTGTTCCCATGGGAGAAGCTAAGCAACTATTGATGGGTACAGAGGTGGGGCATTTCCATGGGAGAAGCTCATTTCCTACATAACCTGGAGTCTGAGAGCAAAATGGAGTCTGTTTATTCATTGCCCATAAAGCCTGACCTGTAACATTTCTATGGAGCCAAGTCTGTCAACCCATCACAACCAACAGGAGCAGTAGAATCAATGCATGAGAGTGTAGGGTTGTTCATCCACAGGACTCAAAGTATGCTGAGAAATAGCAGATGAGGGGATATTTAGGGCTAGACCCAGAGAAGACTGAGAATAGTTGGGAGAGGGGCCCTCAACCAGAGGAGTCAGAAGACCCTGAGCAATGGTGGTTGGGAGGAGTTTTATGGCAGAATGCAGAGAAGACAGAGCAAAGATAGATGAGGGGAGCTTGACTATAGGATGCAGAGGACACAGAGGTCTTTTGGAGAGTGGTTCTAAACTACAGGGCTCAGAGTTTTTGGAACCTTTTCCAGAGTATCTCTTGGGCTAATGTTCCAGTGCCATCCAGTATAGTGGGAATAGTCCAATTTCAAAGGTCTGAAGAAATCCTCCATGATGATGGGAAATTGTCCTTAGCCACAATGTACACTGTCCTTTGAAGATGTGCATTGTGCCTGACTCAGAGGTCCTAGGAGGTTTCCTCTCTTGTGCAAAGAGTGCAGCCAGTGACATATCAAAGAAGATCCTAAAAATCATTGAATATATGCTTTTCATCCACTGTTCAGAAAGAAGTCAGAAATCCTGGGAATTCTAGATTCCCCATAAGAGCTCAGTCACTTGAGCAATGGTGTGGAAATGGTGTACAATGAGTGGTGGAATGAGGTCCTCAGAAATGTGGAAATTAACACCCAATAAAACTGTCTTGGGTTTTCAGGTACTGGCGAGGAGTCTGTCTGCATAGCAGCACCAACAGTCTATTGAGATTGTTGGAAAGAGGAAGGATCCACATCTCTCCTAGTTTCCACAGTAGTGTTGACCTGGACATGCAGATAAGGCCAGTGATGCTGAACTGACATTACTAGGAATGGAACTCACCCAGAGATTTCACTAAAAGAATTGCATTGCCTAGGGCTTGGTGGAGAGTGAGAACTGGTCATGGAAGTTTGCTCACCCACAATATCCAGAGAGGACTAAGCACTGTTGGGAGAGAGGTGCTCACCCACAGGACTCAGAGGACCCTGAGCAATGGTGTAAGAAGGGAGATTTAGGATAAGACCCAGAGAAGACTGAGAATGTGTGGGAGAGGGGCGCTCACTCACAGGACTCAGAAAACCTTGAACAATGGTAGGGTAGGTGAAGTTAAGAACCCACCCAAAATATCCACAGGTGACTGAGCACTGGTGGAGACAAGTGCTCTCCCACAGGACTCAGAATACCATGAGCAATGGTGGGGGATTTGAGATTAAGGACAGGACAAAGGTAACACTGAGCACTGGTGGGAGAGTGTTGCTCACCCACAGGACTCAGTAAACCCTGAGCAATGGTTGGGTACATGAGGTTAAGGCAGAACCTAGAAAAGGGTGAGCTATGTTAGGCTACCTATAGTCACACACAGGAGTCAGAGGAGGCTGAGATAAGATTAGCTATGGGAACTTTGCACATGACACAGAGGAGACTGAGCACTCTTGGGTGAGGGGCACTCACCCAGAGGTCCCATAGTATACTGGAGCATGGCAGAATGTGGGACACTCACCCAGAGAATACAAAAGAGAGAGTATTGGAGTCTAAGGGGCACTCCCAAGCAAAATTCAGGGATAACTGAGCACCTGTGTGCAAGGACCACTCACCATAGAACTAAGATAATCCTGAGTAATGGTGTATGAAGGGAGATTAAGGGGAGAATCCATAGAAGACTGAGCACTATTAAGTGAGGGGAGCTCACCAAATGGACTCAGAGAACAAGGAATGGTTAAGGAACTCAGAAAAGAGAAACAGAGAGGACTGAGTATTGTTAGGTGAGGGCTGCTCACCCACAGGATTCAAAGGAGACTGAGGAAGGGCAGGTTAGGTGAACTTAGAGGCTTAAACTAAGAAGACTAAGCCATGAGAAGAGAGGGGCTATCACCAAGCTGTCCCAGGTGAACCACAGAACTAGTGGGTGTGAGGCATTCACCTACAGGACTCAGAACCCTGAAAAATGGTGGATGAGGGGAGATTTAGGGCAGGACCCAGAGAAGACTGAGCACTGGTGGGAGAGGTACACTCACCCACAGAATTCAGAAAGTGCTGAGGAATGTTGGTTGAGAGGAGATTTAGGGAAGAACCCAGAGAAGACAGAGCAAAGATAGATGAGGGACCTTGACCACAGAATCCAGAGGAGATGGCAATCTCTTGGGAGAGTTTTTCTCAGCTATAGGGCTGAGAATTTTGGAAGGTTTTTGACAGTATCCCTTGGGCCAAAGTTTCAGTGACCTCCAGTATGGTGGTAATGGTCCACTTTCAAAGGTCTGAAGAAGTTCTCCATGATGTTGGGAAATTGTCATTGGCCACAATTCACACTGTCCCTTGAAGGTGTGCCTTGTGCCTGACTCAAAGGTCCTAGGAGGCTTCCTCTCTTGTCAAAAGAGAGCAGCCAGTGACATATTACAGAAGATCCTGAAAACACTTAAATAGATTCTTTCCATACACTGTTTAGAAACATCAGAAATCCTGGGCATGCTACATAAACCATAAGAACTCAGCCACTTGAACAATGGTGTGAAAATTGTGTACCATGAGTGGTGGAATGAGGCTGTCAGTGCTGATGTGGGAATTGACATGCAATAAAATTGTCTTGGGTTTTCAGGAATTGGTGAGGAGCCTGTCTGCATGGCAGAATCAAAGTTTTATTGAGGTTGTTGGAAAGAGGAAGTGTCCACATCTCTTCAAGTTTCCAGAATAGTGTTGGCCTGGATGGATAGATAAGGCCAGAAATGTTATATGGGCATTAGCAGGAACGGAACTCTCCCAGAGTTTTTACTAAGAGAACATTACCTATGGCTCAGTGGAGAGGGGGGCTCACATGACTGCCACTCCACCTTCAGCCTCCACCATAGGAATATCCAGGCTAGGGAGACCTGGTCAGCCTGGTCACACAAAATTCCCCACAGTGGTCCTGGAACCCAGAAAGGAGGAAGGTCAGGCTTGGGCAGTGAGGGTCCCCTGATGTGGGCATCTCCCACTGGTGGCCCCTCTGCAGCAGGGAAAAATGCTGGTAGATCAGAAATGCTTTCCTGTCTGGATTCTGCACCATCAATTGTCTCTCTGTCCTAACCTGGACCACCAACTAGGCTCCTGGAATCAAGTCCCCTAGCTAGAGGCTCCCAGGAGGGCCACAGACACACTTCCAGGACTCTGCCCAGCTCTGCCAGCTTGAGGAATTTCCTTTTGTCCTTGGGGCACTCACAGAACTGTTTCCTCCCACAGCTGCCTCCAGGAGCCCACCCAGGACCCTCCATGGAACTTTTCATGATAGATCCCCCAGAGGGGCAGTTAAGGGGAGGTCCCTAAGCACAGGCAGGTGCTGGTAGGTGGGGAGACACATCTGTTCTCGTTTATTCCCTCACAGAACCAGCCCAGAGGGTGGTCTACCTTCTGCAGTCTGGAACTTAAACTCAGAGGCTCCCCTGGCCCACAAGACTCCTGCAACATCTCCTAAGAGAGACAGAGAGGGCTTACTGCATTGTTCCTCTAAAGAACTCTCCCACTCATCCCACTGTGGGATGCACTCCTGCCCTCTCAGCAAACCCAGGCCCCCTGACAGCCTCCTGATTCTTCCTCCTCTCTCTCCCACCCCACAGGGAAGTGCAGCAGGTGTGACCAGGGCACATAGTGTGAGCAGGGCCAGGACCCAGAGTATGACCAAGGCCAGGGCTCAGAGTATGACCAAGGCCAGGACCCAGAGTGTGACCAGAATCAAGATACAGAGTGTGACCAGGGCCACAGACAAAGGATGATCAGGATCAGGGCCCAGTGTGTAACCATGGTCCAGGTCCAGAGTGTGACCAAGGCCAGGGCCTAGAGGGTGAGCAGGATCAGAACACAGAATGTGACCAGGTCAGGACCCAGCATGTGACCAAGTTGAGGGCATAGAGTGTGACCAGGATCAAGCCAAGTGTGTGACCAGTTCAGGCTCTTTTGTGACCTGGTCAGGTCCCAGGTGTGACCATTTCAGTGTCCTGTGCTTGACCAAGTCAGAGCACAGAGTGTGACCATGTCAGGACCCAGTTGTGACCAGGGCAGGGCCCAATTGTGACTATGTCAGGGTACAGAATGTGAACATGTTCAAGGCCCAGAGTGTGACTTCAGTCAAGGCCCAGTATATGACCAAGGTAAGGACCCAGAGTATGACCATGGTCAGGGTACAGAGTGTGACCAGATCAGAGTCCAGAGTGTAACTAGTGTCAGGACCCTTAGTGTGACCAGTGTCAGGGTCGAGTGTGTGACCAGGTCAAGGCTCACTTGTGACCAGGACAGGGCCCAGTGTTGACCAGGGTCAGGGCCCAGTGTATGACTAGGTCAGGGCCCAGTGTGTGACCCAGTCAGGGCCCAACTGTGAGCACCACCAGGGCTTCTACCTGCTACCCTCCTTTCCCCATCTTCCTTTCTGAGTAGCTGATGCCCTTGGGAACAATCTGAGACCAGTGTTCCCCATGCAGTATGTGGAGTGGACAGAAGATCCATCTGCCCCTCTGAGGCCCTCTGGAAGGAGGCAGCCCTGCTGTTCCCATGATGCAGGGTGGGGACAGGGTCAGAGTAGTCACAGCATTTGCTAAGTAGTTATGGCCAATCTCAGTGCCCAGATTAGAAATGAGGTCATCCTGTACCCACCCTTCTTCTGGAGGCCCTGGTGCCAGATGTACATTTCATCCCACATCACAAGTTCCCTCCATCCAGGAAGACAGACACTCACTTTCTCAGGTATTTGTGCAACACCACATATCAACTTGGCAAGAGGAAGTGGAAAGCAATTGATTACCTGATGCCAAGTACTCTTGACACCTGGGCCCTGGGCTGGGGGAGACGTACCTCTGTTCAGGGACCCAGGCCTCCCACTCCACAGCCATCCACCCACAGGCATGCACTCTGGTGTTTGGAAGCACCAACCTACCAAGCCCTCCAACTGGTCCTGGCCACCCACCTGCCTGCCTAGCTGGCAGACAGCTTGCTGATGGTTTTGGGAGCCCACCAGCCACCATAATGCCATCTTGCCTTCATTCCAAGGCAGGAAACCAAGAGTCTGAGCAAGGCCTGCCTGCACCCTGCTCCTCCACTGGGCAACAGATGCATGTCATTCTGGGGACATGTCCACCTAGATCAGCCAGATGCTCAGGGTGGCATTCAGGGCCCTCAGAGGCCCTGGGCACACAGGGCAGGGCAACCATGGGCTCACCAGCCCTGCCAACTGGAACAGAGTCAGCAAACAGAGCAGGGGTCTCAGCCCTGGTCTTGGTAGGTGGGTATGAAGAGCAGGTGTCCAATCTGCCTGAGGCCAGCTGGCTTTCACAAGGCCCCAGCTGTTGTGGGTGGCATTGGGGTCTAGCTCATCCCTGGCTACCATGTGTGTGGCCACGAAGTGCGGTCACACAATGAACACTTCTGGAATTCACCTGGATTCCACAAGCGTGAGGGGACCTGAGCCATGGGTTCAGGGCCAAGGGCTCAGGACCTTTGGGGATGCCAACCTGCTGACCACAACTGGCCAGATGCTGTCTACCTCATGAGCACAGAGGGCAGAGCTGTCTTGCCTGCTGCCGAGCATGGAGGCTGTCAGTGAGAACCCCCAGCCTCTCCAGGGGCCCCTGCCCCAGTTGGGGGCTCTGGGAATGAACTGCACAGCATGGCTGTTTCTCTGCGTGACCTTGAGTGGCTCTACACAGCTGAGTCCTGCCAACACTCTCAAGGCTGGCTGGGGCCTGAGCTTCATTCTGCTTTGTGCCAGATGGCTGGGAGGAAGTGCATGCTGGAGGGTCTTTCCTCCCTGCCTCCAGGGTCCTCTCTCAATGTCACAACTTCTAGCCAGGGGTCCTTGGCCTTGGGTACTGTCACCTCACCAAGTGCTCCATGGATCCAGACCCTGCCCTAGGCCATGCAGCAGGCAGAGGTGGGTGGGCTGGTGGAACCCACATAATCAGCTCCCACAACACAGCCAGCAGGGTTAATTCCCCTGGTCATTGAGTGGCCAAAGATGAGTCCAGGAACACATGGCCTCCACAAACAGAGGGAAAACAGGGATGAGGGGCAGCCTCGGCTGGGTTCTGGGAACAAGGTCCCTGAAAGGGATTCAGTTTCCACCAGCCCTGTGTGGCCTGACTGGGTTCTGGTTCTGTCAATCACATAAATAGTTTGGACTTTCTTCCAAACTACCAGGATTCCCCATGGGTGTAATGGCCCCATTTCATAGGAAAGGAAACCAAGGACCTGGGGGGACATGATCAGCCTGGTCATACCCAGGGTGAGGCCTGCCCTCCAGTCAGGGGCCTGAATCCTCCAGTCTCTGAGGAGACAGCCTTCCTCAGTATTTAGGCTCATGTATGCTCTGTGTGGGGACAGTCAGCACCCTCCTGAGACCAGGTTGTAATAGGAACACTGGTGATCTCAGACCCCACCCCAGCTGTCCATGTGTCAATGGACTGGTCAAGACTCCTGGGAGCAGCTCGGAAGTACCCAACATTATGGAGCCTTGACCTTGGCCAGCATCCAGGCTCACTGGTGACAGGAGGGGCAGATGTGTTCCCACCACCATCCCATCTCCCTGAGTCCTCCCTTTATCCCAGGAGGAGGGTTGACTCCTTGCCTTCCCAGACAGGGAGCTCCAGCCACCCTGTCATTTTTATGGGTGAACAGGGAAGGCCGGGGATCATTCAGGAGCAGCACACTCCTGTAACTGAGTCAGCACTAGAGGTGGACTCGCCACGGTGACCAGCTTGCAAGTTCTGCTTGTTGTCTGTGTTGTGACTGAGCTTCACCCCAGGTCAGCTGCAAAGCACAGCAGGCAGTTCAGTTGTGCAAACAGAAAACTGTCCAAGAGACATCTGGTTCTGATCCTGGGGACCTGGGGTACATCCCCTGGCAGTGAAAGGGAACTTGGCACTTGGGATGAAGCTAAGGATCTGGGTGTGGGAAGGTGATCTAGGAGACCCAGGGGCCCTGATGTCATCCCAGTTTCTTAGCAGATGGAAGTAAGAGGTCAGGGGTCAGAGACAGACCAGTTAGCTGATGTCTTCGCCCCAAGACAGTCCTTCCCACAACTGTGTTTTCAGACCCATGAGGACAGGAAGCCCACACCAGCTAGATGTGCCTGGGCCTCCCTCTCCCTACACCCCAATATCACACCCAGAATCTGCCACCCAGAATCACACATCCACACTCTGCTGCTGGGTCTGCTCTGAGCAGCTCTGTGTGCAGGGGCCCTCAGGTTTTTGTCTCTGTGCTCCTGTCCCCTTCTGCACTGCAGACCCAGGCCCTCAACCATACTGCTGCAGAGCTTCCCAGTGCCCGACTCAGGGCACAGGGTCCACTCCTTGTTCTGTGTGCTTGAGGTCCTGGTTCCTTGTTCATGATGAGGAGATGGATACCTGCTTCTACCCAGCTCTGCCACTTACGTGCTGTCTGACCTCAGCTTGGTTATTGAACTTCCCTGGGCCTCAATAGCCTTATATGTAAATGGGGTCTCAAGACAGCACCTACACCCTAGGGTTTGGGGAGCAAATCTGACACACACAAATCCTCATAATGTGTCTCTGTCCCTTGAACACTCTATACATGGTCTGCAAGTTCAGCAACACAGTGAGCCCATCTCTCAAATTCTGATGGTCTGTTACAGACTGACCCTGGCACTTGCTTGGCAGCAGTGTGATGAGTATAGGCTCAGGGCAGGACACCAGAGGCTCCAGCCCAGCACAGCCCTCACCCAGGAGGGGTGCTGCAGCATGCAGTACCACAGCCTGCCACCCTGCATGCCCAGCAGCATCTGAAGGTCCATGGAGTATCTTCACATGCAGCCTTGACCCCTGAGTCATTCCATGTGCCAGGGAGGGATGACCTATCCACAGCTCCAGGGCAGTACTCAAGGTCAGCAGTCCCAGGAACACTCCCCTTTCCTCAGGCTCCTGGCCAATTCTCCACCCCACTGCTGAGCACAGTCCCAGAGAACTCTGGATTCTGGCGGTGACATAGGAGACTTGACACACCTAAGTCTGCCCAGCACACATTGGGCAGTGGGGCTGTTCATGTGGCTGGGATTTGCCCTCTCCCTGTGGATGAGGCCTGAGGTGTGAGAAGCAGCCCAGACACTGCAGGCCCTGAAGCTCCCACTGCACACCCACAGCACAGCCCTGTCAGTATGGCAGAGACCTCAGGCCCCACCCAGGCCCTCTGCCCACACTCCACAGCCCAGTCCCACCTCCTGGAGGAGAGAATAGCCCAGAAACCAGGATCACAGACTGTAGGCCACCCAGAGTCCCATCCTGGACAGTCACCTGCTCCTGTGTGCTTGAAGTCTGTGCTGTATCACCTGGGTGCTGGAGGTGACATGGCATCTAGGAGGCCCGGCAGCCTGGAGAAGCATGCGTCCTGCAGGGAACATGGATGGCTCAATCCCTGGATGTGGGTGCTCTTCCCAGACACAGAGAGCTGCCCTTGAAAGCTGCCCCTCTCCTCCCATCCCTGCCCTGGCTCCTCCCTCCTCAACACCTTTCCCTCCCTCTCTCCCAGGCTCCCTGCAGGATGGGCCTACCAATCCCACAGCTCCTGCCTTCTCCCCTACCCATCTGGCCCTTCCATCAGCCTCTTGTCCTCCAGGTTCTCCCAAGCTGTCCTGAGATCCTCCCCTCCTGCATATGTTCACATCAACTCTACCAAATGGTGGTGACTTCTCTTGTTGCAAGCCTGCTGCTCCCTGAGACCCCCAGTTACCCATAGACCTGACCTCAGTAGCAGACTTCTAGTGCTCCAGCCCCACAAATTCTCATTGGTGGACTGGTCCTAACCCACCCAGTCTCCTTCCTGTCCAGTGCTCCATCCCGCTGCCCTGGCCAAGGCTCTAGCCACTTGCCCTCTGTCCTGCCTCCACCCTCCTAGCTCCACTGCAGGGCACCTCTGACCAGGCCACTGCCCTGATCTGCTCCAGGAGTTCCTCCCCTGGGCTGCTGCCTCCCACCAGAATGAGCCCCAACTCCCAGGTCCCCATCCAAACTCCCAGCCCTTCTGAGACCCGAGCCCACTTCCCTCATCTCTGGACATTTCTCTGAAGGCTCTGCAGCTGCCATGGTTCCTGCTTCTCACCACTGAGAATAAAGAGTAGCAGGAAAGGGAAACACTGGGAAGCCCTCCATTAAGGGCACCCTGGACCTTCACCACGATACACCTGCAATGCTCTGCTGAAGTCCCCAGGCCACTCCTGCCCAGTAATCCTGCTCAGGATCTAGACCAGCCCACGTCTTCTGCATTCTGGAAACTTCCATGAGTAGAATCTGGAGGGGGCACTGCTCTGAACTGGAGTGGGCTCAGTGCTGTGCATCTGCCTTGAGGGCCTGTCTGGGTCTGCTCTGTGCTGCTGAGGGACCTGCTGTGGTGAGTGTGTCTCAGCGGCTCCTCCTCTCTCCTGTTGATGGACAGATTGGGCATGACCCACCTTCAAGGGCCCCCAGGTCCTCTCCTGCCTCCTGGCTGTGTGGCTGGGACAGTAGATGCTGGGCACAGGAGGCTGCTGTGGAGGTTGAGAGCAAGTTTCCCAGGCTGTAATGAAATGCCAGAGGTTGAAGGAGGAAGGGCTTACTTTGGATCTGAGTTTTCTTAGGTTGGATTCAGGATGTTAGATGAGGGGTGGGGCAACAGGCAGTCCGCATGTGTCAGAGCCCAAATAAGTGGAAGGTAGCGGCTGAACCCCAATGGTGCCTGGCATCCACCTGTCATTCAGTGGAACCCCCAGACAACTCCAGAGAGCCATGTATTTCAACAGGGTCCCCCAGCCAATCCCATGTGAAAGCACCCTGGCCCAGCAGCCCAGAGAAAAGACAGTCTGTCCCAGTCAGGACCCTTCCCTTGAGCAGATGTCACCCCAGACGCTGAGGAGGAGACTCCTAGGCTGGACAGGCCTCTGATACCTGGACTAGGGCCACCCTCCATCTCAGCCAGGAGACTTTAGTGGTGGAACAAGAGAGGGAGGGTATAGAGAACAGTCCCTGGTCTGTGCAGGGCATCTGTAAGAGCCCCTGGCCAGCGACAACCACCCTGGCTTCCTACCCCCAGCCTTCCCACCTGTGTGTGGGCACTAGAGACTGCAGCCTCAGAATCCATGCGCTACAAACATCATCACTGAGAGCACAGTGTGGTCCTCACTCCTGTGGCCTTCCTAGTACCACATGAGCTGGCTCCTGGGGTCCCTGAGCTTGGCATGAGCACGGCCATGGGCGGCTTTCCTGGGGTTGCCATAGGGATGGCAGGGAGCTTCCAGCCTGTCCTCCATGGGGCACAGGAAGCCAGACTCCTGCTGAGCACCGGCCCACCTGCCCACTGCCACATGGGCACTGGAAATCTGTGGAGGACGCTCTGGCCTTGCCTTACATATCAGGCCAGGGCTTTCCTTGTCTGCATGGTCAAAGAACATTGTGTGTGTGTAGTGACCATGGTTGGGAAATGTGTGTGCCCTGTGTCCTGTGTCCTGTGTCCTCAACTGCAAACCAGGTTCCTCTGCTATGAGGAGGCCCTGGGGGGCATCAGGCTCAGGAGGAGGGACTCGGCTCCCCTAGGGATCCCCTCCAGCCTGGCTGAGCCCCTCCCCACAGTGGCCCCTAGTAATACACTGAGGGTCCAGGGCCCAACCCAGGTGATGCCACCCAGCCCAGGTCACACCTGGGCACCCACAGGACAGGAGCCACACTCCACCACTTAGTGTCCTCACACCCTAGAGCTGTGAGCTCCCTCCACTGGTCACACATGTGGCCTGCCCATCTGCTGGCCAGGTCTAGGAATTCCTGCCCAAGGATTCTGCCCCAGGTCCTCCCATTTCTCCTCTGGGCTGGGCTCCAGTTGCTACCTGCCGCAATGCAATGCAGAACTGGGGAGGGGATATTAAGCATGGGGTGGGACTCCAGGCTCACAGGCCCTCCCCTCTGCACTCTCTCTCCAGCCCTGACTGTACCCAGTGACCTGCCCTGAAGCCCAGGAGCAGCTTGGAGTGGGCTAGGCAGGTGGGGGCTCCATGTCCTTAGCAGGAATTGCTGGGGGGCCAGACACAGGGGAAAAGGGAAGGACAGTGGGGAGTTCAGGAGGGGACTGAGGAGACCCTGGCAGCTGGGACACCCCAGTCCAGGCTGCTCATGGCCACCACTGTGCAGGGGACATGGAGAGTGCCTCAGTGAGGGGCCCAGGGTCAGCAGGATGGGGACCCTTGGGAGTCCCCCCAGGGGAGCAGATACCAGGGAGGTCCTTTTGTCTTCTGGGGGCCCAAGAATTTGAAGTCCCTGCTGATGGGACTAGGGACTTTGCCAGCATCAGAAATGAGAGAAAAATGAAAGTAATTGCCATTTGGCCAAAGTGAGGAAGAAGCTGATCTGCCAACACCATCCATGGCAGCATTGCCATCCACAGGCCCTGAGTCAGGAGACATGCAGGTGGAGACGCAGGGCCCTGTAGGGAGCATGGTCAGTGCCCCCAGCCCTGCCTTCCTTCCTCGGCCAGGCAGTGGCCTGGTCAGGTTCCCCTCCTGGATGTTGGATGGCTGCCTGCAGGAAGCTGGGACATTGGCAGCAAATGGCAGGCACTGAGAAAAATGTAACTTGGTGCTTCTTTGAAATTCTCTCATTTTAATCGGGCCCTGTCACCATCCCCTGTCTAGTCCATCCCACATTCTTGAGGGGTGTGGGCCTCCCTGTCATCTGCCCTGTATGTGAGGTTGGTGTGGATGTCCCCTCAGAGGCACCCAGGGCTTGTGAGAAGAGCCAGGACCCAGAGCTGCCCACCGGCTCCCCTAGTGGACAACGGGGAACCTGCTCAGAACCCTGGGCAGCACCTGGTTTGGAAGGGTTGGCACCTGGCCAGCCGCACTCTGACAATTCCTCCCTCCTGAGCAAATGTTAGGAAGACTACTGATTGTCCACCAAGTGTTCCGGGCCCATGTCGCTGGGATGGATGTATCTTTCCTTTGGTCTGATCTGCTTCCTGCTCAGAAGTTAAGTGACAGACTGTAGGAGTCAGTGGAAAAGACCCTTTTAGCCAAAGTGAGCACCAAAACAGGCTCACGGAGAGTAGTTCATCAGCTGAGCTACACCTGGAGCCCTGAAGCACTTGCCTGGGGTCTTCCAGGTGCAGCATCAGGTGGGCTTGCAGTGGAGAGTAGCCCAGGTCAGCATCTGCCTCCTGCCCAGCCCAGACTCCAGGTTCCCTGGCTGCAATCTCTCTTCTGTCCAAGTGCCCTGGACCCCCTTTCAACTCATGGGGTTGCCCTTCTCCCATAGCTCTGTGGTTGTGCAACATGAAGGTTCCTAGGATATCTTTGAGGATGTGGGTCTCACAGCAAATGCTCAAACCTACCTCCTGTCCCACTTCCCATTCTCCCAAATCCATGTGCCTCCAGACCTTTGCTGAGACCATCCCTCTCCACATCCACCCCTGGGTTACATGCATCTGGGTGCAGTCCCAAAACCCAGACACTTTCTCATAATGTGGTGCTAAGAGCTCCTGCATCTCCTCTTCCTCATCTACCCTTCAACTATGTGATTCCTGCAGTTCTAGCTGGGAGTTCCTCTGTGATGGGGACAGGTTCCCAGATGGCACACCTGTGGGGTCAATGGTGGATCAGCACAGGGACCAGGTGATCCTGGCTGCTACCTCACACTCAGGGCCATTGGAAAGCATTCTACCTGAAATTAAATTTTTTCTTTATTGTGTTACAAAACAGCACCCATTGCTGTGGAAGCCTAGGGAAGGTGAAGTTGAAGGCTATAGGAACTGATGGCCTGCACAGGGCCCACCCAAGACCTTTGTCCTGAGCCACATGGCATCTCTGTGGTCTGTGAGTGGGGAGATGGAGGCCAGAGGAAGCAGCAAAGCCTCGCAGGTTCCACCGCCAAACTGAGCAGAAAGGCACATGGCAGACCCTCCTCTCCAACTCTGACCAGGGTGGATGAAGACCTCTCCTCCTCTCCACTCCTCAGGGCTGAGCCAGGCCATTGTCTTAGAGGGCCAGAGACACCGGCCCTCTGGGTTTTCCAAAAGAGCTCATGATGCCTTGCACCTGAAGGGAGGCTTATATTTATATTGACCTCTCACTACAGTGCTTGCCTTTCTGCAAGGACAGAAGTACTCAAACCACCAGGGTCACATCCTTTTCTCCATTGAAGGTCCTCATAATTCTGTCCCTTTCACCTATGAACTTGATACACTGTCTCAGCCCTGATCAGCAGCACAATTTGCAAGTACATTCTGAGCCAAAGAGAAAAAACTGCCCCAGACCCTCACAGTCCTCCAAACACTCAGGAGATCCAGAACCTCCCAGACAGTCACTGCAGAAGAGACCTCGGACCTCATTCCCCATGTGCACGAATCTTCCCCTGAGTGTGGTCACTGTGTTACGACATCCACAGAGCCTGGTGCAGAGGCTGAGCTCCAGGATCCCACATTTGAGGTCAGCCTGGGTCACTTAGTGAAAACCTATATACAATTTTCTTTAAAAGCGTGGCAGAGAGCACTTGGGTTCCACATGCAGTAACTCAAATCAGCAAATGCCTGTATGTTTTCAAACATCTGTAGACTGATGTGCCAAGAGCCAGTATCAGGGCCCAGGATGATCCCAGACCTCCTGTGGAGGAGGTGATTCACCAGTAGCACCAGCTTCACACTGCCTCACCTGCCTGGCCCTGCCCCTGACACTACAGTCACCTGAGCTTGGCTAGGTGTATCTAGATGGGGTTGCCCTGGTCTTTATTTTGGACTTTACCTCATATTGAACTGCCTGGGCTCAGCCCTGGATGAGGTCTGGAACTGGCCCTGGCCTTGTGCCTCATCTCCTCTGTACACACAGGCTTACCTGTGCTCCTGGAGTTAAACCTAGGAATGGCCACATCTCTGAATGAGCACACCACTTGGTGGGGCTCACTCTGGGACAAGTGTTTGGCAGACTATGCCGATCATCTCACTGGAACACCCAGGCAGAAGAGCCTTGCAGGTCACAGGACAGGACCTGGCCTCTCCTTGACTGGCTCCTGTCTGCATCCTCCCCTGATGGTGCTAGCAGTACCAGAGAGAGCATGGCCCCAGGGCAGATGGGCCATGGTACCTGGCCTGGGTTATGGTACCTGGCCTGACCCTCATTGGTTGGGTACCTCAGGGAAAGGGACATCAACCCCCTGAGCCTCCTCTGCAATTTGGAAGTCAGGGTGATCACTGCTCCCTTACAGACTTGAGGCAGATGGTCCAGGACCCCAGGTGTGTGGAGCATCCTGCAGGACTCAGGGCAGAACAGGGGCTCTCAGCAATGGAAGCTCTGCTGTCCTGGCTCCCCAGCAGGATTGAGCCAGGAGCCCTTCCTGCCCTCACACCCTCAGGTCAGAGCCCACATGGGTGCCCCCCTGCCCTTCCTGCCAACCTAACCCATGTGCTCTTTACTTATCTTCTCTGTCTCTCCACCCACCTTTCACAGCCTGACTCCCCTGGAGCCTCCAGATCAACCCAAAGAAGGCTCAGACCCACTCCTTGGGTTAATCCTGGGAAGGAGTTCAGTCTGGCAGCTCAGAGAGGGCCCAGCCTGGCTTCGAGGGTCATGGTGCCTGCCCTGCTGGGGCAGGACTGAGAGATGGGACCTTGAAGAGGTAAAGGGCTGCTGGAGAGGGCTGCTGAGACTCACAGGCAGCAGTGCAGGACTCTCAGGAAGAGGCAAGTGGCCAGAGCAGAGCCCCATGAGGGAGGACCACTGTCTAACATCCAGAACACAAACAAAGGTTCCCTGGAGACCCAGCTGAGGAATGCCACAGTCTTCCATGATCACTTACCTGTGCACAAATGCACATGACCCCATGGTGAACCCCATGCAGAACCACACCTGTGCAAAGCAAGGGTGACTTGGCTGAGTCCATCCCACAGCTCCTGCTCCCGCTCCCTAGGCGTTCTCTGCAGATGCACTGTGGTCCTACACTGCGTCCAGCTCCTCCCCTGTTTCACCTTCCATCTTCCCCACCATAGCACTTCCTCCCTGCTCTGAAAAACAATTTCCACATCACGTTGCCCTGCAGGGTTCATGGATCCCTGCTGCCTTACTGCATGGACACCTCCTCCTCCCCTTTAAGGGCTTCACAGTTTCTAGACATGGTACAGTGGGAGAGCCTCCTGATTGCTCCATCTGCAACAGTGACCCCAGGAAGGTGATATCGGGGCTGTGGCTTGTGCTTTTCCCCTTTACAATGAACTTTTCAAGGTCTTCCCACTGGCTTGTTGGACTTGTGGTATGTTTGGAAACGTCCATTTCAACTCCTCCCCACTTGGTATTTTCCTTTTGAGAAAGGTCTTTGCCCACCAGGAGGGAGTCTGACCTTCCACGCCTGCTTTTATGCTGCTGAAGGCCAGGTCCTCAGGCCTCACCATGGTGGATGTCTGTGCCCTTCCTCTCAGCATTCAGCGGATTCTCTTTCTCCTGAAAATCCCTGTGGATTGCTCTCCATGTAGGCAATTGTGATTTCCGACAGCTCTGACTTCAGGTCCAGAGGAGATCAGCAGAACCCAACATCAGTTCTGCCCAGCGGTTTGGGTTCCTCAAGAGGGATGCACCAGGAAGGTCATAGGAGAAGAGTGATGGGAGGGGACAGAAGGTGGGGGTAGCCTGGGGAGGAAAGCAGCATTGGACCCTGGATGGGAGCAGAAAAGGCAGTGCCTAGAGGAGTCTCCACAGCTGGGCTGTGGACAGAGCAGACCTAGCCCCACACCATGCCATTTCTGCTGCATCAAACTAGGGACCATGTGTGCCTGGCAACCTGTGTGCAGAAGCCAGACCTGGCCATGGGCAGGGTGGAACCAGGTGTCAGTTTAGACCTGTCAGCCCACTCTGACTTCCAGAGCAGGAACAGAGTGAGGTGCCCCTGAGCTGTTGTTATCCCAACTGCAACATGAGGATCATTGCACCAAGTCTTCCTGTCTCCCCTGCTCAGGACTCACCTGAATCACATCCACAGGCATCCATTTTTGCTATCACACCTGCTCAGGGATCACCTGAGTCACATTCACAGGCAACCAGTCTTGCTATCACACCTGCTCAGGACTCACTTTAGCCAACCTTCAAAGGGACCCAGTCTTACTATCACCCCTGCTCAGGCCTCACCATTCACAGGCATGCATGGTACTGCTCTACTCCACTCCTTTCCTGGCAATGCCCAGCCCAGGTTGCATGAGGCATCCACAACACAGAAATAGGCAGCCACCCCCTGTTGTGTGCTGATGTGTTGTTTAGTTCATTTCCTCCATTTAATGCAGTGATCAATCAACGACTAATAATGCAGGGCTGTGTACCTATGTAGCCATTCCATGGTGAAGAGATACAGAAATATGTGGAATTTTTTCCTGCACTTGAAACTAGCATCCATTCCACCAGGGACACCCACTTCCCCAGGACAAAGGAACCAGGTGCAGCAAATGTTCCCTTCGATTTGTTTTGTGTTCTTTATACATAACTTTATCAACCAATATTCTTGGCAGAACCATACTCCCCTATCACTCAGTGACTGCTAGGGAAAGTCTTTGTGAATAGAGATCAGTGAACACTTACTAGGAGCCTGACCTTGTCCCTGGTGGGTCCATGGCCACATTCAGCTTATTACAGACTCAGGAGTTCAGTCAACAGAGAAGCAAGTGGTGAGCAGCACTTGACCCATGGAATCCACCAGGGGGAGAGGGTGTCTTAAGATTATTAGTGAGGCACAGTCACACATCCTCTGCACCAGTGAATTTAATAATGGGCTCACAACTGCTCTCAGAGAGCCTGTTGATTGACATTCACCGGCACCCCAGGTAGGTACAGGTGACAGTCCCTGGGGGCCTCAGTAGTGCCAGGAGGGCCATGAGGCATGGAACAGCACAAGGAGAGGCTCAGGACTGAGGAAGGGCCTCTACAATCCCACTCACAGCTTCTCCCCACACACCTGCTTGACCGGGCTTCTGTAGCTCTCTTCAGTGCTGCTCCTCCCCCTGGGTACAGAGCAGAACAAGATGTGTATGAACACAAAATGCTGGAACTATCCATGGGAAAGAAGAACCCACACTCAATTCCCAGCACTTTCTGCAGGGAGCAGGTGACCAACCTGGGAAAGAGTCCATGTGAATGAGGAGGCAGGCCATGAGGACATTGGCTCTCATCAGCATGAATCAGGGCTCTGAAGAACCACAAGAGGGCCTGGCAGGAGGACAGAGCCCTTTAGCCCAGACCATGAGCCATGGTGGCCTAGGTGAGTTTAAGACAGAACCCAGACAAGGCTGAGCACTGTCAGTCCACATATGCTCATAGACAGGAGCCAGAGGATGCTGAGAAAAGATTGTCTATGTGAATTTAGCACATGACTCAGAGGACCTTGATTACTAGTGGGAGAGGGGTGCTTACCCACAGTACTCAGAAGACCATGAGCAATGGTGGGGTAGATAAAGTTAAGGCAGAACCCAGAAAAGGCTGAGTAATGTTAGGCTATCTATGATCACTTATAGGATCCAGAAGAGGCTGTGAAATTATTTACTCAGGGAATTTAGCACATAACACAGAGGAGACAACACTTTTGGGTGATGGGCACTCAGCCAGAGGTCCCAGAGTATACTGAGCATGCTGGATGAAGGGTTCTCACCCAGAGGACACAGAGGAGATGAGCACTGGAGGGTAAGTGGCGCTCCAAAATAATATTCAGGAAAAATGAGCATATGTGTACCAGGGACGCTCACCACAGGACTCAGGTGACCCTGATCAATGGAGTGTGAAGGGAGATTAAGGACAGGACATAGAGAGGAATGAACACAGTCAGGTGGGGGCACTCACCCAGAGGACCTAGAGAATTCTGAGCAAGTGTTGCCTTAGGGAACCTGGAAAGAGACAAAGAGAAGACTGAACACTTTTAGGTGAGGAGCACTCACCCAAAACCCTCAGAGAATAATAAGCAAGGAGAGATGTGCCTAGGGAGATGACAAAAAAGAAACAGAGAAGATTGACCATATTAGGTGAGGTACACTCACCCACAGGTCCCCAAGAAGACTGAGGAAAGACAGTTTAGGCAAACAGCAGCATTAAAAAAGAAGGCTGAGCCATATTAGGAAAGGGGCTATCACCAAGAGGACCCAGTAGAATCACAGCACTAGTGGGTGAGGGGTGCTTACCTGCAGGACTCAGAGTACCCTCAGCAATGACGGATGAGGGTAGATTTAGGGCAGGATCCAGAGAAGACTGAGCAATGGTATGAGAGGAATGCTCACCCAGACATAAAAGACACTTTTAAGTCCTTAAAAGGACTTAAAAGACACTGGGCAATGATGATTGAGGGTAGATTTAGGGAAAGTCACAGAAAAACTGAGCACTGAAGGGAGAGGGGTGTTCACCCAAAGGGCACAGAAGACCCTGAGAAATTGTGGGGCATGAAAGACTTAGGGCAGGACTCAGAGAAGCAAGAGCAAAGTTACATGAGTTTGGCTTGACCACAGGAGCCAGAGGAGACAGACATCTTTTAGAAGAGGGGTGCTCATCAAGATGATTCACAGCATTTGACCCTTATCAAGTAAGTCCCTCTGGCCAAGGTATCAGTTACTTCAGGGGTGGTGAGATATTGGAGCTTTTTTAAACAACTGAGGAAATCCTCCACAATAATGGGAAGTTGTCCGTGGCCACACTTCACACTGTCCCTTGAAGGGGTGCATTGTACCTGATCCAGACATCCTAGGAGGTTTACTCTCTTGTCAAAATCTTGCTACCAGTGACAAATCAGAAAAGATCCCAAAAATACATTTTCCCTTAGAGTTGATTTTCCTGATTTCTAGGGTAATAAAGAGAATGTCTGTCTCTGGAGAAAATAATGGGCAGGATTTGCAGCCTCCATCATTTAAGATGAGTTCCCTAACCTCATGCATGATTTCTCCCACGAAGTGCACTCTCATATAACAGTGCTGACAAACACACACTCGATCTCCAAGACAGCAAGACCTAGTCTCATGCCATGTTAACTAGGCTCTTCAGATTGATAAGAGAAAGGAACAATAAAATAATAGAAACACACATTTCTATGTGTGCATAGAAATCTACAATGGTGTGGAAATTAATGAATGATGGAGATTGCAAAATGATGTCCAGGGACTTGCTAGCCTATTCAAAAATGATGGAGAGACAAGTGGCCATGTTTTTGCAAGAAAGCAAATTATCTCAAAGTCTTAAAAATTAGTCTTCCAAGGTTTTAAAAACAAAGCAAAATACATGTACAATATCTTTATAATATTAGTGTAAAGTTGAAATTTTAAAAACCAAATGTTAAAACCAAAAGTAGTGATTGATAACTATCTCTACATAAAATACCAAAACAAATGTTGTTTAAACAAATATAAACTTGAAAGATATTTGAATAAGGTATAAACAATATGAAAGGTGCTTTTTTTTTCTTTTTTTTCTTTTTTTTTTTTTTACTTTTTACTTAAGTGATCACACTGTGTAGTAAAGCCAGTGGGAAAATACTGAAATGTTTTAATTTGGAAGTGGCAAAATCAGACTTTGTGTCTGAAATATTATTAGTGACTACAGTGTGGTGGATTTGGGGAGCAGGTAAAATATAGAAATGTAACTAAATAGAACAAGTCAGATATTCTGAGTGAGAGGTAATAGTGCATGAAAGTGTACTCCTCCCAGATCCACTCACCCAGGTGACTACTTCTACAGGCCCATCTCCTGACTTCTATATGCTTTAGCTCCTAAGGCTCAGAAATAAAACAGTATTCTTGTGCCGGTGGAGGTGTTTTCAGCATGTACTGAGACCTGGGTTGACCAGAAGTGTATAGTAGGACAACAAAATTCCATCTTCTGTACCTTTAGAACAAGAGTAGATGTAACTTTATGCTCTAAAGTTCTCTACCATTTGACAAAGGTAAAATATCAGATATCTACCAATGTAGTACCATAAAAATAGATGCAATATCCTCAAATTTCTCTTTGTTCCACATTTCAATCATATACCCTCTCCATGTTTTCAGCCCTACACTAAATAAATAGCTCCATCAACAACCAAAAAATATATTTAAAAATCATTTTGCAAAAATTTCCCTCCAAAAAGTGCCTTGCTTTTTCTTTCTCTTATGATATTTTACAAGTCAAAAGTTTTATTTTAATAAAGTCTAATAAAAATATTTTCATTCATTAAATTGTTTTGTTAACAAAAAACAACATATTGCCAAAGCTGTCTTATGTTTCTTTTTAAATTTTTACAGATTTGCAATGTACATTTGGATCTATGATTCATTTAAAGTTAAGTATTAGAAAGATATAATTTCTCTCTGTGTGTGTATGAGTGTGTGTGTGTGTGTGTGTGTGTGTGTGTGTGTATTTGCTAAGTTTCTCCTACAGCAATTTAAAACTCATTTAAAACTCCTCATCCATTAGTTTCATCACAATACTGCAGTAGTTTGGCCACATTGGTGGGCTCCTCTTCTAGTTAGAATTTGCTTGCTATTTTCACCACATCTTAAGTTACTTCCTCTATTGATGTCTTGAACTTTTCCATTTATCTATGAATTCTCTAGTCATCTTCTTCCAAACTCTTATTAATGCTCATATTTTACTTTTTCCCATGACTTACGTCTTACTGACATCTAGAATAGTGAATACATTCAGAAAGTTTTCAATTGAATTTTACAAGTTCCTTCAGAGTAGCCACTATATGAGCATCCATACTCTTATGAAATACATATCTTAAATAATGTGACTTGAAAGTTTAAACTACTTCTTGGCTCATGGGCTATAGAATTAATGCTATGTTTCAAGGAATGATAACATTACTCTTCTACATCAGAGCATGAGTGTTACCAAGCACATTGTTAATGAACAATAATATTTGGAAGTAATCTTGCTTTATGAGCAGTATATCACAATAATGGGATTAAATAGTCAGTAAATCACATGGTTAAACGAATGTACTGTCACTCAGGTCATATTATTCCATTTATGGAGCACCATCAAAATTATATTTAGTATAAATCTTAAGGGTGATAGGATTTTTGGAACAATAATCAGTATTGGCTTCAATTTAGTCACTAGCTGCATTAGCCTCTAAAAAGAAAGTCAACTTATTCTTCAAAGCTTTGAAGGCAGACACTGACTTCTGCTCTCCAGTTATGAAAGTCCACAAGTGCATCTTTTTACAGTAGAAGGTTGTTTCATCTACACTGAAAATATAGCACCTAATATAGACACCTTCATCAATGATTTAAGCTGATCTCATGGACAACCTGACACCATTTCTCCAACACCACTTGCTGTTTCACCTTGCACTTTTCTTGTTATGTAGATGGCATCTTTCCTTAAGACATGTAAGCCAAACACTGCTAGCTTCAAAGATTGATTCTGTGGCATCCGTGATTCATTCAACCTTCACAGAATTAATGACACAGGCTTACTCTGGTTAGGTTAAATGAATATTGTAGCTAGTTTGATATTCTATCCATATCGCTAATACTTTCTCCATATTAGGAACATATCTGTTTATCTTTATCATTTGTGGGTTCACAGGAGTAGCACTTTTAATTTCCTTCAAGAAGGTTGGCTTTATATTCACAGCCTGGCTAACCGTTTGACAAACGGGCACTAATTTGTGACCTATGTCAGCTTTCCCATGCTTTCCTCACTATGGTGATTATTTCTAGTTTTTTATTGAATGTGAAGAATTTAAACATTTCCTTTTATTTGAAAATATAGAGACCACTATAGGGTTTTATTTGAGCAAATCAATATTGTTGTGTGTCAATGACAGGGAGGAAAACAGGCAGAAGAACGCCTGGTCAGTGAATCAGTAATAACATACCCATTTATTGATTAACTCTGCATTCTGACATTGATACTGCTCAGGACACCTTAAAACGATTGTAACAGTAACATAAAAGGTAATTTATCACACACACTTGAGGATTCTGGGTAGTGTAAGCTATCCCTCCCGTCTGGACCATACCCTGAGGCTACTGGGAGCTGTAGGTCACAGAGTAACCAGACACCCAGTGGACTACTGGACCGCCTTTCGCTTAGTCCCTTTGCACCTTTACTGGACCGCCTTTCGCTTAGTCCCTTTGCATTTTTACCGGCTGCCTTCCTTTTTTACTCCTTTTTTAACTTATTTACAGGTTATTTATGTATACTACTTACATTTCCCGGGTTTCAGCACCACCTATCGCGAATCCCTGCCCGCAGTGAGACGCGACTCGTAGGCTGGTCAGAAGCTTTATTCACACAATGGCCATCTCGTTATAGGATCTTCCTTCTTTTCCCTCCCCCCAGGGAAGTAGCGGGTATATATGTGCAGGAGCAACCAATCAGGGAGCTGTCCACGAGGTTAGCTCGTGGACTGCAAGCTGCACGGAGCCTAGACACTCAGTGATCACGCACTGTGCATGCAGAAGTCTTGGCCAATGGCGAAGACTTCCGCATTAGCCTGGGGCCCCGGGCACCCTGACAGGCCGGTGTTGGGGGCGAGATGTGAGGAGGGGGTCTGGGCCAGCCCGCCTCCTCACGTGGCCTCAGGGCCCGGCCCCTACTCGGACATCCTCTCTGTGGGCAAACCCACCCACCACCCGGAAGGTGGGGGGGGTGGGAGCTGTCCACGTCAGCATGGCTCCAGCGGGTGCTTTCTAAGGCCCCGCTGTGGCTGTGCAGCAGCTGCCTCCTCCAGCCGCTATGCCGCCGCCTCTTCGGACCGGAGGCACCTCTATGGAAGGGGCCGGGCGTGCGCCTTCGTTCTGGGGCACCAGGGTCTGCCCGGAGGCACCTCCCATGGAGGGGATGGTCACGCGCCTCCGCTCTGGGGTGCAGGGGTCGCCAGCCGCCCCAATCGCGCCACCCGCCCTGGCCAGTGGGCACCCCAACACAGACACCCAGTGGATTGTGGACAGTGTAACTCATACTTCCTGCACAGTACACACTCTCTCTCTCTCTCTCTCTCTCTCTCTCTCTCTCTCTCTCTCTCCCTTTGGAGCTGTTGACCACATGCTCATAAGGCACCTTGAGGATTTTGGGTAGTGAAGCCCATTCTTCTTTTGCAACACTCACCCATAAGTTCATAGGAGCTGCTGGCAACATGCTAACCAGGCACTCCTGGGGCTCTGGGTAGCACAGACTCTCTCTCTTATGCTGTCCTCACACATTGGTCCCTGGGAGTTGCACAGCACATGCCCATAAGGCATGCTGAAGATTCTGGGTAGTGGAGCCCATCCTTCCTGTGTAGCCCTCATTTATAGACTGCTGTGAGCTGTATGCCATGTGCTCAGCACATACACCTGAGAATTCTAGCTGTATAATCAAAACTACCTGTGTGGCCCTGACCCAGAGGCTCCTGGGAGCTGCAGGCACCCTGTGGATTCTGGGAAGTGTAATTTATCCTTCCTGTGCAGTCCTCACACACTGGGTCTTGGGAGCTGCAGGTCACATGCAGCTCACACAACCTGAGGATTCTGGGCAGTGTAAGCCATCCCTCCTGTGTGGCGCTCACCCAGAGTATCCAAGGAGCTTCAGTCCACATGTTCACTATTCACCCCTGAGAATTCTGGGTAGTGTAAGCCATCCCTCCTGTGTGGCGCTCGCCCAGAGTATCCTAGGAGCTTCATTCAACATGTTCACTACTCACCCCTGAGGATTCTGGGTAGTGTAACCCATCCCTCCTGTGTGGCGCTCACCCAGAGTATCCAAGGAGCTTCAGTCCACATGTTCACTACTCACCCCTGAGGATTCTGGGTAGTGTAACCCATCCCTCCTGTGTGGCGCTCACCCAGAGTATCCTAGGAGCTTCATTCCACATGTTCAGTACTCACCCCTGAGGATTATGGGTAGTGTAACCCATCCCTCCTGTGTGGCGCTCACCCAGAGTATCCTAGGAGCTTCAGTCCACATGTTCACTACTCACCCCTGAGGATTATGGGTAGTGAGGCTCATCCATTCTGTACAGCCCTTACCCAGAGGCTCCAGGGAGCTGCAGGCCACATACTCACCACAAACTCCTCAGCATTCTGGGTAGTGTGGTCCAACCTTCTTGTGCACGCCTTAAACAGAGGCTCCTGGCAACCAATGGCTGCATGCTCACCACACACCCCTGAAGATTATGGGTAGTGTGCCCATCTTGCTTGTGTGGCCACACATAGAAGCCTCAGGGAGTTGCATGCCACATGCTCATCAGGCATCTCTGAGGATTGTGTGTAGTCTAATCAACCCTTCTGGGCAACCATCACCCAGAGGCTCCTGGGAGCTTCTGTTACATGCTCACTTCATAACCTTCAGGATTCTAGCAGTGTAGCCCATCCATCCTGTGTGGCACTCATACAGAGGATCTCAGGAGTTTCCTATCCCATGCCCACGACAAAACTGTGAGGATTATGGGTATGTAATCCATCCCACTTTGCAGCCTCACAGAGAAGATCCTGAGAGTTGCAGGCCACAAGCCTGTGGATTCTGTTTAGTGCAGCTTATCCTTCCTGTTCAGTGCTCACACGATGATCCTGGGAGCTGAAAGTCACGTTCTCATTAAGCACCCTGATGTTTCTGGGTACCACAGGCCATCCTTCCTTGACAGCACTCTTCCAGAATCTCCCATGCATATCATATGCCTACCACACACCCCTGAAGATTCTGTGCAGTGTAGCATATCCCTTATTTGTGGACCTTACACAGATGCTCCTGCAGCCTGGGAGCTACAGGTCACAATCTCACACATACCCTGTGGGTTCTTGGCTGCCCTAACACACATCTTCCCTGCACCCTAGCAAATGTCCACTCTCCCCTCACAAGGACTGCTTGTTCAACTGGGTTAGTCTTCTCTATACCGCAGCAGGTTTCCATAGGCCCCTCACACAGCTTGCTTGCTCTTCTGGATCAGTCCTCCCTGCATCCCTGAAGGCCTTTGTATCCCACTCACACTGCTGGCATGCTCGCTGTGTGTCAGTCTTCTCAGTACTTAATATGCTTTGGCATATCCTTCACACTGCCTGGTTGCTCACTGTGGGTCAGTCTTGCCTGTATAACGCAGGCATCCCCACGCCCCTCACAATGTCTGTGTGCTCACTGTGGGTCGGTCTTCCCTGCACCCAAGTGTACACACGCCCCTCATACTGTCTTCTTTCTCACTGTGGGTGAGTAGTCCATGCACCTCAGCAGATTTCACAGTCCCTATCTGTGCTAGACTGCTCAATGTGAGTCCATCTTCTCTGCTCCAGTAGTTGTTTGCAATCCCCTCACACTGCCTGCTTATCCAGCTATGTCACTCTTCCCAAACCCCAGCAGGTTTCTGCAAGCTCCACAAACTGCCTATTGGCTCAGCTGGGTAGTTCTTTACACCTCAGTAGATTCCCAAAGACCCTTCCCACTGCCTGTTCTATCACTGTGGGTCAGACTTCCCTGCACCTCACTAAGTTTCCACATGCTTCTCACCCTGCCTACTTGCACAGCTCAGTCAGTGCTCGCTGAACCCCAGCAGAAATGTGCATGCCTCTCACACTGCCTGGTTTCTCAGTGTGGTTCAGTCTTCCCTGCAGTGCCAGCAGCTTTTCACAGGCCCCTCATACTGCCTGCTAGTACACTGTGGGTGATTCTTTACAGCAACCCAACAGGTTTTCACAAGACCCTCCCAAGGCCTGATTGCTCAGCTGGTTCAATCTTCCCTGCACCACAGCATGTTTCCACAGAATCCTTACACTGCCTGCTTGCTCACTGTGGGTTAGTCATCCCTGCACACCAGCAGCTTTTCACAGACCCCTCACACTGATTTATTTGCACTCCAGCTGATTTCCACCAGGCAGCTCCCACTGCCCATTTGCCCAGCTGGGTCAATCTTTCCTGCACCCAAGCATTTTACCCACACCCCTAAATATTCCTGCTTGTTCTCTGCGGTCCATCTTCACTGCACCCCAGCAGATGGACACCAGCTCTTCAAACTGCCTACTTACTTACTGTGGGTCAGTCTTCCTGCACTCTGGCATATATCCACAACCCCATCAAAATGCCTGCTTGCACAGCTGAGTCAGTCATCCCTGCACTCCAGTAGATTTTCCCATGCCCCTCAAACTGCCTCCTCAATCACTGTCAGGGAGTCTTCCCTGTACTCCAGCAAGCTTCCAAAGCAGCTTATACTGACTGCTGGGTCAGTCTTCCCTAAACCCCAGCAGGATTCCACATGCCTCTCACACTGCTTACTTGCTCAGATGGGTCAGTCTTCCCTGCACCCCAGAAGGAACCTTCACCCTACTGACACTCTCTGTATGCTCAAAGTGGGTCAGTCTTCCCAGAACCTCAATATGTTCCAGCACATCCCTCACACTGCCTGCATGCTCACTCTGGGTCAGTCTGCCCTGCACTACAGCAAGTTTCCACAGGCTCCTCACTGCCTACTTTCTTAGTTGGGTCATTCTTCCCTTCACACCAGCAAAATCTGCTCACCCCTCACACTGCCTTCTTTCTCACTGTGGTTCAGTCTTCTCTGCACCTTCACTTGTTGCCACTGGCTTCTAAAACTGCCTGCTTGATCACCTGGATCAATGTTCCCTGCACTCCAAAAGGTGTCTACACAACCCTCACACTGCCTACTTGATCACTGGTTCAGTTTTCCCTGCACCCCAGAAGATGTCTGGAATCCCCTCACTGCCTACAGTGTCCAGCTGTGTCAGTCTTGCCTGCACCCCAGTAGGTTGCTTTGAGCTCCACAAACTGCCTGCTGGCTCAGCCGGATCAGTCTCCACATCCTTATATTTCTCCACAGGCCCCTAACACTGCCTGCTTGCTCGCTACATCAGTGTGCCCCCGAAGGTTTCCACAGTTCCCTCAAACTGCCTACTTGCTCAGCTGAGTCAGTCTTCCCTGCACCACAGCAGGAATCTCCATGGTTCTCAAACTCCCTGGCTGCTCACTGTGATTTAGTCTTCCATGCAACCCCAGGAGCTTTCTTCAGGCGCCTCATACTGCCTGCTTGCTCAGCACAGTCTGGCTTCACTGCACCCCAAAATATGTCCCCACACCCCTCACACTGCCTGCTTACTCACTGTGGGTAACTCTCCCCTGCACCCAGCTGCTTTCCACATGACCCTCACATGGCCTGCTTGCTCACTGTGGACCACCCTTCCCTGTACTGCAGCAAGAGTCTGCACACCCCTCATATTGCCTGGTCACTCACTCTGGGTATGTCTTTCCATTGCCTAAACTGGTTTCCAGGACACCTCACACTGCCTGACTGCTCGTTGTGGTTAGCCTTCCTTGCACCCCTACAGGTGACAGCATGCCCATCACACTGCCCTCTTCTTCATCTGAATTAGTCTGATTACTCACTGTGGGTCAGTCTTCAATGCAACCCCAGCAGCTTTTCACAGGCTCCTCACACTGCCTACTTTCTCAGTTGGGTCAGTATTGCCTGAACTCCAAAAGGTGTCTGCATACCCCTCACATGCCCACTTGGTCAATCTTCCCTGCACTCCAGCAGATTTTTTCAGGCCCTTACACTGCATCCTTGCTTAGCTGTGTCAGACTTACCTGCACCCTGGAAGGTATCCATACACTCCGCCGCATACTGCCAGGTTGCACACTCTGGGTCAGTCTTCCACTCCACCCAGCAGTTTTGCAAGCTCCCTTCACACTGACTACTGCTTGCTCAGCTGGATAAGTCTTCTCTGAACCTCAGCAGATGTCAGCACACACTCCACACTGCCTGCTTACTTACTCACAGGCTTCCTTCACTGCATCCCGGCAGGTTTATGCCAGCCCTTGACACTATGCTTACTCTATTTGGTCATTCTTCCTCCAACCCTGTCAGTTTTTCCCATGACTCTCACACTTGCCAGTTTGCACATTGTGGGTCTGTTATCACTGCACCTCAGCAGCTTGCCACCAGATCCTAACACTGCCTGCTTGCTCAGCTGGGTAGGTCTTAACTGTACACCAAAAGGTGTCCGCACACCATTCACACTGCCAGCTTGCTCAATGGGGGTCAGTTTTCCCTGCCTCCAGCAGGCTTCCACAGGCCTCAGCTGTTATTCCTCTCTGTGCCCCAGCAGAAATCTACACCTCTTCACATTGCCTGTTTGTTCATTTTGGGTCAATCTTCTAAGCACCTCAGCTGATTTCCACAGAACAGTCACACTGTCCACTTGCTCAGCAAGATGAGTCTTTCCTGTACCCCAGCATTTTTCCCATGCCCCTAGACATTCCTCCTTGCTCACTGTGGTCTGTCTTCACTGAACCCCAGCAAATGTATGCATGCCCTTCGGATTGCCTGCTTACTGGTGTTGGCCAGTCTTCCCTGCACCCCAGCACATATCCACAGGACACTCACACTGGCTCCTGGTTCATCTGGGACATTCTTCCCTGCATACCAGCAGGAACCTGCATGCCTCACATATTGCCAGGTTGCTCACTGTGGTTCCCCACCCCTGTACCTCAACAAGTTTCCACAACCCCTGCCCTCTTTCTTCTTATTACCCTAGATCAGTCTCCCCTACACACAAGCAGGTTGCCCCAGAATTCTCACACTGCCTGCTTGCTCACTGTGGGTCACTAATCCTTGTGCACCAGCTGATTTCCACTGGCCACTCACACTGTCCCCTTGCTCAGCTGAGTCAGTCATCCCTGCACTCCAGTAGATTTACACATGCCCCAACACTGCCTCCTTGCTCACTCTGGGTCAGTCTCCATTCCACCCCAACAGGTGTCCACATGCCCCTCACACTAATTGCTTACTCACTGTGGGTCACTTTCCCAATACAAGCAGATTCCCACAGACCCCTCCAGTGCTTGTTAGTTCAGCTGTTTCCTGCATTCCATGCATGTTTGCTCATGACCCTCAAACTGTGTGCTTGCTCATGGTGTCAGTCATCTCTGCACTTCAGCAGTTGTCCACAAGGTCATCACACTGCAGCTTGTTCATCTGCATCAGGCACACTTTGCCCCAGTAGGTTGCCACAAGCTCCAAAAACTGCCTGCTGGTTCAGTCAGGTCAGTCTTCCCTCCACCCCATTAGGGTACCACAGGCCCTTAAAAATGCCTGCTTGCTCACTCTGGGTCAATCTTTCATCCACCCAGCAATTTTTCAACCCCCCCCCACTGGCTGCTTACTCACTGGGTTCAGTCTTCTCTGGATGCTAGCAGTGTCAGCACATGCCCCACACTGCCTGCTTACTTACCCTAGGTCATTCTTCCCTGAATCCCTGAATGCTTGCTCAATTTGGTCAGTTTTCTTCCAACCCTACAAAATTTCCCTGTGCCTCCCACACTGCCAGCGTGCACACTGTGGGTCTGTCTTTACTGCACCTCAGCAGGTTGCCACTGGACCCTAACACTGCCTGCCTGCTCAGCTGGGCCAGTTTTTCCTACACCCCAAGAGGTGTCCACACACCATTCACATTTCCAGCTTGCTCAGTGGGGTTCAGTATTCCCAGCCTCCTGCAGGTTTCCCCAGGCCTCAGATACTACCTGCTTGCTCAGCGATGTCATTCTTCCCTGCACCCTGCAGGAATCTGAAGCCCCCTCACACTGCCAGGTTGCTCACTGTAGGTCAGGGTTCCCTTCACCCCAGCAGGTTTCCACATGTCCCTCACACTACCAACTTGCTCAAATGGGCCAGACTAATCTGAACCCCAGCAGAATCCTGCCTGCCCCTCACACTGCATTCTTGATCAGCTGGGTCAGTACACCCTGCACACAGCCAGATTGCCACAGGTTCCACACACTGCCTGTTGTTTACAGTGGGCCAGTCTTCCTTGCCCACCAGCTGATTTCCACTAGTCACTAACACTGCCTGCTTGCTCGGCTGGTACAGTATTTCCTGCACTGCAGCATTTTCCCCATGAACCAAAACATTCCTGCTTGCTCATTGTGGTCTGGCTTCCCTACACCCAAGGAGATGCTGACCTGACCATCAGACTGCCTGTTTAATCACTGCTTAATCACTGGCTCTTTGGTCGACTGTCAGTCTCCCTGCACCACCCTGGATGTCCCCTCCCCTGCACAATGCCTGCTCTTTTAGCTGGGTCAGTATTCCCTGCTACCTAGCAGGTGGTCATAGGCCCCACAAACTGCCTTCTTGCTCACTGTGGATCAGTTTTCCATGCACTCCAGTAGGTTTCGATGAGTCAGTCACACTGCCTGCTTGCTCACTTTGGGTCAGTCTTCAAAGTACCCCAGCTGATTTCCACAGGCCACTCACACTGCCCACTTGCTCAGCTGGGTCAGTCTTTCCTAGAGCCCAGCATTTTCCCCACACTCCTAAACATTCCTCCTCACTCGCTAAACATTCCTCCTCAGCCCATTCACTGTGGTCTGCCTTCATTGGACCCCAGCAGATGTATGCGTGCCCCTCTCTGACTTCCTGCTTACTCACTGTGGGCCAGACTTCCCTGAACCCCATCATGTATCCATCAGCCCCTCACACTGGCTCCTTGGCAGTTGGCTCATTCTTCCCTGTGTGCCAATAGCAATCTGCACACACCTCACACTGCCAGGTTGCTCACTCTTGTTCAGTCTTCCCTGCACCTCAGCAGGTTGTGATGGGTCCCTAATAATGACTACTTGCTCACAAAGGGTTAGTCTTTTCTGCACCCCAGTAGGTATCCACATGCTACCCAAAGTGCCAGCTTGCTCACTATGATCATCATTCTCTGCACACCCTCTAGGGTCTGAACACCCCTCACATCACCTTCTTGTTCAGCTGGGTCATGCTTCCCTACATGCAAACAGGTTGCCCCAGGTTCCTCACATTGCCTGCTCACTCTCTGTGGGTCAATCTTCCCTGCACTTCAGCTGGTTGCCACTGGCCCCTAACACTGCTTTCTCAGCTGGGTTAGACTTCCCTGCACCCCAAAATGTCTGCAACCTCTACACACTGCCAACTCACTCACTTTGTTTAAGTGGTCCCTGCATCAAAGCAGGTTGCCACAGGCCTTTCACACTCCTGTTTGCTCAGCTGAGTCCATCTTTCCTGAACACTAAACTGTCCACACAGACCTCACACCTCCAGCTTGATCACTGGGATTCAGATTTCCCTGTACCCTGTACATTTCCCAACATCCCTCACACTGCCATCCTGCTCACTGTGCATCAGATTTCCCTGCACCCCAGCATGTCTCCACAGGCCCCTCATACTGCCTACTAGCTCAGCTCTGTCAGTCTTCCCTGCACACCAGCAGTTGTCCATAAGTTGAGCTACATCAGTCTTCCCTACACCTCAGCAGATTATCCCAGCTCCAAAAACTGCCTGCTGGCTCATCTGGGTCAGTCTTCCCTACACCCGTATAGGTTTCCACTGGCCCCTCACACTCTCTTTTTGCTTATAGTGGATCAGTCTTCCTTGCACACCAGCTGATTTCCACTGCCTGCTTGCTCAGATGGGTCAGTCTTTTCTTTCCTGCAGAATTTTCCCCAAGAAACCTAGGGCCAGGGCAGGATCTAGTGGAAGAGGTTAGGGAGAGCTTTCAGTTCAAAGGGGCACCCTGGTATGACTTTTGCAAAGGTCAGGGACAAAAAGGCTAGGCATCAGAACATAAAATCAGACCTGGCTGGCACAGAATACCATGGTCACCCAACTCTGTGACCTGGGGTCAGTACTGGTTAGCTTTAAGTGTTGCTTGTTAGTGGTCTCTAATAGGTTGCAAGTTAGTGGTCTCTGCTTTCAGGGAGAAGCTCAAGTCAGAGCTTATATCAAATTCTTCTGTGGCTGTGGAGGGCTGGTGTGAGTGCAGGCATCTCTTCACCTACATACCAGGGTGATACTGAGCAAAGGAGTGGGAAGTCTCTCCATGAGCCCATTAATGGAAGGTGTTGCCTCAAGGGAGTTTTAGGCAATAAAAGTACAGTGCTTGTGCAAAATCAGCCCAGGTTGGCAGAAAGATCTTCACTTCTGCAAAGTTTCGGTGGTAGGCAGGAAAGCAGTACTGTTTCCTTCCTAGAAAAACAAATGCTGAAAGAGCAGTTAATGTAACAGGCTCTTTCATGAACAGTGCTCAGATGCTGGCTCCTTGCTCCCTCACGGACCTCAACTCAGGTGGGAACACTGACTGATGACTAAGCTCTGACTCTTGTGGAAGGTTTGGTAGATACCATGCACTTTTTGAGTAAGCTGCTAACTTGAAACACACTAGATTCTCCTCTGAGAAGGAAGACAAGCCACCTGCACTCATCAGAAAGATCTCACAGTTCTGAAGTTCTCACATGCAACTAGCGTCCTCCATATAGTAACTGAACCTCCAGATGGCTAAGAGAGAACAAGAATTCAAGGGTCCAAGGGAACACATTGTTTAGAAGAAAAAGAAACTAACCAACTAATCTATTGTTCAACTAACAATCTTCCTGATGAATTAAAAACCCCCTCATGAAGCCCTTGCTACCCAAGCCAGCATCCCTGGCCTGGTGACAAATTCCATGAGATTATCTGGTTTGATGCCTGTCCACACACCAAACTGGGAGGCCTATGCCCTGGAGTCAGCTGAAAACATCTGCAGCCTCATCAGCTACAATAGGATGGAAGAACGAAGGAAATTTCCATCAGAGAGCACACAAGGCAATTTAAAATAACTTTGAAAAGCTGAGCTACTCTTTATAAAGTGTGAGAGGAAAAGGGCTCAGTCATTAACCTCCCCCAAGAAAGACAAAAAATCAGAGGTGCACAGCAACACTTCACCCCAGGCTACACTTCCCAGGGCCTGGTGAAACATGAAAACAGTGCTCTCTGTTCAAAGCTTACAGGACCTCAGGACCGAAGCACTAAATCCTGGGGTGAGTGCAGCCTTTCTGTGCCTCTGTGATAGCACAGGGCACAAGCCCACACTGCTTGTACAACGTCCAGGGAACCTGAACCTGGCTGGTCATCAGTAGTAAACTAAGGAACTTCCTTTTTTAAAACATTGCTATGTAATTCACATGCTGTAAACACCACAATTTCAAAGTGCAAATTCCGTTGTTTTCAGTATATTCATAGAGATGTAAAAATGTCATCACTAAGTACAGATTGGCTGACCACTCCAAAAAGAATTCTGCCATGAGAACACAAACATAAATTATCACTTCCCCTCACCTGTCTTCTCCCAGGTGGATTTAGTGGAGCCCTGGATTCTACAATAACCACAGAATACCAAAGGCCAAGACTCACTGCATAGGCTCAATAGAAGAGTACCCACAAGGTCCTCCCTGAGGACAGCAGACAGTCAGCATGTGTGAGAGCTGAGGAAGGGAGAAGGTGGCACCATGGCAGATGGAGGTGGGGTTCAGGGGCCTGAGGACATGTCACAAAACAACTTCTGCTTCATTGTGACCCACATTTCGTGGTTTCCCATTTGAGCTCAGTGGGTCCTCCTGACATCTGGTTTGACTGGCACCTGTTCTACCTAAAAAGGGAACCTGAGGGCCATCTCAGCCCCCAGAGATGGCTGTTCTCTGTGTACCAATGCTCTCCACCTCCTGCCAGGAGCCGCAGACACGACAGATGTTCTACACCCATTTATGCATGCCCTCCTTCATTCTTGCCACCAGGTAAAATGTGCACTCTTTGGTCTTGACATTGAACATGAAGCCACCTGGCAGCCTCTTCTTGTGAAAGGTCACATTTGGGTGCATCTGCTCACTGAGGCACAGGCGGATGATCCACAAGGGCTCCTTGGACTGATCATGCTTGTAGTATTCCAGGACACCTGGGTCAGCACCTTCCTGGCTGCTCCTCAAGATAAACCAGAATTTCCTCCAGACCTGAATCCCACCAGAAGGAGTAAGAAGAGGTAAGAAATTCACTCATTATTTCAAATGTTTTTTCCTAAATTTTATTTTGAAATGAGTTCTGCCTAAGTTGCACAGGCTGGCCTGGAGTTTGTGATCCTCCTCCCTCTGCCTTCTGAATTGCTGCGATGAAATTGTGGCCACCATGCCAGGCACTTCAAAGTTTCTCAGGGGCCACTAAGTTAAGGCTGGGAGTGTGGAACCTGTAGGGTGCTCATGGCACCAAGTTTTTCCTATCTTGGAAAAAAAAAAACAATAGAAGCTTGACTTGACATCAAGTCAAGATGGTCCTCTCCAGCTAGGGCCCAACCTTATACTCCTCTTGGCAGCAGAACCCCAGAGTTTCTACACTATCAGTCCTTTGAATGGCAAAGAAGTTTCCACTACAAAGATGAAGGTCAGAGGAAAGTGTCACAAAGTTTCAGGTGCAAAAATATAAGGTCTCTCATAATTCCCCATCCAGTGGCAACGCCTTCTGAATGAAGAGGGAAGGGAGACATTTTCCAGTGGAGGCAAACAGAGAACTTGACACCAAGAAACCTGCCCTGTGGAAGAGCCAGCAGAATTCTCTGTCCAGAAAGGAATGATGAGAGGAGGGCCTAGAGGATATCAGCAAGAAGAAAGCACCCAGCAAGCAGAAGTATATGTTGATTCAGGGGGCTCTCCACTCAAGTTTCTTAACCCTTATATGATGACTGAAGCACAAGCCAAAACACCATCTGATGTAAGAAAAAGCTTAGGACCAGGACATATGGAGCAAGGAAATTCCTATCAAATAACATCAAGAGGGGCTGGGGGTGAGGCTCAGTGGTGGGGTGCTTGCCTAGCATATGTGAAGCACTGTGTTAAATTCTCAGCACCACATACAAATGAATAAAATAAAGGTCCACTGACAACTTAAAATATATATATTTTTTAAAAATCACATCAAGAGCCAAGCACAGCCATGCAGGGCTGTAATCACAGTGGCTCAGGAGGCTGAGGCAGGAGAATTGTGAGTTCAGAGCCTGCCTCAGCAAAAGTGAGGTGCTAAGAAACTCAATGAGACTGTGTCTCTAAATAAAATACAAAATAGGGCTGGGGATATGGCTCAGTGGTAGTGTGTCCCTGAGTTCAATCCCTGGTAGCCACCCCTCAAAATCACAAGGCATTTTAGACAGACATAATTACTGTCAACTTTTATTGAAAGAAGAAGAAAGGTAACAGTTAAAATACTTTGAAAACAAGGAATAAGCTTGAGGAGTTATTCCACCAGACTGGCAGACTCTTCACATGACCCCAGTCATAGTGACCACCTATGTTGACTCAGAGGGGGAGACACAGGGACAACAGACTGGAACAGAGCACCAGAAAGGGACCCAGAGAAATGTGTCAGCTGACTTTGCACAAAGCCAAGAAACTAATGTAATGAAAGAAAGGCAGCCTGTCAACAATGGTGCAGGGAGAGTGGTCGTGAACCACTGCCAAAAGGAAGTGAGCTAAGCCTCAAACCATACACTTAAAGTGGACCATGGACCTGGAAGAAAACAACACTGTAAGATGCACAGTGTGTTGGTAAGCTTCTCATAACTGTGAACAAAATACCTGACAAGAGCAACTCAGAGCAGCACAGGTTTATTTAGACTTAGGGAATCAGAGCATGGTTGGCCAACTCCAGTGCAGAAACCTCATGGGTAGCTGGGCAGGAAATGGGAAAGCAGCTCAGCTCTTGCCAACCAGAACTCAGTGAAAGAGAAACAGACAGACAGTAAGGGGCCTTATAGTGTGAATCCCACGCCCTGGGACCCACTTCCTCCAGCCAAACCCCACCTTTATATTTTTTGACCCAGTACAGGGGATGGAACCCAAGACCTCACACATGCTGGGCAGGTGCTCTACCACAGGGCTATAACCCAGCCTGCTCCATTCAGATTATTAATCTACTACATGGGTTAACCCACTGACGAGGTTAGAGTCTTGAAATCCAGTCTTTTTAACACTAAAGACTGCAACACAGACACCTGAGCATTGGTTGGGGGCATTCTGGATTCAAACCATAACATTTAGGAAAACAAAACTAAAGTAAATGGGGAAATCTTTGGGACATAGGGTTAAGAAAATCATTCCCAGATTTGCCAAAAACAGTGCAATCTAGGAGCTGGGATTGTGGTTCACTGGTAGAGTGCTTGCCTAGTACATGGGAGGCACTGTTTGATTCTCAGCACCACATAAAATAAATAAAATAAAGGTATTGTGTCCATCTACAACTAAAAGTATTTTTAAAAACTTATCATGAAACACAACAAAAAAACCTTAATGAAACTTGGCAAGGATTTGATTGCACTATGCTCTAAGAGAATACAACCACTTGGCTGGTGTTCAATGTCCTAAGCCTTACAGATTCCTGAACTAAGATGAGTGGGCAAATGGTCAAGGCAAGAGACTGGTACAACCATGAACCAGGACACCACTTAACAAAGAGAAAATGAACTGTTGACACACAACAGCTGGGATGAGTTCCCGGAGACTCATGCTGAAACCATCTGAAATGTAACACACCATCTGAGTCCCTGAAGCAACACAGGTGAGATGACCAGGTCACAGACCCAGAGGATGCCTTCAATTCTCTCAGGAATTAAGTATGTTTCAGGGCTGGGGAGGGGCAGAGGTGAAGAGAGAGGGAGAAGGGAGGGGCCCTCAGCACTGGAGGCCTTCTGCATCCTGAATGTGCTGGTGTCAGCACCTGATGAAGCCACCACACAGAGTTTCAAATGAGCTCACCTGGAAAGGCAGGGTAAAGGGCACAGGGTCTCTTCAGCATTTCTGTCTCAGTGTGCATCTGCAATTATCTCGATATAAAACATTTTCTGCTTTTAAAGAACTCAGGCTTCAGGACAAAACCCTGATCACAGGGTGAAAAATATTGAATTAATAAGAGGTGAATGGTCCAAGCACAGAGCCTGGCACAGAGGTGAGCTCCCAGGTGGCTGTCAGAGATGAGCAATTCTCAGCCTCAAGGTGGTGGGTGGGTCATGCATATCCAGGGTATTTAGAAATTTAATGGAGCTTCAGCCTCATGGTTGGGGCAAAGGGGTCAGTTTCATTCATGAGACTCAGAAGAGAAAGAAACCAACATGCAAGGTGCTTTTCTCAAAACAAGAGGGAGATGTTACCGAAAAGAGCTATTGGACAAGAGTGGAAAGATGTTGCTCCTCTTCCTTTTATTACAGCTTTAAATCAATAGAACCCAAGAACACAGTCAGCACTGCTGGCCACAGCAGTTGTGGACCACTGAAAGTGACCCCAAGGGTGGGGGAGGGAGGCTAGTCCCTGCTTGAATCTCCACACGATCTTATGTGTTAACTATGGCTTCCAGCCCTGGAAATCCACTCTTTTCCACTGAAACTCTCAATATAAACTTTGAAACGGGTAGAGTCTCCAGAGAGACTGGCTAGGAAGAGTCGATAGAGAAGTCTCCCATCCCCACCTGCCCCTTTCTGCCATTCCCCACTAAGGCCGCCCCCACCAGCCCATTCCCCCAGCACCTGCCCTGCCCGCTCTTACACAGCACTGCAGCTTCTCCGAGGGCGATTTCCTCAGCCAGCCACAGTGCACCACCCGGTTGCTCTCCCTGCTGCCAAGGCTTGATAACCTTCAGCGTGAGCTGGGGCGGAGGCTGGGGAGAGAAGACACGCGGACCCCCAAATGAGCACTCAGTCTTGCAACCGGATGCTGCCCCCACCACGACCCCCAGGCCAGTGCTCCCTCGCACAGAGCCAGAGACCCCAAGGCCACGCAGAAATGACGCCAAGGCTCTTAGAAGGAGGTGGGAGTGTGAGGAAGGCCGGAGGGTCTTGTGGGTGGGGTGGAGTGAAGGGAATGGGTCAAGCTCCTTTATGGTAAATGGAGTTTTCAGACAAGTAGGGAGGGTCCAAGTACTGCTTGGCTTCTTGACATTCCCAGAAATTTGAGTTCCAGCAGGTCAGGTCGCACTCCAATCAAGGGAGTTTCCAATAAGTTTGTCATTGAACAAATGGCACAGAGGTGAGCTCTGTGCCGTCCCTGGCTCTCCCAGGCACTCCAGGTGGGTTTGAAGTCTGCTCCCTTGGCTGATTTCTTTCAATATCCAGTGTGCTGGAGACAGCACAAAGCCAGAGCTATGAGAGTGTAGGCTGGAACAGAGATTGTGATACCGAAGAAAATAAAATCATCCAAGCCAATCACGTAAAGCCAAAAGAAGCCTTTTATTTTTATTTTCTTAGCTGGCCAGCGACCAACACCCATACACCTAAAAGCGGTGTGCCCGGGATCGTGCGTGCTGTAGTTCTTTTGTTGCCAGCATTTATAGGGAGCAGGAAGGATTAGGGTGGGGCTGACCCTCTCTCTCCTGAGGGCAATCGAGAATCTTTTTTGGAGGCTACACCAAGATCACCTAACCTTTTTCAGAGAGCCAACATCACCATAAACCTTTTAAATGCTGTCCTCTGTGGGTTCCAGGACCCTCATGTATACCAAAACCCAGTGATGCTTCAGTGATTCATAGGAAATGGCTAGTATTTGCATATAACCCATGCACATCCCCCTGCATATTCTACACCAGCTGGACATTACATAGAGTACCCAGTAGCACATACACACTATATAACAAGTTAGGCAGTAATAACAAGGAAAATGTACCTGTTTAGTGCAGATGGAATTTTTTTCTAAATATTTTGCAGCTAAGGTTGGTTGAATGAGGATGTAGAACCTGCACATACTGAGGACCAGCTGCACCCTAACCCCCTGCCAGACATAAATATCTAAATATTTACACTCAGTAAAATCAGGCAGATTGACCCCAGCCTAAGGAAAGTGGTGTTCACTTCCCTCACATCCTAGTGCTGAGTCCCATGGTTCCAGTACCCCAGAAATCTGCACAGCTGAGGTGTGAGATGAAGTCAGGGGCACCCAGCCCATCTTTGCCTTGAGGTTGGTCTTTTGAATACCCATGGACATTTTTGCAACTCAGCAAGATTGCCAGTCAGTTTGGGGTCAGTCACATTCTGCCAGAAGCTCCTCAAGGTCTTATTCCCATAAACAAAAGGTCCTAGATTTTTGTTCACAATTCCATGTGGAAACAGTTAAATTATTAGTGTGGCTCCATTTCTTCTGTGAGCACCTCCTTCTCTGACTCTCCACCCCCAATGCTATTGTGAAATTAGCCTCTATTTGCAATCTATTTTAGTATTTAGAGGATTGAAAGCCTACCTAAGAGAATTATCTTGTAAGTAAAAGAGAATACCAGCCAATCACAGCAGCGAATTCTTAACTGACCAAATGAGACAAACACCATATGCAACATTCAAAGCTGACTTTGTAACCATTTGAGCTGTCTTTGTACCTTACATCTGTTTTGTCTGAAAGTGCTTCCTGATCCCTGTCTCTGCCCTTCTGTTCCTATGCTCCTACATTGTGAATCCTTATTTTTTCAAACTTGTTCATTAAGCTGTTTTGCTTAACTTGTTGAAGGTTCTTCATTTAAAAATGACTTGGAAATCTAAACTAATAGGTTCATAATTTAAATATAATTAGAGGTCAGTGATATAACTTTGATGTTTATACCCTATTTGAATGCTTAAGAAATCTAATAATATTTAAAATAAAACTTGCTTATCAGAGCATTTAGGAAGCATAAGATTTTTAATATTGTACCTTTTAAAACAAGTGACATTTAATTTGAACAAGAATACAAAAATCTAACAGCATCCAAATCGTATGAACCTTAAAACTCTCACTATTTGTTTTTACAAATTCTGAGGAAAAAAATAAACTTGAACTAGTAAATTCCATAAAATAAAGTTGAACTAGTAAACTCCACAAAGACCCTTTTACTGACTTTGACAAGTTTTTTTTTTTTCTGCCAAATGCCATGCTAGCAGCATTTACGTTGCATGATTCATCATTTTACATATTTCTATGCTTCTAGTTGGACCCAGGGCTGCATGCATGCTAGGTAAACTACCACTGAGCTATACATCAGCTGCTAATTCTAACTTTTAAAAGATTCTGTTTTAAGACATTGAGTTAAAGCACTTTAAAATGTGTTTTTATTAAGTTTATGCACCAATAGTGCAAATGAAACTAAAACAGCTCAAATGGTCACAAAGTCAGCTTTGAAT
>JAJEJO010051243.1:0-33045 GCA_020662805.1 Glaucomys volans
ACTACCTCCAGGTTGGGAATGATCAATGCTTCTGGGCAGAGGCAGCCTAGTGTTGATAGACAATTAGATACAGCAAGGTGGTAGACTCCGGGCCTGGGTGTGGGCCTGGGCACTAGTTCAAGTTGGGGTGGTGTCACAGAACTGTGCTCAGTGATGGAGACACTGGGCTTGAGAGCCCAGGCTGACCTGAACTCCTCGCTGGGGGTTCAGGCAGTGGCAGGTGGTTGCTCTCTCCTGGGGACACTGTAAGCTAGCGCCAAAGGCCCAAAGCTCCCTGCCGGATCACTCCAGACACTGCTGGCAGCCCCAGGAACCTGGAAATGGACCCCCTCTGCCAGGGAAGCCGCCAAACTCAGAGCAGTTCCAACTCCCCGCCGGGGTCAGCGATCCCAGGGGCTTCGGGCCAACCTCTCCAGGTGCGGCTGGACGGCCCAGGAAGCCTGAGATGGGCACTCTCCACCAGGGAAGCTGCGGAAGTGGCACAGAATAGTTCCCACCCCCGCCAGAGACTGCGATCCCAGAGATTCCTGGCTGGAGCTCCCCTGACGCAGCTGGCGTCCCCAGGAAGCTGGAAATGGACCCCCTCTGCCAGGGAAGCCGCCAAAATGGCGTGGGGTAGTTCCAACTCCCCGCCAGAGTCCGGGATCCCAGAGTTTCCCGGACGCCTCTGGATGCCCCAGGTAGCCTGAAATGCTCAGTCTCTGCCTGGGAAGCCGCCGGCTGGTGCCGGAGCCACGGCCAGTGACTCCAAAGCGCTACTGGGGACCCGCACTCACTTGTTGGCTGGCGCAGACCCAGGTCGGTGGCTCCGAAGCAGCTGCAGGATCTGGCGCTTCCGGATGGTAGCTGCCCACGGCGGGCCGAGCCCAGCCCGGCTGAGTTGGTTCTGGAGCGGCACCTGGGGACCCCTTATATGTGCTTTGAATATAAAATCTCGTTGAGAGTCATATTCCTGCTGTTTGAATCCCGAGCAAGTAGGAATCCACGGAGCAAGTAGGAATGCAGCCTTCCTCTAGTCCGCCATCTTGGATCTCTCCCTTGAAGTTTTCTTGATGTGTGTTTGTTTGACTTTGGTGTCAGGGTGATCCACCCCAACTATGGCCTGTTAACATCCTGATTAAAGGTGTTTACCTTTGGTAAGCAGAAGATGCTGGGAGAGGCTTTTCTCTAAAGTTTACTTATCTACTTAAAGGACACTGTGTCGATCCCTTGCTGTTTACCCCATTTGTCTATCTCAATCACCTGCAGTCTGCCAGCATATTGACTACAGTTGAGTGCAGATTGCTCACTGACTGCCACCTATCATCCATCATTTGCCTGTTTTCCTGCCTCTGGTCTGCCCATCACCTGCCTTTCATCTACCCGTCACCCACCAAGTTTCATCTGCTGATCGTGGGCCAGTAGCATGCAGAGCCTGCAGACCATCAGTGGATTGCCAGCTGCCTGCTGTTGCCTGGAAGTTCACCATCACAGTACCTGCAGGTTTGGTTACACATGGCTGCTGCCATTTTGGGAAAAAAAGCCAGGAATTGCAGGACCCCCAGCTTGACTGACAGCACACCACCTCCAGGGGCCCTCTCTGGCCTGACTGACTGCACTCCACACAGACTTGGTGCCCACACCCAGCACTGCATCCCCCATTTGCCAACATGTTTGGAAGCCAGTGCAGCCATCTTGGATTATTCGCAAAGGTGAAACTGTCTTTAGGTGGGGAAAATCCCATCCTGAGACACCTGCTGAAGCCTGGAAGCTCATTGTCAGATACCTCTCTGTCTCAGGCTACTGAAGACTGGGATGTGTGAATAATATATGACTATAATAGTGTAGATGTTTTTTCTCCTTTTCAAAAGCTTTTAAATTTTTATTTCTTTACTTTTCTTCCTCTTTAGTTTCCTTTTGCTTACCCTTTTCCTCAAGGGCTTTTTCTCACTTTTCTCATGCTAACAACCAACTTCTTTTGACTAAACTTTCACTCTTCCTATGAGCTAGAACTTCTTCATACTCTTTTCTTATACTGTTAACAGTTACATCCTATACCCCTCCCCATCCTCTTTGTCCTCCATTAGAAACTGCAGTCCTCATTGCAAATCTGTTTGTTATACTGTAGATAATAATTGAACTCATCCTTTTGGTTTATTATAACAATATTGTAACAGTATTGTAACAAAAAGACTCCTCTAAGAATAGACTTCATAGGGGCTATTTGGTTACAGCTGTATATTGTCTTACTGGGTGTTGCTAATATTGATCTCCTCCCTTAAAGAAGAGGTTTTGGAAAACTATAGGGTCACTATAAGCCTATAGGGCAGAAACTATAATACCCTAGATCTGCATTGCTAGAGGGGAAGATACATGAACAACATGAAAAAACAAGGGAGGAAAGTGTTCCAAACAAACCAAGATTTTACGCTAATAGAATCCAATGACAGCATGGTAGAAGAAATGCCAGAAAAGGAGTTCAGAATATACATGATTAAAATGATCGGAGAGGCAAATGATGAGTTAAGAGAGCAAATGCAGGCAATGATTGACCATTCCAATAAGCAGCTGAAAGAGCAACTACAGGAAACAAAAGATCACCTCAACAAAGAGATAGAGATTCTGAAAAAGAGCCAAACAGAAATCCTTGAAGGAAACAATAAACCAAATAAAAAACTCAATGGAAACATCACCAACAGACTAGATCACTTGGAAGACAGAACCTCAGAAAATGAAGACAAAATATTGAATCTTGAAAATAAAGTTGCCCAAACAGAGAAGATAGTAAGAAATGAACGGAACCTCCAAGAACTATGGGATATCATGAAAAGACCAAATTTAAGAATTATTGGGATTGAGGAAGGCACAGAGATACAAACTAAAGGAATGAACAACCTAGTCAACGAAATAATATCAGAAAATTTCCCAAACCTGAAATGAAATGGAAATTCAACTACAGGAGGCTTACAGAACACCAAATGCACAAAATTACAGCAGATCCACACCAGGGCACATTATAATGAAAATACCTAATGTACAAATTAAAGATAGGATTTTAAAGGCTGTGAGAGAAAAGAAACAGATTACATATAGGGGGAAACCAATATGGATATCAGGAGATTTCTCAGCCTAGACTATAAGCTAGAAAGGCATGAAACAATATATTTGAAGCTCTGAGAGAACATGCTTGCAAACCAAGAATCCTATATCCAGCAAAGCTAACCTTCAGAGTTGAAGATGAAATAAAATCTTTCCATGACAAACAAAAGTTAAAGAAATTTACACATAGAAAGCCTGCACTACAGAAATTCTCAGCAAGATATTCCATAAGGAAGAAACGAAAAACAACAATGTAGGAAATCAAAGTGAGAAACTCCCCTAAAGGAAAAGTCAATTAAAGGAGAAACCAAGTCAAGTTAAAAATCAAAACTAAGCGAAAATGACTGGGAATACAAATCATATCTCAATAATAACCCTGAATGTTAATAGCCTAAACTCATCAATCAAAAGACATAGACTGGCAGATTGGATTAAAAAGAAAGACCCAATAATATGTTGCCTTCCAGAGACTCATCTCATAAAAAGGACATCCACAGACTAAAGGAGAAAGGATGGGAAAAAAACCTATCATGCACATGACTCAGTAAAAAAGCAGGGGTTTCCATCCTTATATCAGATAAAGTGGACTTCAAGCTGAAGTTAGTCAGAAGGGATAAAGAAGGTCATTTCATACTGCTTAAAGAAACCCTAAATCAAGAAGACATAACAATCATAAACATTTATGCCCCAAACAATGGCCCATCCATGTACATCAAGCAAATCCTTCTCAATTACGGGAAGCAAGTAGACCACAACACAATAATTCTGGGTGACTTTAACACATCACTGTCACCACTGGATAGATCTACCAAACAAAAACTAAACAAAGAAACTTTAGAACTAAATAACACAATGAATAACTTAGATTTAACAGACATATAGAGAATATTCCATCCATCAATGAGCAAACACACTTTCTTCTCAGCATATGGCTCCTTCTCTAAAATAGACCATATGTTATGCCACAAAGCAGCCCTTAGTAAATGTAAAAAAGTAGAGATAGTACCTTGTATTCTATCAGATCATAATGGAATGGAATTAGAAATCAATGACAAAATACAAAACAGAAACTCTTCCAACACCTGGAAACTAAATAATATGCTACCGAATGCAACACCTGGAAACTAAATAATATGCTACCTAATGAAGGTTGGATAACAGAAAACATCAGGGAGGAGATGGAAAAATTCTAAGAGGCAAATGAGAATGACAACACAACATATCAAAATCTCTGGGACGCTATGAAACCAGTACTAAGAGGAAAATTCATTGCATTGAGCACATTCAAGAAAAGCATAAAAAGTCAACAAATCAATGACCTAACCTTACAACTCAAAGCCCTAGAAAAAGAACAAAATGACACCCAAAGTAGTAGAAGATAGGAAATAATTATAATAAGAGTTGAAATCAATGAAATTGAAACAAAAGAAACAATTCAAAAAATTGACAAAACAAAAAGTTGGTTCTTTGAAAAAGTAAACAAAATAGATAAACCTTTAGCCACACTACCAAAGAGAAGGAGAAAGAAAACTCAAATTACTAAAATTCATGATGAAAAAGGAAATATCACAACAGACACCATTGAAATACAAAATATAATTTGAAGCTACTTTGAAAATCTCTACTCCAATAAAATAGAAAATCTTGATAACATTGACAAATTTCTGGAGACATATGATCCTCCCAAACCCAGGAAGACATACACAATTTAAACAGATCAATTTCAAGTAATGAAATAGAAGAAACCATCAAAACCCTACCAACCAAGAAAAGCCCCGGACCAGGCGGATTGTCAGCAGAGTTCTACAAGACCTTCAAGGAACAACTTATACCAATACTCCTGAAAGTATTTCATGAAATAGAAAAGGAGGGAACCCTTCCAAATTCATTCTATGAAGCTAGTATCACTCTGATACCAAAACCAGACAAAGACACATCTAGGAAACAAAACTTTAGACCAATATCTCTGATGAACATAAATGCAAAAATCCTTAACAAAATTCTGGAAAATTGCTTACAAAAAAAATATTAAGAAGATAGAGCACCCTGATCAAGTGGGGTTTATCTCAGGGATGCAAGGTTGGTTCAACATCCAGAATCAATAAATGTAATTCATCACATCAATAGACTTAAGGCTAAGAATCATATGATTATTTTGATAGATGCTGAGAAAGCATTTGACAAAATACAACACCCTTTCATGTACAAAATACTAGAAAAAATAGGGATGGTAGGAACATACCTCAACATTGTAAAGGCTATTTATGCTAAGCCCACCGCCAACATCATTCTTAATGGAGAAAAACTGAAAGCATTCCCTTTAAAAACTGGAACAAGATAGGGATACCCACTGTCACCACTTCTATTCTCCATTGTGCTGGAAATGCTAACCAGAGCAATTAGACAGACCACAGAAATTAAAGGAATATGATTAGGAAAAGAAGAACTCAAGCTGTCACTATTTGCTGATGACATGATCCTATATTTAGAGGGTCCAAAAAACTCCAGGGGAAACATTTAGACCTAATTAATGCAAAATAGGAGGATATAAAATAAACACATATAAATCAAATGCATTCATCTATATAAGTGATGAATCAACTTAAAGTGAAATGAGGGAAACAACTCCATTCATGGTAGCCTCAAAAAAAAAATACTTGGGAGTCAATCTAACAAAAGAGGTGAAAAAACTCTACAACAAAAATTACAGAACATTAAAGAAAGAAATTGAGGTAGACCTTAGAAGATGGAAAGATCTCCCATGTTCCTGGATAGGCAGAATTAATATAATCAAAATGGCTGTACTTCCAAAGGTACTATACAAATTTAACACAATTCCAATAAAAAATCCCAATGACATTCCTCATAGAAATGGAGAACACAATCATGAAATTCATGTGGAAGAACAAAAGACCCAGAACAGCCAAACAAAAATCCTGGGCAAGAATGATGCAGGAGGTATCACAATACCAGACCTTAAACTCTACTATAGAGCAATAGTAACTAAAACGGGATGTTATTGGCACCCAAATAGACAGGTAGACCAATGGTACAGAATAGAAGACCCAAAGACAAACCCACATAAGTACAGTTATCTCATACTAGACAAAGGTGCCAAAAACATGCAATGGAGAAAAGATAGCCTCTTCAACAAATGATGCTGGGAAAACTGGAAATACATATGCAACAAAATGAAATTAAACCTCTATCTGTCACCCTGTACAAAACTCAACTCAAAATGGATGAAGGATGGAGGAATTAAACCTGAGACCCTTCACCAAATAGAAGAAATAGTAGGCCTGAATCTTCTTCATGTTGGCTTAGGACCAGACTTCCTCAGCATGACCCCCAGAGCACAAGAATCAAAGGAAGGAAGTATAAAAGGAAGAATCAATAAATGGGATGGATTCAAACTAAAAAGAAACAATCAATAGAAACAGCAAAAGAAACTATCAATAATCTTAAATAGCAAAACAAACAATCAATAATGTGAAAAGAGAGCCTACAGAGTGGGAAAAAATCTTTTCCACACACACTTCAGACAGAGCAATGATCTCCAACATATATAAAGATCTTAAAAAACTTTACACCAAAAATACAAAGACCCCAATCAATATATGGGCTAAGGAAGTTGGCAGGCACTTCACAGAAGATGATATACAAGTGATTAACAAATATATGATAAAGTGCTCATCATCTCTAGTAATCAGAGAAATGCAAATTAAAACCACCCTAAGATTTCATCTAACTCCAATTAGAATGGCTATTATCAGGAATACAAGCAATAATAAGTGTTGGTGTGGATTTGGGGGAAAAGGCACACTTGTAAATTGCAGGTGGAGTTGCAAATTGGTGCAGCCACTCTGGAAAGCAGTATGGAGATTCCTCAAAAAACTTGGAATGGACCCACCATTTGACCCAGCTATCTCACTCCTCGGTTTATACCCAAAGGTCTTAAAATCAGCAAAGTATAAAGATGCAGTCACATCTATGTTCATAGCTGCTCAATTCACAATATCTAGATTGTGGAACCAACCTAGATGCCCTTCAATTGAAGAATGGATAAAGAAACTGTGATATATATACACAATGGAATTTTACTCAGTCACAAAGAGGAATAAAATTATGGCATTTGCTGGTAAATGGGTGGAGTTGGAGAATATCATGCTAAGTGAAATAAGCCAAGCTCAAAAAACCACAGGCCGAATGTTTTCTCTGATCAGTGGATGCTAATACATAATGCACGGGGGTGTTTGGGGGGATAAGGAAAGGATGGAGGAAGTATGGATGGTGTAGAGGAAAATGGGACTGGAGAGGGTAGGGAGGGAAAGATAGCAGACTGAGACAGACAGTATTACCTTATGTATAAGTAAGAGTATATGAATTGTGTGAATCTACATTGTGAAGAGAAAAAGATACATTCCCTGTTGTATAGTTATGAAAAAAAAAAGCCCACTGTGTCTGTCAGCTTTTCATTGCTTTGACCAGAATACCTGACAAGAACAAGTTAGAGGAGGAAAATTTATTTGGGGCTCACAGTTGCAGAGATTTGAGTCCAGGGTCATCTGAATCCACTGCTCTTGCTCTGAAGTAGACAGAACATCGTGGTGGAAAGGTGTGGTGGAGGAGAGCTGTCAGCTCAGGGCAGCAGGGAGGGAAGGAACAGAGCCAGGGACAAGAGATAATCCTCAAGGACAGGCCCCCACAGTGCACTACTTCCTACAGCCATGCCCCACCTGCCTATAGTTACCACCCAAGTAGTTCATTCATATCATTGATCCCTGAAGTGGATTAATCCACTGATGAGGTCACAGCTCTCATAATTCAATCTTTTCACCTCTGAATGTTGGTACATTACCTAGCACATGAGCTCTTTGGGGTCACTTTTAAATCAAACCATTACCCCCACCAAAGGGGAATGGTGGGTTTTATGGTCTTCAGTCTTCTTTCTTAAATGCTAACCAAGGAATGTCATTAAATTCACATCATAGAGGAAAAGATTGAAAATTGAACAGCACACCCAGATGCAGAGGACTTGGTCCCAGATCCTGGAACATCCTTCAGGGCCCATTGATCTCCTCTAAAAGCCATTTACTTACCTTCTACATTGCCCACATCCCCGATTTCTCTCTCCCCATATGAAGAAGGGTATCTAAGTTTCTGAATCTCATGTGTTATTAGGGACTCACCTTCCCTTGATGTGATGCCCCCATGCAAATAAATAAATTTGTAAGCTTTTTATCCTGTTAATCGATCTATTGACAATTTATTTCAACAGACTTAAATACTCAAAGTATCAGGGTACTGGGGAGGAGACTCCCATGCTTCCACAGATGACCAGTGAGGGAAATGCGAGTTGACTCCTCAGGAATGTCACCTCCCAGCTGGGTGATGTTGAGTACGGAACCACATCTCAGATGACTAGTTAAACATTAATCATGGAGACAGGAAGGACTCAAGGGAAGAGCCTGAGAAAACTTCACATGCAAGTGAGCACTTGACTCACCCTGCAAGCCAGGGGCAGGATTCCAAAAAGGCCACTGGGTTAGTCAGCAATTTGCTGTTGTTACAAAACACCTTAGCCAGGCTATCTTTATAAAGGTTTGTTTAGCTTCTAGTTTTGAGAAGTTCAAGGGCAGGGCACTAACACTGGCTCAGCTGAGCACTTCACATCAGAGGAAATGATGGGAACACATGTAGGAGCAAGTGATCACATGGTCACATCTCCTTATAGGAAACCAGAGAGCACAACTCGGGTCAGGCACACAGGACATATGGCAACTCACTCTCAGGAGATCACCCTCCAGGAGGACAGTGTTCCTTTTGGAGGGCAGCACCCCAATGTCTTAAGGACCTTCCACTCTTAACCGTCTATACCACCTCAGCACTACCACCTTAAAGACCAAGTTCCAAGACATGGAACCTGGGGCCCAACCAGATAGCACCCACTTCGCAGAGATGGGAGAAAGGACACCACTGGGAGGACAGGGTTAAGGAGTGTCGGAGGCTGGTTTCTGAAGGAGGGCATGGGCTAGTGGCTGCTGCACAGGGCTCTTGGCAGTGGGAGATGATTGGATACCAAACACTCTCAAGCACATATTTTCTTCACATTTAACATTTCAAATATTGGAGTATGTCTTTGAATTAATGTTACTTTGTGGCAAATAAAATACCAGTGTATAAATGAAGAATGGAGGAAACTTTAGATTATGTAGAGGGAAATGAGAGGGGAGGTGGAGGGGGTATGAAAAATGGCGGAAGGAGACAGATGTCATTACCCTATGCACATGTATGATTACACGGATGGTATGGATCTACATCATGCACAACTGTCGAAATGAAAATTTGTACAATGAATCGAAATGCAGTCTGTAAAAAAGAAAAAACACAAAACATTGAAATGTACATTTAATGAGGTGCAGTAGCTACTATTAATTGTGAGAAATAACTGAAGGCACCCTAGGGGACAGGGACCATGGGAAACATAGAGGTAAGGGTACTATTTCTTTCTGCACACATATGTTTGGATTTTAATCGTATGTATATTGCATGATTTTTGCCTTAGGATTTTCTGCCTGACAGTACTTGAATATACAGCAACCTTTTACTTGATGCTACTAATTTCCTGAAAACTAAAGTAATAAATGTTAGATTATTTTTTAAATGGATACTATTTTTTTTTTTAGGATTCCTGTTAGGTACTGAGTTGGATATTGTTTTATTTAGTCCTCATAGAGCTTGATGAAGTCTCTGCCATTGGCTCATGAGAAATCAAAGGTACATGAGGTTGCGTGACTTGCATGAGGTCACATGGCAGGGAGAGGAGCCCAGGCTTCCACTCCCAGCAGTCAGGTGCCCAGGTGTGAATGTAGGAGGTGAGAACCAGGCAGGAAGGGCCCTCCAGCATCCAATACTCTTCCCCTCCATCAGCTTGGGCTGTCTCCATACTCCCAAGGTGACCTTCCTACTTCACAGAACAGGAATCCAGCTCAGAAGAGTGAGGATGTGAGAAAGGAGACACACATATACCTGACAGGGTGGGGTGTGCTGCTGACTTGGGCGAAGTTTCTCAGTCCTTCTAAGCAGGCTCCATTCCCCAGGATTGGATGTTGTCTCCAGTCCGAGGACAACGCTTGTCTCCCCTCTCTCCTCCCCTAGGCAATCCACCTCCTCTTCTCAGCATCCCTCTAAAGGGCAGTGGGGGAGGAGGCTCTCCCTCTCTCCTCTGACAGGCTTCAGTTCAGAAGTTGCAGAACACAGACACTTGGTCCTCAGGGTCCCAAATTTCCCAGTGGTCCCAAGCCACTCCCAGTCTTGTATTATTTCTTATGTGACACAAATAATTCTCTCTTTAGTCAAGAACTTAGGTCTCCTACAGTGGGTTCCTGGCTCCGGCTTTTCCTCTGGACTGATAGTGTCTCGGGCTTGGCTCACAATCACTGTGGGACATGTATTTTCATATGACCTGCCACTCTTCCCAGTTTTCGGCTTTAACTACTCTCATCTTGCCCTGTGGACACACTGGGAACAAAAGAAAGAATCCTGTACTCCCATGATGTCACCTGCTGCCCACAGGCAGCTCTGGCCCACTATCGCCACCTCGTGGCTGAAGACCAAACTGCCAATAATCAGATCACCACCATGGAACAAACCTGTAATGGGCACCTACTGTGTGCCAGCACCTCTGAAGCACAAAGACAGAAGCAAACTCATTGTCCTTGAGTAGAAGCAGAAATTCGGTCAGTGCAGGGTGTGAGGGCTACTTTACGGGAAGCATTTGCCTTCAGGGGCCTGGGAGAGCCAAAATAAAGCAGGTGGATGGATGAGGCAGGGGGAGCTGCAGAGGGCAGGCACAGCCCATGGGCCAGCAGGAGGTGAGAGGGCTGCAGGGAAGGGAAGGGATGTAGCTGGGAGTCCTGAGGCCAGGTTTCTGGCCCTGATGGAGACTGTAGCAGAGCAGACTGGAGGAGGCTGAGCCAGCCCTGAACCTGGCCAGTGGACCGCTGGCCAGGAAAATGACTTTGAAATTGATAAAGAGAATAAGGGCAAATATGAGCTCCTCTTTGCTTAAAGAAAATTGGAGTATTGTGACTATCTGACGGGGAGGACAAAGAGGAAGTCACTGAGCCTGTGACCTGCCTGGGATGTCACAGCTCCATTGTCTCACAACTCCAGGGTGTCACACAAGGTTGGGGTCTCAGCACAGGGGAGGGAAGCAAGCAAGGATGTTGAGGGGGCAACCATCTCCCTCCACAGCCCCTCCCAATATGGGATTCAGCATCCAGAGGGCTGATGGGAGCTGGAGAGGGACAAGGGGCCTCATCATCAGGTGATGGGATTTGGCAGCAAGCCCTTATGGGAGCAGCAGTGTCCACCCAGAGCAGACACACAGCTAGGAGGAGTTAGGAAAGCCCAGGCCTCATGGCACAGAGTCACAGCCAAGGGGCTACTGGCCAATGTGCCATGGGGCTTCTCTCAAACCTGAGGCCCCAGACTCATCCAAGACTCAGTGAGCATGCTCCACCATCTCCCAGGCCTCCCCAGGAGCCAGGAGCAGAACTGGACACAGATGGCCCTGGAGCTCAATCTGAGTTCCCTAGGTACACTCCAACTGGTATTGGGAGACCTTCCTCCTCCTGGGACACTTTGCTCCCCCACACAACTTCCCCTGAGATCATTAGCTCTATTCTCCTGGCCAGAAGGCTTAAAAAGCTCCCAGGCCCCCAGGTGCCTGGTGCTGGGCACCTGCCTCTCCCATGGACCTCATAAATTGCTGGCACCCAACATGGGCACTTGAGGTCAGTGATCTGCCTGTTCCCTCATTGGAGAGACTTGTCCTACAAACAGGATAAAAGACCTAGGAAGAAGGTCCCTTCTCTGGACAAAGCTGATTCTGTGTGTTCATTAAACTATTCAGGCCCAGCCCTGCCTGTCCATGGGGTGATGAGAGGACTGGTCACAATCTCTTCTCTTCTTGTCAACCTCTCCTGGCTAGTTTCCCTATTAAAGCCTGTGCCTGAACCCATAAGAATTTTTAGGACTATTCTTCAAACCTGTGACACAAGGTGCCTATTACAAAAAGACCCACTTGCAAAATGGTACATGACATGGGAACTGAGGACTGGGGTGCAAAGGTGATTTTTTTTTTTTTTTTTTGGTACTGGGGATTGAACCCAGAGGCACTCCACCACTGAGTCACATCCCTAGCACACTTTTGTTTTTTATTTAGAGAGAGGGTCTCAATGAGCTGCTTAGGGACTTGCTAAGTGGCTGAGGCTGGCTTTGAACTCATGATCCTCCTGCCTCAGCCTCCCCAGTGCTGGGATTACAGGCATGCACCACTGTGCTCGGCCAACGGTGATTTTTGAAGGGATAGAGCATAGAAGAGGGGGGGAATTAAGTCATCCAAGCTCTTTCTCCAGGTCCTGCACTGTCCATCTCTGCCCCTGCCCCTACCAATCCCTGTGACCAGGGGCTTCCCAGCCCCTCCCCCAACACCTCCTGGGCCTGGACATCTCACCTGGGCTCCACTTTCCAGATTTCATTCTCTCACTTCAACTTCTTTGAAAAAATGTCCAGAAAGATCCGAGTGTTCCTTTTTCCCTGAAATACTGATTAAATACAGATTCCATATTTTAATCCAGACTAAAGATACACCTAATGAATGCTCCATTGTCTTTGTGGTGAGAACTCCTTGAAGGCTGGGGTGGGGACAGTAGAGGGGGCTCAGCCTGGGGCAGCTTTTTCGTGTTCCTGAAGAAAACTCCACGGAGCCCTCCCAGGAGCGGGGCTGGTGTGTGGACAGGAGAGAGGATGAAATGCTGAGCCTGCACTCTGTCCTCAGTGGCCCAGGGCATGGGGATCCCTCATCCATGCTGGTGACAAGAAGCACTGGGCACAGGGAGGGGAGCTGGTCAGTGCTGGGGAGGGAGTGCGGAGAAGCCTGCTCCAGGGTGGAGCTGGTCCACGTCCACAGAGGGAGGGGAAGAATGAGGCCCCCAACCGACGCCCACCTGAGGCAACGCCCAGTGCCAGGGGCTTATGCTGGATGTCTCATGCAATCCCCGTGACCCGGCCACTCTACCCCAGCTACCTCGGTCACAGAGATGCACCTATGCAGGGCACCCTTGGAAAGGCTGCTGTGATGTTGAATGAAAGAAGCCAGAGATGGGCTGGGGCTGTAGCTCGGGTAGAGCCTAGTATGGGTGAGGCACTGGGTTCCATCCTTAGTAGCACATATAAATATAAATAAAATAAAGGACCATCTGTCAGGTCGAATTTGGGCGACTGCAGGGGGAGGGAGCAAGGTCACCTAGCAATACACTGTGCCAGAAGTGACCAATGAGGCAGACCTGCTGACCCTGACATCCACCTTTTCCTGGGCAGGACCCCCAACCCCTTCCCCTGTATAAATACCCTAAGCAGCCAAAGCCATGTGCGATTTCTTCTGGCTCTCCCTCCCGACTTTCACCCCAGGGGGCTGGAGATTTCACCAGGGACATAGACTCTAATAAATCTCAAGTCACTACTTTTGTCTGACTCTGGTGAACCCACCTGGAGAGCTTACTTCCTTGGCTACCCACCACCCTTTCAAGCTTTCAGTTGGTGCTGAAACCCGGGAGAGAGCTCTCGGACCTCCCCAGCTTCGGGTTTGAGGTCCACTCTCTTCTCCAAAAGAACGAGATGCTGTTTCCCTTTATCTGGGCCAACAGAACTGGAGTAAGTTGCCTTTCCAATTGTCTTCTAGTTACTCTGCCATTACTGGTCTGTCCATAAGTCACACGTGCCTCAGACCTTCGCTGTTTGTGCCCGGTAGAATGTAGAGATGTCCCAGCCTCCGGCTAGCCCTCCTTTTTTTGTTCTGTAACCCCGTAGGTCAAGGAGACGTCTTGGCCTTCAGCCCATCCATTTTCTGTTCCTTGGGTGACCATGACCAGAGCTTGGGACGCCTCGTTCTGCTTGTGTTCATCCCCGGGGAATACAGAAAGGCTATAGGAAACGCTGACCTTTCGGCCTCTGCTACCATAATTTCACCAAATGGCCACCAGAGGAAATAGGCAATCTATCATGCCGCTAAACAGGCACGTGGAGTCTTGATTTTATTGAAATCTGTGTCCTGCCCCTACCTCTCCTTTTTCTGTCTGCTTCCCTCCCTAAAACCTCCCCACTTTCTTTTCCTTCATGTTTTCGGACCCACCAGAAATGCTCCCTGCTCCCGCCCCTCGGCTTCCACCGAGACTGCTGGCAGCAGCAACTGCGTGTCCATCAACTGCGTCCCCGCCCCTTCCCCTGCCGTCTCCTCTGTCTCTTCCCTCTCTCCACCCCCTCTGCCGTCCAGTGTTGGCTCCGCCTAACACCTAGCTGGCTATTCCACACCACCGCTGCTGCCACCACAGCAACCGCCCCATGGCTGTGCCAACCCGTGCCACCAAGCAGCATTCTCCCTCCATCCAGCGTGCTACCCCTCACTCATTGGCTCGCCACCAGCTCCCCTTGCCCCGCACTGGGCTGGGCTCACAGCTGAAAGTGCCTCTGCTACTGCCCAACCCCTTCCCAGCCCCCACCAACGCCCAAAGAGCCTAATGCCTTGACACAATCAGCAGCTCGGGACTCAGACATCAGAACCTAAGTACACCTGCCCATCCCGCCAAACCCACCCACAAGGCCTGTCCCTCTGAACACTCTCCCAGGAGGTGCTACTCTTCTTCCACTGTCCCTTTAGCCTTTATCCATTCATATCCACAGGTGCTGAAAGCTGCACATTCACCTCGTGAAGATCGCTTCAATTACCCACTCCCCTCACCTGACTCACCCATTCTTGTAGATGGCAGTTCTATGATGAAACCTGATGGAAGCTGCAAAGATACATAATCACCACCGCCTGATTCCAAATATGCTTTCTTAATTCCTCACTCACTGTCATCTTTCCCTGCTGACTCCTCTACTGATATTAATTGGGGAAAATTACCCAAAATCTAGATGAAAATCCAGCTTTATTCCTTAAATGCCTTATAGAGGCCCACAAGCCCCTATCCAAAATCTGGTAAAAATGGCCTTTAATGTCTACAATGCCTGAGAGGCAGGCTCATTTACAGAAAAAGGTAACACTCCAGTCCCTGGTGGCTAACCTGTGGCCTGCTGCTCCTGCAAGAACTCCAAAGGAGAAACAGCTCTCCTCTCCACAAGGGGCAAGCCCAGGGCCCCAACCAAGTCATCTCCACCTGCAACCAAGCAGGACACTGGAAAACTAACTACCTTATGGCTGGCCCCTCACCAGCACCTTGATGCAGGGGTGTGACCAGCCAGGTGGTCCCTTCCCCTCAACTGTTGGGATTTGAAGACAACTGAAGAAGCCTGGACTTGAGGATCGCTGACCCCAGGGCACGCTCCAAGGTAACCTTGTGGACACAGGAGCTACCTATTCTGTTTTGCCTGCCCACTCTGGGCCTTTATTTCCTTCCCAGGTTTCAGTTATGGGAATTGGTGGAAACCCTCCGTGCCAAACAGAACAGCTAAATGAGCCTGTGCCCTGGAGAGACATCCTTTCACACACTCTTTCCTGGTTATTCCTTCCTGTCCAGTCCCCCTCCTAGGCAGAGATGTTCTCCAACTTCTGGGAACCACCCTACAACTTCCTCCTAGGCATATTATTAGTATTCACCATCTTCTACCTATGTTTCTTACATTCTCTAGCTCTTCCACACCACCTATCCTACTGTTATCCCAGACCTGGTTGACCCCCAAGTCTGGGACACCTCCAAGCCACTCATCACCTCCCACCACAAGCCAGTCCTTATCTAACTGAAGCCTCATGCTGTTTCCTTCATGTCCTCAGTTTCCAGGAAGGACTTAAACCCATCATAGGTCAGTTACTCAGGGTCTCCTCATCCCTACTGACTCCCCCTGTAATACCCTACATTGCCTCTGTGTAAACCCTCAGGAGCCTATCGCGTGGTCCAGGACCTCCACCTAATTAATAAGGCAACTATTCCCATCCACCCAGTGGTTCCTAAACCTTACACTCTTTTAGTACTCTTAATGTTTAAATTCCATTGGGTAACATACTTAAAATATTATTGGGGAAATCATAACAGGTTCCATTCTACATACAAAGGAATCCACAGGTTTCAACTGCGATTCAATTAAAAAACTGTAAATAACAAAATATTTCATCTCAATAAAATGGAATAATTCATCTAAATTTAGAAATTTCCTAAGAGTTATTTCAAAATGCAAACAAAAGAAGTCAACAGATAGGAAAGAGAAAATGGAAGGTTCTAGCTGTGGAAATATATTCAGTAGAAGGAAAAAGAATGTTTCTGGGTACGAAAGTCTTTCTGTGATGAAATACATGAGGGTCTACATAAGTGCTAAGAAAGTCTGTGTGTAAGTAGAGGACAAATTTCAACAAGTTTGTGTATGACTAAGTTGGTTATATGTATATGAGATGATCAATTAAAGGCTATTTAAGGATTTTCCCTAAGGTCAAATATTAATGGGCTAATATAAATCAATGTGTAATCAATATGTTAAAATGACAAAATTTATTTAAGTTTTATGCTATTGTGGTTAAATAACTGGTGGGGTATTGTGCTACGTTGCAGAGCCTAGGTTTTTCTTGAAAAACTAGGTTTGGTTGCTCTTCTTTGTATATTAATGCGTCTGCACCTTCTAGATGCACAAGTCTTTAGAGCAGAGGATTTGTTGGGCTGGTGTTCTGCAAACTAGGCCTGTCTGTGCTGGTAATGTATAAGAATCCAAAGTTTATTGGGGACTTAATTTTTATCATTTAATATTCTGTAACAGGACCTGTTATCAATAGGGTATATGTAAATTTGTTACTTTTTACACAGATCAAAATTTAAATGCAAATGTATTTAAAAGTTCGTGAGAGCCTGATTTGTTTAAAGGTTAATATCGTGAAACATGAAAGCATTTGGTCACTTTGCTACACAAAAGGAAAGTTAAAAGCTCTCTCAGCCTTTCCTTGATTTGTTTTGATGTAATATATTGTGTTAACTACCATTCACATAGACTCAGGAAACAATACATGTAAACTTTATAAGATGATGTTCAAAGAGGAGCAAACGCATTCGTTACAGTTCCTCTTCACCCTGACTTCTGCTACCTCTTTGTCTTCACAGGAGACAGATGTAGGGAGGACCTTACATCCTTTAGGTCTCGACAGCTGATGTGAACAATTTTCCAGGCAAAAATGGCAGATTTATTTTACCCTTCTGCCCAGATGTAAAAAGTTCCGTTACTTACCTCAGTTGATACTTTTTCAGGCTGGATAGAAACCTTCCCTACCCCCAGGGAAACAGCTGACATCGCCTTTGTCCTCATTGAGCAGATTATTCCCAGATTCAGACTTCCTGCATCCATCCAGTCAGACAACGGTTCAGTCTTCACCTCTCAGATTGTTCGACTAGTCTGCAGAAGCCTCAACATCACCTGAGGACTCCATATCCCCTACTGTCCCCAATCCTTGACAGCAAAGTTTACACAGGGACAACAGTCAACTGTCCTGAGGCTTCACTTGGAATGTAAAACTTTATATTCAGGTGGTTTCTCAGGTTCACCTAACCATCCAGAAGCAGGAAAAGGAGATCCAACTCCACATGGATGCACCTACGCAGCCTAATGCTGATCCTTTCTCAGGTCTTACTCTGATACATCAAGGTCTTCGACTTGTCAATCTCTCCAGCGTTAACAACATCTCAGATTGCTCTCTTTGTGCAGGTGCCACGCCCACCATGATTCCCCTCAGTGCTTGACACAGTTTCACTGGGAATAATGAAGATTCTTGTATGGTCTAATCTTCTGGGAAATGTGGACATGGCAAGCTCTTTCTTGTTTTTGTGTTATTTCTTATTGGTATTGATAAAGATTTCAGTGGATAAACAGACATTAAGCGATTTGGAACATAAAAATAACACCACTCAAGCCTTAATTGGTTTCATATTAATATTACCTTAAGCAGACAGAAAAAATGTTGTGGGTCAGATCAACAAGAGTTATTGTCCACTGCTCTCAGTTAGCTTAATGCAGCCAGACTGCCTGTCTGCTTTAACCCAAACCAGGATGTGTCCCCCTCTTAGTGAAACTGTTTTCACAGTTCAGGGACCACAGTGGATTGCATATAAGATTGATGGGAAGCTGTATCTTGGGTGTCATTTAACTATTAACAAAAGGAAGTTCCACTTTATGTACTATAGACAGGTCAAAAGGTATTTATGCTTCAGCCTCCCAGAGATGTCTAAGTACAACTGTTCGTTATTCTTGACATAACTTTAAACCATGATATGTCAAAACCTATATAGTTTATGAGGATGGCCTCGACTTTTATTGTTCCTAGTAAGATGAAAACCAGAACCAGTTAATGGTTTAGTTATGTTTTGTTTAGAAAGGTAGAATTGGATTTGTTTTGTTTATACTTATGTCTATCGCATTCCCTTAGAGTTTGTACCACTCCCCCCCCCACGTAACCTCAAAAGAATTTACTCAAGCTGAATGTATAGATATATATAGATTGTGTGTGAAATGGTACCTGGACTTAGAAGTTAGCCACATAACAGTAAAGTTACAACTAAGCCTCAGATCTTTGAGAGTGTGTCACTTTACTCTCATCGCCGATGCCTTTCCCCCACCAAGCTGTGCCACGACCCCTGCTAGGCTCGACCTTGGCATGCAGGTTTGGACTGGACCCCACTAACAGCTGTTTCCATGAGTACCCCCCTTAATACTTCCTCAAAACCTCAGGGACACCTATTCACCTTTGGAGGGAGTTCCCCTTATTACAACTCCTCAGAGAACTTTGCATACTGTTACACTTTCTCTAACTCAGTACCCTGCAACTAAACCATACAGGTCTCTCTCCCATGTTGGCTCCTCCAGGATCCCTTTTCTGGTATAATGGCACTCTGACAAAAAATTAGATCCCAACATGCCCTTTGCTTTCTATGTGTCATGCACTCTAGTTCCCCAATTGATTCTTTATAGTGAGGCTGAATTAATCTGGCCTGTTCAAAACCCTGGCCTCCCTACAGAGACAAAAAACATCTGTTACCCAAGTTTCCTTACAGAATCGCTGAACGCTAGATCTTCTGACAGCAGACAAAGGAGGAGCATGCCTATTCCTAAAGGAAAAAATGCTGTTACTACATCAATGAAACTGGACTCATTGAGAAAAACGTTAACTCTCCAGCATCTGAGTTTGCCCAGAGCTGCATGAGTGTGGTTGCCAGGGTGACATGCAACCAAATGCTCCTGCACCCTTTTAGTCACCTCCCCACTGGCCCTGACCTCAAAACCTAATTTTCCCACAATTCACCCGACCTTGCAGGAAGCAGCCAGACAGACTCTGGCACCCTATATCACCAAAAAGGTCCGAATGTTAGGTCGAATTTAGGCGGCTGCAGGGGGAGGGATCAAGATCACCTATCAACACACTGTGCCAGAAGTGACCAATGAGGCAGACCTGCTGACCCTGATGTCCACCTTGGGTCCACATTTTCCAGGGCAGGACCCCTGACCCCTTTGCCCGTATAAAAACCCTGAGCAGCCAAAGCCACAAGGGAATTCTTCTGGCTCTCCCACCCCAACTTTCACCCCGGGGTGGGGGGCTGGAGATTTTGCCAGGGGCACAAACTCTAATAAATCTCAATCCACTACTCGTGTCTGACTCTGGTGAACCCCCCTGGTGAGCCTACTTCTTTGGCCACCCGTCGACTTGCGAGCTTTCAGAAAACCTTCTGTTTTCCCTTTCCAATCTGTTGACTCCTATTTGTTCATATTCTAAAACAACTCCTATGAAATTTCTGAATTTAGAAAAATTATTCCATTTTAATAAGATGAAATATTGATGTTGTTTATAGTGCTTTAATTGAATCGCTGCTGAAACTTTTGGATCCCTTTGTATATATAATTGTAATTATTAGGATTTCACTCTTAGTAACCTTGTTTTTAGTGATGATATAAAATGTTTTAAACTCTTTTTATTTACCAATCCATGAAAACACCAATAATGTTAAAGTATGTTACCTCATGGAATTTAAGGTGTTAAGAGTACTCGATGTTATTTAACAGCATTTTAACTTTATAAATTAACCAGGTGTCTCTAACAAACATATTTGATTAGTTGTATATATATCAAATCTAATTTACTTATTTTACTGTAAAAACCAAGATCAGACAAGTATGTTGAATAGTATTTGTCATCTCTTTCCTGTGGAAGAAAAGTCCTAAAAAACAATTGATACTACACATTTTATAGACATCAACATTTTATTAATTTGACCACCTAGAGACTTGTGAGGTTAAATATATTTTACCTTTATTTATTTACCAAATTTAAATTGAACCTTTTAAATCACGTGAGTCAAATGTATCTGGATCCATTTTTTTAAATTCTAATTCCTTTGAGCCCTCTTTATGTCAATCTAATATCATGTACATGATTTTTGGATGAACAGGACAACACAATATACACTTAAACAAAAACCAAAGGCCTTGTAGGTTTTTATCACCATTGCAATGTTACAAGATGTTCAAAAACCCTAAGGTGAATAAAAAATAGGACTGATCAAAAGTTATGAGCTCAACAAGTACTTGGCCATTAATTATTCTCAAATAAAACACTCTTTTTGTTGTTTTCCTTGGGTTGGAAATTGGTCTCCTACTGGGCTTTTGGCTTCCTCTATTATCATTTCAATGTAAGTTCTACTTGAGATCTGGTTCCAGCTGAAACCTGATGCCTAGGGCATTTTAACCATTTTTATCAGGACAGGCTTTGAATGTTTAGGAGCTCTGTAATGGGCTTTTGTTATTCCTCCTGAGTGGAGGCACATAAAGGGTGTCATATACATATTGCAAAACAATTACAGATGTTTTATCTGTGAAGCTTGTTGAGTCCTTAGCTAGGGTTTATCCAGAACAACGGTTTTTTAAATCTTTTAGGCAGCACTGACTAGGTTAGTTGAGATTTGCTATTTGTTTCCTCAAAGGCAAACCGAAATTGTGATTGGCAGTCTGGAGGTATGTAAAAAGCATCTTTTCAGTCTAACATAGTAAACTAAGCAGCAGCTGGAATCTCAGACAACAAAGTAGGAAATGGCTTTGACAGAGTTACCTGAGTCTTGAAGGATGGCGCAGCACTAGGTGCAGTTAAGTAGCAGATGGGTGCCCATTTTTGCCCCCCAGAAAGAAAGAGGAACAGGGTCTGCAGTAGCTGTTGGCAGTCATCCCAGGTGGGTTTTGCATCTGGTCTGGCCTTTGTCACGAAAACTGTGGCATCTCCTAGTTCCCGAACTAGAGAACGTGGAATCTGAAAGGCAACGCTTAAGCCATTTTGACTTATCCGTTAGTATGTTAATCCAAATTTGAATGTAAGGCACTTGGTCAGGATGATGTGGCTGCCTCAAGACGGCCTTTTTGAACTTGAGGGCGGTAGGGAGGTTGGTTGTTCCCTGAGGGGGCCAATGAACCTTGAAAGTGGGCCATTCTGATTCACAAAACTTTCTTAAATTATATCCATTAACAGAAGCTCTGGAGTCAGTGGCACGTTCTTGGAAGTACTGAAAATTATCTAAAAAACAAGGTAGAACAGTGGGTCACGTGGTTGACTGATTCTCTTCAATAGTAGACTGTCCTGGAGAGAGTTACTACACAGACAGCAAAGCAAACAACACAAATGGCCATGAACCAGACTGACAAGACAAGTACAAACAGACAGGAAACAACCAGATTACACACCACAGGGAGGCCTACTGGACTAGGCCCACATGGAGGCCCACTGGACTGGGCCCCACGAGGAGGCCTACCAATGGACAGGAGTGATGTCTCATCCTGACCAGGAACTGGTGTAAGTGACTATGTCCAGTCTGATCACATCCCCCAGATACAGATAGTTGATTCACTGAAACAGGATACCAGGTGGCTTCATCCAGAAGAGTGTCCTGAAGATGGGCTGGTATCCCCCCAAGAGTGAGGCTGAGGCATGTCTCTCAGAATCTCCCCTCTATTCAGGATAGGGCTCCCGGGCAACCATCATAGGAGACCAAATTAGGCGTGAGGACTTGGAGAAATCAAATCTCGGTGGAACCTCCAAATGTTGTACCCGAAAAAAATAAGATCATCCAAGCTGTTCATGTAAGGCAAAAGAAGCCTTTATTTTTAGCTGGCCAGCGATGACCATCCTTACACCTAAAACGGTGTGCCAGAGAGTCATGCGCCAGTTCTTTCTTTCCAGCACTTATAGAAAGGTGAAGGGATTGGGGTGGGGCTGACTCTCCCTCTTGATGGTATTTGAGAATCTTTTTGGGGAGTAAAACAGCTAACCCACAATCAGAGGGGAGGGTGAGGGGAAGAATAGAGATTCAGTAGATTAGAAAATGGAAAGACAGGTATTTCTTTGACATATTGATATAATTTCCTTTGGTTATATATGAAGGATTATGGGAAATAATATTCCTATAAGATAGCTCCCCAAGAAAATGGACAGTGTGGCTCCAGAAGAGGTAAAGGAAATTGGCTGAACATTAAACCTCTCCCAGTGCATTCCTGATAACAATGACCCCTAAATAAAAAGGGCGGATATGGAATGCTAGGCCCTAAACCTTGACCTTCCCCATGTCAACCTTCCCCATGTTAGTCCTGAATGACAAAAGGCAAGATTTGAATACTCATCCTTCAGGTCTGGTTTTAACCTGTACAACTAGCCCCTGATGGTCAAAAATGCACTTACACAATGATTACATCATTCTCCTCATATTCTATAAAATCAGAATCCCCTGTAACTGAGGGCCATTTTCCTATCGGGAAAGTGGACCCTAATGGCACCTGAATCTGCAAAGGAATAAAGGCTTCTCTGAATCTGAATGGCGCCCAAATCTGCGAGGGAATAAGGGCTCCTCTGAATCTGTTGAGGTCTGCCTGCCTTCCTTTTGTGCTTACATTTTGGTTCCCTGACCAGGAAACAGGTGTAAGATAAAATTGACCCTTCCCCTTGCCCGTCCCCTTCCCCTGCAGTTAAGTTAAATGGCGGATGAGACCTGGGAATGATGGTTGATAGTCCAGCACATCCTATGGTTCTCTGAAGTAGGGGGCCCCGCCAGCCACTGCTTATGCTAAGGCTGAATCCCCAAACTGACTGCATACCCTACCCTGCAGAAGGAGACCCTCCACACCCTCTGAATCCACTTTGGCTTAATGGCTGCCAGAGAGTGACCCGAAACTGACCCCAACCCTGGGCTAGGTTTTCCTGGCCTATGCCACGTGGATGGTGCAAGGGCTTGTGCAGGCCCTTTATTGGTGCTGGAGGCATCCTCTTTCTGACCCCTTCCCACACCCCGCTGCCCTCTCCCTGATCCCTCCCTTCCCAATACCCTGCAGACCTCTGGATCAGAGACCCCTTTTTGCCATTTTGCTCCTGCATCCAACAGCAGCCTTTAAATTCTCCAGAGAGGTAAAATCCTGTCTGTCTGTCCACATCCGTCTGTCCATTTGTCCATCTGGTCTTTAGCAGACAGGCACCCTGCCCTGAGACCCATGCCTTTTGGCCCACAGGACCCTGGGTGTCCCCCCTCAGGTCTCTAGCAGATAGGTGCCCTGCCCTAAGACCCACACCTTTTGGCCCATGGGACCCCAGGTGTTCCCTCACAGCTGAAATTGGAATGAAACTTCTGTCTGGTCTCTAGCAGATAGGTACCCTGCCCTGAGACCCTGCCTTTTGGCTCATGGGACCCTGGGGATCCCTCCACCATTGAAATTGAGGTGAAGATGTTCCCCATTTCTGGTGTCACTGTACATTTTGGTGCCGGAAAGAATCCAGGGGACACTATGGTTTCAATCTGACACCCCATTCACCACCACCCCCCGCACAACATGGGAATCAGTCAGTCAATTACCTCAAAATCAAAAGCCTCATTAAGTTCAGCACTTGAATTTGGCCCCAGGACAAATGAGATAATTTGCACCAATGGCCCAAATATGGAACATTTGATCAAGAAATTCTCCAAAAATTAAAAAAATCCTTTATTGCAAAATGGCAATAGAACCAAGGTCCCAGCCCAAAGTTAGGTAAAAAGCCTTATTTCAAGCCCCTACACTCAACTTACCTGTGGAGCAAAAATTTAACCTGAGAAAAATAACCCTAACCAGCCCAACAGCCAGTGGCATGTCTCAGTAAGGAATATGATACAGTAACCCCAGTCCTCAAAAGTAGTGGAAGATAAGAGCTTCCCTGGCAGAAGGTGACCACCTGCGGCTGCCTGAGTCCTCAGAGCTGAGCTCCGGTCTTCCCCACCACTGTGAGGCATCTCCAGGGGAGGCCTGGCTTGGAGTGGAGGAAGTCGCCAGCTCCAGTGGGGAGTTTGGGCCCTTTGGCGCTATTTTACAGCTTCCCTGCCAGAGAGTGACCACCTGCCACCAACTGAGCCCCCAGCGAAGAGCTCAGGCCTGCCTGGGCTCTCAAGCCCAGTGTCTCCATCACTGAGTAGAGTTTTGTGCACCCACCCCAACTTGGTCAAGTGCCCAGGTCCACACCCTGGCCTGGGGTCTAGCACCTTGCTGTATCTGATTGTCTATCAACACCAGGCTGCCTCTGCCCAGAAGCATTGATCATTCCCAACCTGGAGGTAGTGGGACAGCAGCTTTCTTGGGTCACCACTTGATCAAGCACCTCTCAAACATCAGGTGAGTTACTGGAAATCTGCAGGGACACTTTAAGTCTTTACAGGGAAATTGCAATCCCTCTGATTTGCACTACTGTTGTTCCGCACCGAACAACAAAGTTCGGGTGTCCTCCCTGGGCCAGCCAGGGGGGAAGCACGGGGTCGAGCAGGATGGTGAGTGTCGACGGCTGAAAAAACCACACCAGCCGGGAGGTCTGTCGAAGAAGGTCTCACTTTAATGAAGAAGTGGAACAGATATATGAGGGGGCGAGTGAGTGAGAAAAAAAACAAAGAAAGGAGAGGAGATCCCAGCAGGGCCAATCACCTTAAAGGTAAACAGCCCATGCAGCACACATCAAAGCCTGCAGGGCAAAGGTCTCCTAAAATTTAATAGTGGCTATGAGCTGCTCACGTTCATGGAAGTCGAATGGGCCAATCCTAGGCCACCACCTTGGTGGTACCACTGGTGAGGGAGGCTTATGCCCCGAAGGTGTTGTTGTTATTACGGTCGCCATTTTAAGGTGTGTCCCTACATTTCCCCCTTTTTGCTTTATTATTGTCGCTAGGTGGAATTCCTGTCTTAGGTTGTTCATGGCAAATCGCATTCTTACCCGTCATTGGAAGCCTGTCCTCCTTAGGGCCAGGGTCCTGTCTTAGGTTGATATGCGGTTTCCACAAATCTTACCCGTCATTGGAGAGTCCACCATAGGTAGCCTCCAGGGGTGGAGCCTCAGCTTGAGCCTGTCTTAGGTTGCCCCAGCACTTGGGGTCTTACCCGTCATCGACTCAAGGGGTCCCTATGGCGACGGCAACATTACACCCTAGTGGTGGCATTACGATCCTCCTCGGAGCTGGTGGCCAATCTTTGATATTGAACTTGGACGCTCATCAATTGAACTGCTTAAAGGCGCTTTTGGATGAACTGCATGACCTTGTTGAAGAGACAGGGACCTATAGTTAGGATCAGAAGCAAGATAATTAAAGGACCGATCAGAGCAGATAACAGAGTGGTTAGCCAGGGAGATGGATTGAACCAAGATTCAAACCATCCTCTTTGGGCTTCTCGTTCGAGTCGCCGTTCCTCCAAACGCTTTCTTAACTTTGCCATAGATTCTTTGACTACTCCAGAGTGGTCAGCATAAAAACAACATTCCTCTTTTAATGCAGCACAAAGTCCCCCCTCTTGCAAAAAGAGGAGGTCCAGGCCTCGCCTGTTCTGCAAAACAACCTCAGAGAGGGAGGTAAGGGATTCTTGTAATACAGTGACAGAAGTTTCTAGAATTTTTAAATCTTGATCTATTGCGGCCTCTAATTGGGCCATTTGTTGTGATCCATGTACCAGGGCAGCTGTTCCTGTTCCAATTCCCGTAGCGGCCCCAATGCCCAGAAGGAGGGCTAAGGTGAGGGACATAGGCTCCCGGCGAAACCGGGTTATGTGTCCCTCCATCTGGTCTTCAAAAGAATTGGCCTCATGATAAAGTACTCTGGGGAACAAATGGACCATGACACTATAATGTGCAGAATTATTAAATATCATGGTTGAAATGCAGGGGGTCAGTCCTGTATTGCATGTCCACCAGGTTCCCGTCTCTGGAGCAAGGAAATGGCTCTGAGTGGTGTCTACAGGATCTGTCCGGGCACACAGGGACCGTTTACCCTTAGGGGGGATCCCAAGCATAAGCCTTTCCCTGATACCTCATGGAGGGTGAGCTTATGAATTTCATTCCAATCACAAATAGAGCTAGAGGTTCTATTATAGGTTCCATTGACTGCAGTTCCCTCATAGTAAGGGGGAGAAGCAGAAAGACATAGCCAGCAGGACCGGGTTAAATTGCTCTGAGTGGAGTTTAGGGCAGAGTATGCTCCCGCAATTAAGTTAAAGAGGGAAGGTACTTGTTCTTCGCCTGATTGTCCTAGTATTGTTGTGCCAGTTTTAAGTGTCCTGGCAGTAACCGTTTTTGTTTTATCAGGGCTAGATACTGACTGAGGAGACTTAGTGGGACTAGATGGTCTGGGGGCTGATTGGATAGCTTTGTTTGGGCCTATGGCTACTGGAGTGGCCTCCTGTCGTAATTTGATGGTGAACCAGAGGCCAAAGTCATACCCAGGAGCATAATACCGGAGACCCCAAGTTCTTCCTTTAAGCCAATTAGGCAAGTTATTTTTATCTTTTCCTTGGTTTGTGAAGGAGATATTAAGTGGATTACAAAGGGGATTAGAGCCACAAGTTGATTGGGGGAGCCTAGAGGTGTAACATTTATCTTTTCCTGTACGGATAAAATCACGGCGTACTGTGATCCAATCCCAACTGGAAGAGGGGTTCCAAGAAGTTTCCCCAGTGGTTTCACATCCCCAGGCTGCACAGTACAGGGATTCAGGCCCTCCACATTTTCTTATCTGTTGGCGGTTTCGGCCATCCTTAGGGCATACATAAAAATCTGTGTTCCTGAGAAAACACCGCCGCTGTGGGTCCCGGCACCCCCTATAATCCCCCAAATAATTTTGGGGGTAATCTCCTGTTTTGGGACCCTGTAGGGGGATCTCATTGGGTTTATTTACCTCAGGTAAATCCCAGGTGTCTAGTCCAATAGCTAATTGACATACATCTGGGTGTAAAGTGGGCCACCATGCCCCTGGGGGTTGGCTTTCCTTTATGGACCAGACCCTTTGTCCAGTAGGGTTTAATACTTCCCAGGTTAATAGCTGAGGAGCATGGGGATTACAGGTTATCAAGGGGAGAGTCCACAGTCCTACCCACGCGGTGAATCCAAGAGGCAGCGCCATCGCCAAGGTGTCAGGAGGGTCAGGGTCCTCTTATTTCTGTTATGAGAAAAAAAAGAAAGAAAAAAAAAACTTCAAGAGGCAGAGCTTCCTGGGTTAGACTTCTCACTTTCAGGAGAAGAATGATCATTATCAGTAGAGGGGTGATATTTGATGTTTTTTGCAGGTATCCAAATAGGTTTATTCTTCCCAATAGGGAACACACATCCAAACCCTCTCCCTACAGTCAGGAGAGGATCAGGACCCCGCCAGGCCCCTGTGAGAGGGTCCTTCCAACAGACTTTGATGGTTTGATATTTTATTGTAGTAGCCCAATATTTCTGGAATGGTGAAAGATTATCTTCTTTGGAAAAATTTAAAATATTCAGAGTGCACAATACCATTTTTAACTGATCATGGGGGGAGGATATTCCCCCTTTTTGTTTTATTAATTGGGTCTTTAAAGTACGGTTTTGGCATTCTATAATCCCCTGTCCGGTGGGATTATGTGGTAAACCCGTAGAATGTTGAATGTTCCAGCGTTCTACAAATGTTGAGAAAGATTTACTAGCAAAGCAAAGGCCATTATCAGTTTTAAGTTGTTTGGGCAGACCAAGGACAGCAAAACATTGTAAGAAATGGCTTATGGCATGTTTTGTCTTTTCTCCAGCATGAGCTGTGGGCCAGCAGGCATGGGAAAAGGTATCAACAGTTACAAAGATATATTTAAGCTTTCCAAAGGGAGTATAATGAGTGACATCTGTTTGCCATAAATGGTTTGAAGTAAGTCCACGGGGGTTGATCCCAGCCTCCTGTAAAGGGGGTACTTGTAGAAAAGGCGAACAAGATTTACATGTTCGAACTATTTTTTTAAGTTCCTTAATAGGGATATGAGGGAATCTATGGTGTAATCCACGCCAATTAACATGAGTAAGGTCATGAAAAGTCACAGCTTCCTCGTAAATGGGGTAAGCTTGGGGATAGGAGGCTAGGGAGTCAGCAAGAGCATTGCCCTCAGATAGAATGCCAGGAAGACGCTGGTGTCCCCGAAGATGTTGTAAGAATATAGGTTTGGTTCTCTGTTTTAACAGGTTTCTTGCTTGAATCATTAAAGGAGTAATAGGATTGTTATCAAGTTTAATATAAGGCCAGGGCAGGTTGGGGAGCAAATTAGCAATATAAAGGCTATCTGTAAACAGATTGAACGCCTCAGGTAACTCTTGTAGTGCTAGGACCACAGCATAAAGTTCTTTAAATTGTGCTGAGCCTTGGACATCATGAACAATAGTTTTAGGATTTTCATTTCCTTGCATGAAAGGGGGAAAAATATTTATAGCTGCACCTCTTTTACCCCCGTCAGAGAAGACTGTGGGGTAAGAGGGATTAGCGTTAGGCAAGAACAGTTTAGGTGGCACCCAATCTAGCTGTGAAAAAGAACTCATCCATTTATAGGGGCCGTAATGGCAATCTACTTGTCCAAAAAATCCCTCCATGGCTATCGCGATGCGATTGTTGTTTCTCTGCAGCCAGGTAAAATCAGTTAGTATGAATGGAACAATTAGGGCATGGGGTTGAAGGCCAAAGAGGCGAAGAGACAAATCCCTCCCCTTAGTTATGCAGTCTGCAAGTTGGTCTAACATGGCATAGACTCAGGGGACACCCCCCACAGACAGATGAACCCAATGTATGGGGTGTCCATCTTGTGCTAGGAGACCAGTGAAGAGAAGCTTCCCACTAAAAATATAGAAAGTTAAAGGCAATGAGGGATCATACCTCCTCAGACAGGAGTAATCAATGGCCTCCTGAACTTTAAGAAGAGTATCCATGTGTGTGCTATCTAGTGTAATAGTTGAGGACAAATTTGTGCCCCGGAGGAGTTCAAAAAGAGGGGTAAGCTCCTCTGTGCTAATAGAGATCCATGGCCTCATCCAATTAATCTCTCCAAGAAGCTTTTGGAGCTGAGGATGAGAATAACTTTTTTGTACCTGGAGTTGAGGCTTTACTGGAGAGACCACGTCCAGCTCCAGAATGGATCCCAAAATCTTAAACGGGGGGAGTTTCTGGACCTTTTCAGGCGCAATTTGAAATCCCAGTCCATGAAGTAAACGGAGGCATGATTTTAAGAGGTGGTTTAATTGATCACTTTGTTTTGCCCCAAGGATAATATCATCCATATAAACATATAATAGAAGATCTTTCTGCCTGAGAGGGCTTAGGATCTTAGATATAAAAAACTGGCACAGGGATCCAAGATGGCGGGCTAGAGGAAGGCTGCATTCCTACTTGCTCTGTGGATTCCTACTTGCTTGGGATTCAAACAGCAGGAATATGACTCTCAACGAGATTTTATATTCAAAGCACATATAAGGGGTCCCCAGTCGCCGCTCCGGAACCAACTCTGCTGGGGTGGGCTCGGCCCCGCCGCAGGCAGCTACCATCCGGGAGCGCCGGGCCCGGCAGCTGCCTCGGAGCCACCGACCTGGGTCTGCGCCAGCCAACAAGTGAGTGTGGGTCCCCAGCAGTGCTTTGGAGTCACTGGCCGTGGCTCCGGCACCAGCCGGCGGCCTTCCAGGCAGAGACCGAGCATCTCAGGTTACCTGGGACACCCAGCGGTGTCTGGGGATGTCCGGCCAGGAAACTCGGGGATCGCGGACTCTGGTGGGGAGTTGGAACTAATCCACGCCATTTTGGCGGCTTAACTGGTGGAGAAGGTCCGTTTCCGGCTTCCTGGGGTCTCTAGCTGCTCCTGGAGACGTCTGCCCGGAGCCCCTGGGATCGCTGACCCCGGCGGGGAGTTGGAACTGCTCTGAGTTTGGCGGCTTCCCTGGCAGAGGGGATCCATTTCCAGCTTCCTGGGGCTGCCAGCGGTGCCTGGAGTGGTCCGGCGGGGAGCTTAGGGCCTTTGGCACCAGCTTACAGTGTCCCCAGGAGAGAGCAACCACCTGCCACTGCCTGAACCCCCAGCTAGGAGTTCAGGTCAGCCTGGGCTCTCAAGCCCAGTGTCTCCATCACTGAGCACAGTTCTGTGACACCACCCCAACTTGATCTAGTGCCCAGGCCCACACCCAGGCCCGGAGTCTACCACCTTGCTGTATCTAATTGTCTATTAACACTAGGCTGCCTCTGCCCAGAAGCATTGATCATTCCCAACCTGGAGGTAGTGGGTCAGCACCTTTCTTGGGTCACCGCTTGATCAAGCACCCCTCAAGCAACAGAGGGGAAGATACATGAGCACCATGAGAAAACACGGGAAGAAAGTGTCCCAATTAAACCTAGATGATATATCGAGAGAACCCAAAGACAGCATGGTAGAAGGAATGACAGAAAGGGAGTTCAGAATGTTCATAATTAAAGTGATCCGAGAAGAGAATGATGTGACGAGAGAGCAGATTCAGGCTATGAATAATCAGCTAATAGAGCAATTGCAGGAAGCAAAAAATTACTTCAATAAAGAGATAGAAATTCTGAGAAAAAAACAAACATAAATTATTGAAGGAAACAAGGAAATGAAGGAAACAATCAACCAAGTTAAAAACTCAATAGAAAGCATAATTAACAGAATAGATCACTTGGAAGACAGAACCTCAGACAATGAAGACAAAATATTTAATCTTGAAAACAAAGTCAAACAAACAGAGAAGATGGTTAGGAAGCATGAACGAACCCTCCAAGAAATATGGGACATCATGAAAAGACCAAATTTAAGAGTTATTGGGATTGAGGAAGGCACAGAGATACAAACCAAGGGTATGAATAATCTATTCAAGGAAATATTATCAGAAAATTTCCCCAATATGATGAATGAGATGGAAAATCAATTACAAGAAGCTTACAGGACACCAAATGCACAGAATTACAATAGATCCACACCAAGGCACATTATAATGAAAATGCCTAACATACAAAACAAAGATAGAATTTTAAAGGTGGCGAGAGAAAAGAATCAGATTACCTACAGGGGGAAACCGATACGGATATCAGCAGATTTCTCAGCCCAGACCCTAAAAGCAAGAAGGGCCTGGAACAACATATTTCAAGCTCTGAAAGAAAACGGATGCCAACCAAGAACCTTATACCCAGCAAAACTTACCTTCAGATTTGATGATGAAAAAAAATCCTTCCATGATAAACAAAAGCTTAAAGAATTCACAAAGAGAAAGCCTGCCCTACAGAACATTCTCAACAAAATATTTGAAGAGGAAGAAATGAAAAATAACAATCTCAGTCATCATGGGGAGGAACTACCCTAAAGAAAGAGTCAATCAAAGGAGAAACGAAGTTAAGCTAAAAACCCTAAAAAAGCTAAAATGACAGGAAATACAAGTCATATCTCAATAATAACCCTGAATGTAAATGGCCTAAACTCATCAATCAAAAGACATAGACTGGCAGACTGGATTAAAAAGAAAGACCCAACGATATGCTGCCTTCAAGAGACTCATCTCATAGAAAAACATGCCCACAGACTAAAGGTGAAAGGTTGGGAAAAAGCATACCTTGCACACGGACTGAGTAAAAAAGCTGAGGTTTCCATTCTCATTTCAGACAAAGCAGACTTCAAACCAAAGATAGTCAGAAGGGATAAAGAAGGACATTTCATATTGCTTAAAGGTAGCATAAATCAACAGGACATAACAATCATAAATATTTATGCACCAAACAATGGCGCATCCATGTATGTCAATCAGATCCTTCTCAATTTCAGGAATCAAATAGACCAAAACACAATAATACTCAGAGACTTTAACACTCCTCTCTCACCGTTGGACAGATCTTCTAAACAAAAATTGAATAAAGAAACTATAGGACTCAATGACACAATCGCTAATTTGGACTTAACGGACATATATAGAATATTCCATCCATCAAAAAGCGAATACACTTTCTTCTCAGCAGCGCATGGGTCCTTCTCTAAAATAGACCATATGTTATGCCACAAAGCTACTCTTAACAAATACAAAAACATACAGATACTACCTTGTATACTATCAGATCATAATGGAATGAAATTAGACATCAACGAGAAAGTTAGAAACAGAAACTACTCCAAGACCTGGAGATTAAATAATATGCTATTGAATGATACATGGATAACAGAAGACATTAGGGGGGAAATTAAAAGATTCTTAGAGGTCAACGAGAATAAAGATACAACATATCGAAATCTCTGGGACACCATGAAAGCAGTGCTAAGAGGAAAGTTCATTGCAGAGAGTGCATTTAATAAAAGAATGAAAAGTCAACAAATCAATGACCTCACATTACAGCTCAAAGCCCTAGAAAAAGAGGAACAGATCATCACCAAAAGTAGTAGAAGACAGGAAATAATCAAAATCAGAGCTGAAATCAACGAAATTGAAACAAAAAAAACAATTCAAAAAATCGACGAAACAAAAAGTTGGTTCTTTGAAAAAATAAACAAAATTGATAAACCCTTAGCCACGCTAACAAAGAGAAGGAGAGAGAAACTCCAAATTACTAAAATTCGCGATGGAAATGGAAATATTACAACAGACACAATTGAAATACAAAACAT
>JAJEJO010051244.1:0-23094 GCA_020662805.1 Glaucomys volans
TTCCATTTCTCCACATCCTCCCCAACATTTGTTATTGGATTTTAGTAACAGCCCTTCTAACTGGGGTGAAATGGCCTTTCGTTGTAATTTCGATTGACATTTCCCTGATACTTAATGATATTGAATATTTTAAAATATATCTGTGGCCACTTGTATTTCTTCTTTTGAGAAATGTCTTGAGGTCATTTGCACATTTTAAAGATCGGGTTACTTTCCGCTGCTGAATTTTCTGAGTTCCTTTTGTATTCTGGATATGAACCTTCTCAGCTGAACGCATTGCAAACGTTTTCTATTACTCTGTGGGTCGTCTGTTCACTCTGTTAGTTCATTTTATTCATTTATTTGTTTTGGCTGTGCAGAAGCTTCTTAGTGTGATGTTATCTCATTTGTCAAACTTCGTCCATGCTTCCTGTGCTTTGGGTCCTCCAGAAAATCACTGCCTGCACCGACGTCCTGGGTTTGCCCTGCGTTCTCTTCTCGTGGTGCCGCGGTTTCAGGTCCTTCATCCGTTCTGAGTGGATTTTTGCCAGGGCGAGAGGTAGGGTTTAATCTGCTGTGTGTGGCTATCCATTTTCCTGAACACCTTTTGTTGAAGAAACTGTCCTTTCTCCCATGTTTGCGTTTGGCACCTCTGTTGAGAACCAGTTGGCCATAATTGTTTGGGTCTATTTTGGGGCTCCTCCTCTCTCCTGTTGGGGTGTGTCTGTTTTAATCCCAATGCCATGCTGTTCCGCTTACTGTGTCTCTGTTGAAGGTCTTGAAATTTGGTATTATGATGACTTCTGCTTTATTTTTTTCTTAGGAAGATGGCTTTGGATATTTGGGGTCTTTTGTGCTTCTGTATGAATTTTAGAATTGCCTTTTTGCAAGTTCTGTGAAGCATGTCATTGATATTTGACGGGGATTGCACTGATCTCTAATCACTTTAGGCTGGGTATATGTTTTAACAATACCAATTCTTCCAGGCCATGAACATGGGAGGTCTTCCCTTTTTGGGGGTTTTCTTCAATGTCTATCATCAATGTTTTGTTATTTTTATTGTAGAGGTCTTTCACTTTCTTTGGTTAAATTTGTTCCAAGGTGACTGTGTTTGGGCAGATTGTGAACAGGGTTGTTTTCCTGATTTCTTTCTCAGGAACTTTCTTACTGCTATATAGAAAAGTACTGGTTTTTATTTTCTGCTACTTTACTGAGTTTATTAGTTCTAATGACTTCTTGGTGAGGTCTTGAGGTTTTCTCTATAGCATTTTATCTTCTGCCAACAGGGTCAATTTGAGTTCCTTCCTTCCTATTTGTATTCATTTTATTTCCTTCTCTTGCTTAATATCTCTGGTTAAAATGTCTAGTGCTGCATTGAGTAAAAGCGGTGAGAGTGGACACCTTTGCCTTATTCCTGGTCTTAACAAAAATGCTCTCAGCATTTTTCCATGTGGCATGATGTTGGCTGTGGGTTTGTCACACATGGTTTTTATGGTGTTGAATTATGACCCTTCTATACCTAATTCATTCATGGCTCTTATCGTGATGGGATGTTGAATCTTATCAAATGCATTTTCTGCGTCCATTGAGATGATGTTGGGGTCTTTGTCCTTCATCTGTTGACGTGACATATTGTGCTTATTGATTTGTATATGTTGAACTGTCCTTGCATTCCTCTGAGGAAAAAACTTGATCATGGTGAATAATCTCTTTGATGTGCTGTTGAATTTGATTTGCTAGTATTTTGTTGAGAATTTTTACATCTATTTTCATCAGAGATATTGGTTTAAAATGATCTTTTATTGTTGAATTATTGTGTTTGATTACAGGGTAAGGCTGGAATCATAGAATGAGATTGGAAGGGTTCCCTTGCTTTCAATTCTTGGAATAGTTTGAGATGAATGGGCAGCAGTTCTACTTTGAAATTTGGTGAAACTCAACAGTTTGTTTTGTCATATGTAATTACTGCTACTCCCATTTCCTTGGAATATCCAAGTCAACTGGTCCTGGGCTTTTCTTTGTAGAGAGACTTTATTCCTGATTCAGTCTCAGTTATTGGTCTATTCAATTTTTTATGTCCTCAGAGTTCACTTTTGTTAGGTCTTACATGTCTGGGAATTTATGCATTTCTTCTTAGTTTTCCAAGTATTTTATCATACACTTTTCATAAAAATCCCTCATGATCCTTTTTATTTCTGGAATATTGGTTGTAATCTCTTCTTTTCATCTCTATTTATTTAGGTCTTCTCTTTTTCTTGATTAGCCTAGCTAAAGGCTTGTTGATTTTTGTTCATCTTTTCAAAAAGCCCACAGCTTGTTTCAATGATCTTTTGTGTTATTTTAAAGTCTTTATTTCATGTATTTCTGCTCTGATTTTTAAAATTTCTCCTACTGCTTTTGGGTTTGGTTTATTCTTACTTTTCTAGATGTGTAATTATGAGATGTGTAATTATGCTGTTTATTTGAAATCTTTCCATAATTTTTGGGGGTGTTTCTTGGTGTGTGTGGGCTCACCCAGTTCATTCATCCATGGAGTGAAAGTATAGGGAGAAATAACTTCTGTTTGTAATGGTCAGGCATATGGAGAAGCCCTAAAATTGCTCTCCCCAAATCCTGAGTCTGAGCCAAGAGAAGGAATAAAAACTGATGAAAACATTATATGACCCCAAACTCAGTGAGGGGGTCTCTGAAAGTCCCCAGCCAGCAGGTAAAAAGGAGAAACCCATCTGCTGGCTCTAGGATTTATTGAAGGCTGCCAGCCCAGCCCAGGTCCTCTCTGTGCCTTGTGCTTTGTCCTCTCCACTCAGGGTCCAGTACTTCTAGGTCCAGGGCTCTGAGCATTGCCACATCCTATTTGTCATCTGTTAGAGAGGAGAGGACATTCTCTAGCACATCAGAGGAGGGGGCTAGCCCCAGGGGGCTGGTGCTCACCTGTCCATACCCTGAGGGTCATTCACCCTCTGCTCTGCTACACTACCTTGAAGTTTTCTCACTAGTCACTGTTTCTCTGTTGTACTGGTCACTGGATGAGCAGTCATGTCACATAGGAAATTCTGCTTCTCAGTGGTTAGAATACCCTTCTCTACTAGGTTCTTTACAATTTGCTCCTGTACGTTTCTCAGCTGGCATTGCAATTTGAAGGGGTTCCAGGACTCACCAGTGAGAAGCTCTACCATGTTTGGACAGAGGTTTCTGTGGGTCCAGTTGCTTTGATGTGTTTGAGAGTTTCATCCAGTAAAATATCACCTGTTGGGCTGTTTTACTTTAGTAGCATCTGTCTGTCTAGTAGTTGCTTCTTATCCATGGTGGGGGTTCCAGATCGATTCCACCCCACATGGCTAGCTCTATCAGGATGCGCCCCACAGAACAGATGATATGCTGTCATTCCAGAAATGTGTGTAACCCTCCTTATCTTTTAGTCCCAGGAGCAATGCTTCTTCCATAAGGGTGAGGCAGATATCCTAGAGTCTCCAAAGTCTTTGTTATCTGGACTCCTCTCTTCATTAGTATTTTCTTCACTTTCTACCTTCTTTTCAGAGTTCTTGCTTATTTCGGGGATGGGTCTGGTGAGTTAATGTGGTCATTCTCACCTGTTTCTGATGTTACTCCTGGGTTGCAGTTGGATGCAGTCTGAAGCTTGTGCTCTATTTCAGGAGGACCTCTTCATTTTTTGATGTAGCACTTATTAAGTATTTCTTAGTACTGCTTATATCTCATAAGTTTGGGTAGAGGGCAGGGACTGGAGGTGAAGCTCTGTAGCTCAGTGGTAGAGTGCCCCTGGGTGCCTAATATATGACTTATTTTACGAAGAGTTCTTTGTGCTAGTGATGAGAATGTGTATTTGGCAGTTCTGTAAATGTCTGCTAAGTCCATTTGATCTACAGCATAGTTTAACTCTGATGTTGTGTTGAATTTTTGTCTGAATGATCTGTCCATTGGTGGAAGTAGGGTGTTAAAGTCCCTCACTATTGCTGTATTGGATCTTGCCTCTCTGTTTATATCTGATAGTGTTTGTTTTGCAAAACTGGGTCCTCCAACATTAGGTACATATCTTCTTGGCAAATTGATCTCTGGATTATTATATAGGTACTTAATTTTTTAATCTATTTTCACAGTTTTTATCATAAAATCTATTTTGTAGGATATAAGTATAGCTATTCCCGCTCACTTTAGATTTCCATTTATTTGGAATATCATTCTCCATCCTTTCACTTTTAGTCTGTGTGTATCTTTACTGAAGTAGGCAGCATATGATTGGATCTTACGTTTTTGGAACTTCAATCCATTTAGCCAGAACTCTTTATTTGTTCTGTATGATTAAATTGGAGAATTTAGTTATGTTTATATCCAAGGATATTACTGACAGGAAAGACTTCTGTCATTTTGTTGATTTTCTTCTAGTTGTTTTGAATAGTCTTTGCTCTTCCCTTCTTGTTCATCTTTGTGATTTGAAGTTTATTGTTTTGACAGTGTTTGATTATTTTCCATTTTATTTTTGCATTTACTCTTCTACTAGGAGTTATACTTTCACACGCATTTATGATGAGAGCTATCTTTGAATGTAGGACTTCCTTAAAATCTTTTGTAAAACTGGTCTGGTTGTCATGAATTCCTTCAGTTTTTGCTTGTCTTGGAAGGTCTATTTCTCCACTTATGAGGAATAGCCTTGCTATGTGTAGTAATCTTAGTTGGCAGGAATTTTCTTTCAGGACTTAGAATATATCACTCTGTTCCCCCCTTGCCATAGGGTTTCTGTTGAGAAATCAGTTAGTCTAATGGGGACACCCTTAAATATGACTTGATGCTTTCCTGTTACACATTTAAAAATTCTTAGCCAATCTGTCAAAAGTACAAGACAGTAATGTGTTGTGGTTAGGATCTTGTCTCTTTGGAGTCCTATAATCCTCTTTTACATTAGCTGTCCATCCATGTCTTTCCCAAGATCAGGGAAATTGTATACCATGATTTCATTGAGTCACTTCTCTATTCTTCACTTTTCTCCTCACCTTTGGGTATTTCAATAATGTAGATATTCACTTAGTCCTTTTTGAGGGGCAGGCAGGGAGTGTCCAGCAGGGATGTTTCAAAAGACCTGAATTCAGGTTCAGAAACCTTATGCTTGATCTAGTCTGTTGCTCAGGCTGTCAACTGTAATTTGTGTGTGTGTGTGGGGGGGGTACCAGCAGTTGAAGGCTGGGCCTCTTAACCACTGAGCCACATCACCACCCTTTTTAAAAAATCTATTTAGAGACAGGATCTTGATGAGTTGTTAAGGGCCTTGTTAAGTTGCTGAGGCTGGCTTTGAACTTGTGATCCTCCTGCCTCAGCCTCCTGAGCTGCTGGGTTATAGGTGTGCACCACCTTGCCCTGCTTCTTGAAATCTTTATCAGGTGTTTCATCCATTTTTATTTCTTTGGAATCTGTTGCAGAGTTATGATGATCTTTTGGAGATGTGATATTACTTTGTTTTTTCATATTTCTTGTGCTCCTACATTGAGGTTTACACATCTGGTAAATTAGGTAACTCTACCACTTTTATGGAGTTGCTTTCTTAGTAAGCAAGCAGCTTTTTTGTTTGTTTGTTTGTTTGTTTGTTTTTGGTACTGGGGATTGAACCCAGGGGCACTCGACCACTGAGCCACATCCCCAGCCCTATTTTGTATTTTATTTAGAGACAGGGTCTCACTGAGTTGCTTAGGGCCTCGCTAAGTTGCTGAGGCTGGCTTTGAACTCAAGATGTTCCTGCCTCAGCCTCCCAAGCTGCTGGGATCACAGGGTTGCTTTCCTTGCAGGTGTGCCTTGGGCTGTTGATTTGTTGTGCAGTGTTGGCTTTGATTCTCTCTGGGCAACATGGTGTAGGCTCCCTATCACCTCTTTGTGATAATGACTTTGGGCACAGTATGTCCTGTGGCAGAGTCACACTCAGTGTCTGCAGGCCTTGCAAGAGTGGGGACACTCAGAGTTCAGTCAGGTATGGTGAGGACAGCAGTGGTGTGGAGTGCCGTGTGGCTGTTCCTGTAATGGCAGTGACGGCCTCCAGCTGCTGATGGGGGACTTTCCTGTGATGTGTGCTCTGCTTCTAGCTAGGGTCTCAGGTGCCGGTGTCCCCAGCAGTGGTGAGGGGCCTGAAGCACTTGCCCAGTCCATCAGCGGTGTGGGCCCAGATGCTGCAAGGGGAGGGGCAGTAGCAGAACTACAGCCTCCCTCTGTGGCACTCCCAGGGCCGTGACAGCAACGTGTGGTCAGACAAGGGGGGGGCATGGTGGCTGTGGGACCCATTCAGGTGGGTGGCAGTAGGAACTGGGGTGTTCCTCTCACTCCTGTGGCAGTGCCTGTCCAGGAGTGGGGTCTCAGTGGAGCAGCAAGGTTTCTGACCTTCTGCTGTGTGTGGCTCAGGTTTTGGTGATGGCCAGGGCTCTCCTCCCCGACTCCTTCAGCCTTCGTGTGCTCCTGGAGTGCGACTGTGGCCAAGCTGGTTATAATTTTCTCGACATCCTCTAACCATGTGGGCCCGGGGACAGGCGATAGCCAGAGCCATGGGTCGCTCAGGCCCTCTCACCTTGCCCCTGTGGGGGGAGTGGTGGGAGTCGGTGTTCCCTGTCCTGCAAGGTGCCTGAGCATGGTGCAGGGCGAGGTGCAGGGACCACGTGGGCAGGTGCCTGCAGTCCCAGTGCTGGTGCGAGGGGACGGCCATGCTGGAGATCTCCTGCTTCTTGAGGGCAGTGCTCTCTTTTCCTTTCTCTGTCATATTACCTGTCCCTACTGACATGGGTCAGTCACTCTGCTGGGCCACGTTGGGTTCACGAGGCAGCCACCCCTGGGCCAGTGCAGCATCTGGGGGGCCCAGAGATGGAAATGTTCAGGTGTCTCTGTCCCCTGGAGCAGTCCAAATGCTGACACTAGGCCCCTTCTCAGGATGGCTCCTGGCCATAGCCCACTGGGAGATTGTTGGTAGGTAAGATCTTTTCTCCAAAGCAAGGCCACTGCAGATTTTAGGCTACTTGTCTAAGTGGGCTGCAAGCCTGTGAGTGTCACAAACTTCCAGTGGCCAGGATTTCCAGCCACTGCACAGTGGAGTTTGCTGGGACCATCTCTTCAACCCTCCCCTCCCCTGGCTCTGGAGCAGAGAGGCTGGAGTGCTTGGTTTCTCTTCCTGTGCTGTTGGCCCAGGTCTGAGTCTCAGGGTTCGCGTTCTCCCATTGCCTGTCCCCACAAATACAGCTGTGCACCTGTTACTTGGGTTCTTCTTTGTGGAAGAGGAGGTGAGTTCTGGGTGCCTCTTTTTAGCCATCTTGTCCTTTCTATAACTTTAAATTTTATATTTGACCTTGGCCTAGTACAAAGCAAACTGTTGTGGCAGCAAGTTTTCACCAATGGTCGAGACTCCAGGTTCTGCCAAACTTTCAGACTTGGCTGTTGAGCGGGTTGCCCTGGAATGCTTACCCCAAGCTCTCTGAGAGGCCTAGATGACAGCAGGAAGGTGTGTTTGAATTTTTCCCCCTTTCGAAGGGCATGTGTTCCTCGAGCTTGCTGATGAGGCCCATGGGGTGGAATTAGGACCCCGAGATTGGCAGTCTCCAGTGATTCTTACGACACTCCAAGTTCAGGCTCCCTCCTGGACTCTTACTTAAGTGAAGACTGCTGATAAAATTCTTTTATTAATGAGGGTTTACATGAAGCTCACCTGTCAGTAGAGCTTTACACTTTACCTGCTTTGGTATAAATTCCCAAGCCTTAAATTGGCCCCGGTTTTGCAAGTTCCCAGAGGAGACCCTGCTAAGGTGGTGAGAGGTCAGCTGTCACCCACATGCCTGCCACTGGCCGGAGCACCAGAAGTCTGGTTGCACAGGACACCTGGTGTCCCCAGAGTGATAGGTGAAAGTGATGTCTGGTTCTATGGAATCTTAGTAGAGGGTGCAGAGAAGATCAGATTCAAAATCACGCCTCACGATAGCTCGGCTCAAGCACTCTAACCTTCATGAGGATGGCTCGGTGTCTTCCTGATGTAACTGACCTCAAACAGTTCTGTGGAACATCTACTTACCTAGCAAGGGCTGCTTTAGAATAGGAAATAAGAGGCCAAGAAAAGCAAGTTGGAGCAGGCAGGACTTCTGAAAGATTAACGCAAATCTCCAGCTCAATTCATTCACATACAAATGCCATAATTTCATTCTTCTTTAAGGCTGAGTAATATTAGATTCTGTATATGGACCACATTTTCTTTATCCATTTATCTTCTGAAGGGCATCTAGATTGGTTCTATAATTTAGCTATTGTGAGTTGAGCTGCTATAAAGATTGATGTGGCTGCGTCACTGCAGTATGTTGATTTTAAGTCCTTTGTGTATAAACTGAGGAGTGGAATAGCTGGATCTAATGGTGGTTCCATTCCAAGTTTTCTAAGGCATGTGCACACTGCTTTCCAGAGTGGTTGCACCAATTTGCAGTCCCAACAGCAATGTATGAGTGTATCTTTCCCCACATCCTCGTTGACATTTATTGTTGCTTGTATTCTTGATAATTGCCATTCTGACTGGAGTGAGATGACATCTTAGAGTAGTTTTGATTTGCATTTCTCTAATTGCTAGACAAGATGAACATTTTCTCATGTGTGCTAATTGTATTTCTTCTTCTGTGAAGTGTATGTTCAGTCCCTTAGCCCATTTATTGAGTGTGTTATTATGTTTTGGTGTTAAGTTTTCTGAGCTTTTTATGGATCCTGGACATTAATGCTTTATCTGAGGTGCTTGTGGTAAAGATTTTCTCCCATTCTGTAGGCTCTCTTCCTGTTATTGTTTCCCTTGCCGAGAGGAAGCTTTTTAGTTTGAATCCATCCCATTTATTTTTATTGCATTTTAATTGACACGATATTTGTGCATACTTATGGAGTATAACGTGAATTTTCTACGCATGTGTACATCATGGACTAATCAAATCAGAGTAATTGTATATCCATCACCTCAAATATTGCTTATTTATTTGTGCTCAGAGTGACCAAAATCCTCCCTCTGGCTACTTTAGAATATCCATCATTGTTTCCTACAGTAACTGCTGTGCCACAGAATACCAAGCGTCCTTCTCCTGACTGTCATTTTGTAGTTGTTCGTCAGACTTTCCCCATTTTTTACTTCCCCACCAGGGTTCTGGTAACCGTCAATCTGGGCCTTACTCTGTGAGATCAAGTTTTCAGATTCCACAGTGAAAACCAATTGGTATTTATATTCTGTGAAATAGGCAGGACACAGGAAGATAAATACCAACTTATTACTGTGTGGACAGGAGCAGATGAGGCAGGCCTCTCCCCAGTTTTCTTTCTTTCTTCTTTTTGCATCTTTTTAAAAATTGGTTCTTTTTAGTTATTCATAATATTGGGATTCATTTGGACAGAATGCAATATGATTTTATTATTTAGCTGACAGCATTTCCCTCCCCTCCTCTCCTCTCTCTCCATTCCTTCTTTACTGATATTTCTGTTACTTACTTTTAGTTTCTTCTGCTTTTTTATTTAGTGTTGTCAGATTGAATTGGGTGGCTGCAGGGGGAGGGAGCAAGGTCACCTAGCAACACACTGTGCCAGAAGTGACCAATGAGGCAGACCTGCTGACCCTGACGTCCACCTTGGGTCCACCTTTTCCTGGGCAGGACCCTTGACCCCTTTCCTCTGTATAAAAACCCTGAGCAGCCAAAGCCACGTGCGATTTCTTCTGGCTCTCCCACCCCGACGTTCACCCCCTGGGGGGCTGGAGATTTCGTCCAGGACACAGACCAATAAATCTCAAGCCACTACTTTTGTCTGACTCTGGTGAACCCGCCTGGCGAGCTTACTCCTTTCGCCACCTGCCGCCTTTGTGAGCTTTATGCTGCTTCTTTCTCGAGCTTTACAAGTGTCTTTTGGGTATATATGATGATGAGATTCACCGTGGCATATTCATATGAGGACATAAGAAAGTTAGGCCGGATTCATTCTGCTGTTCTTCCCTTATTCCATCCCTTCCTCCTCCCCCTCAGTCCCCTTCATCTAGTCCACCAGTCTTTCTTCTATTTTGATGGATGCACCCCTTTCCCTTCCTCTCTTTCTTCTCCCCTCATTTTTTGGACTAGCTTATGCATGACCGAGAAAACACTTGACCTTTGGCTTTCTGAGTCTGGCATATTTCACTTAGCATGATAGTATCCAGTTCCATCCATTTACCTGCAAATGCCATAATTTCATTCTTCTTTATGGCTGAGTAATACTCCATTGTGTATATATCACCTTTTCTTTATCCATTCATCTGTTGAAGGGCACCTTGGTTGGTTCTTTAGATTGGATATTGTGCTGCTATGCAAATTGATGTGGCTGTATCCCTAAAGTTTGCCAAATGTAGATATCTTGGATATGTACTGAGGAGCGGTATAGCTGTCATATGGTGGTTCCATTCCTAGTTTCTTGAGAAATCTCCATACTGCTTTTCACAGTGGTTGTAATAATTTTCAGTCCCACCAATAATACATGAGTATACATTTTCCCCAAATCATCCCCAATGCTTTTAATTATTTGTATTCTTGATAATTCCATTTTGACTGGAGTGACATGAAATCTTAGTGTAGTTTTGATTTGCATTTCCCTGACAGAGGTGTTGAACATTTTTTCATATATTTGCTGACCAATTGTTTTTCTTCTTTTGAGAACCATTTAGTTCTTTTGCCCATGTATTCATTGGCTTATTTGGATATTTTTGTGTGTCAAGTTTTTGAGCTCTCTTTTTTTTTAATTTTTAAATTTTTTTTTAGAGTGGAAAATAAAGTTTTATTAAAGAAAAGTAAAAGCAGATTTCTCCCGGGTGGAAGAAGGGGACCCAAAGGCGGAATCCGTGTGGCGAATAAATCCTGTCCTTTTTATAAGTTTTACTCTCTTGTTCCCTTCCCCCCTCATTCTTTCTCTCTGTTTACGCCCACTTTTGCAGGTGAGTGGCAAAAGCGGAAAAGCAGATGGGCTGGGGAAGGGCTGAAGGGATAGCAGGTAATGTCCCAGTGGGTGTTAATTAGCAACTCTTTGCCTATAGTTCTTGATAAGGGCAGGTAAATCTGGTTATCAATGGGCTCCAGAGATCTTTGATATTCCATTCCCCAGGGTAGCCTCCAACTTCCAGATGTAGGTGTTTTTCATGTCCTTCATTTTCTCAATTTGACCCGATTTCTTTTATTTCTACACTAACTACCTAAGCAGTCTGGCTACATTCCCCCCTTTTGTTTAAGGAACTCAACTGCTTGCTGTAAGGAAAGGAACACGATCGCTCTGGCTGCTTCAGAGCTGGAAGCGGGCAGAGTTGGGGGCAAGCAGTTTGGAGTTCCTTTTTCTTTTTAGAAATCGGGTAGATCGAGGGGTCCATGGTAAAAGTCTGGTTGAGAAGAAATAGGCTGGAGGGCCATTTGAGAAATGGGTGTTCTATAAGAGAAACAAGAAGTCATGAGTACCGGGATAAGATTAATGCAACAGCCAATGCCACAGCATAGGAACACACCAATGAGTATTATGGTGACAATAGAGGCTAATAATTTTTCCACCAGGAGGTACCAGAAAACCAGGAACTAAGAATTTGTCCCCACGATAAGTCTGGGGAGGACATGGCCTCTGAGAGTGCAAATCTTTAAGGATGTCAGTCACATTGACAGAGTTGTCAGGGATGTAAACACAACATTCAGTTTTGATAATGGCACAAGTGCCACCTTGGGCTGCAGTGAGGACATCTAAAGCCATTCGATTTTGTAGGATAGCTTTCCTCATGAGTGCTACTTCTGTGTTCAACAGAGAAATGCTTTCCTCAACGTCATGGAGAGCAGTTTGAGTGTAATTATTTAGGGTCTCCACGTGCCACATTACATCTTCTAAGCCAATTTGTGGGATAAACATTGAAGCTGGATGATCATACCAATGGAAAACAGACCATCCCCATCTATGTCTGAGATTGGGGAGATTTGCTGGCTGTTCTGTATTTGGAGTCCATCTCCCTTGCATCCAGGGGTACCCAATAGTACATCTTCCTATCCAGCCTGGTGGAAGCCAGGACCATAAGTTCGTTCCACATATCCATTGTGTCCCACTGGGTGCTGGCCAGCTAATTTCAGGTCTAGAGAGCCAGTTCCAAACCAATCATTGGCTTGTAAAATTACAATTTGCTGGCATAGTGACTCAGGGGTCCATCCTAATTCTCGAGTACTATTAGGTCATTTGTCATAGTATGGTTATGTTGTTCCCAACAGATTGGGGCTTTCTGGTTTAAATGCCCAATGGTGGGCATAAGCCATAAATATCCATCCCAAACCTGATAATAACCATCCTTATATCTGTGACATGTGGATGGTAACGGTGGAGAGTTAGAAGTGGATGGGGCTGTATGTGACTTAGCAGTGGGAGAAGTTTGAATGTTGGTTTCCTTTAAAGTGAAAACCTTTTTATCACCTGGTTGTGATAGAGTTTCATTTATAGGCCATAAACTAACATTGGCACGAGTGGCAGTTTGTAAAGAGGGTTTTTCTTCCTTCTGTTCTAATATTAAGGACTGTAAATTCATCCAGTCACTTCCCTGTAAAGGGGACACCCACCAAGGTAGTCCCGAGGTGCTGGAAAGGGGTGATAGTCCACATATCCAGCAATTATCTTCCTGTAACCTAGTGGCATACTGTTGGGCCCAATTTAGAAAAGAGTTTGTTTCAGTGGATCTGTCTATAATAACAAAGAAAGACAAGAAGGAAAGTTTACGTATCACCATTGTCTCTGTGGAAGAGATGTTTTAGATCTTCTGTTGGAGTGCAGGAATATCGCTCTTCAGTTCCTTGGGAAGTTCCTTTGCAACTCGACTCAGGATGGCAGGTTTTAACTCGAGAGTGGTGGATCCAGTTCTCCTGTCCCAGCACTCTTACTGCAGAGGGGGTAGATAAGATTACAGGAAAAGTTCCTTTCCAAATAGGGTCTAAATTTGGAGAATTTGAAGGTATGGTTTTGATCATAACTAGATCTCCAGGCTCACATAGAGGTGGAGAAATAATTGGCTCAGATACGGGATATTTACAGATTTCAGTTTGAAATTTGGCCAACTTTGTGATATGAGCCACTAAATCTGCAGTTTCTTGATCTCTAAGGATATCATTCCTTAGGAATGGTCTCCCATGTAAGAGCTCAAATGGGCTGAGTCCTAATTTTTTTGGAGTGTTCCTGATTCTGAGTAGTGCCAGGGGAAGCATTTTAGGCCATGGGTCGTGGGTTTCTTGAGTAAGTTTTCTTAGATGCCTCTTTAGGATGTCATTAGTCTTTTCTACCTTTCCTGAGGATTGAGGCCTCCATGCACAATGGAGATGGTATCTTATGCCTAGGGCTTTGGATACTCCCTGAGTGACAGCTGCCTTGAAAGCTGCTCCATTGTCACTTTGGAGGCTTTGGGGCAGCCCAAATCGGGGAATTATTTCCTGCAATAAAGCTTTGACTACTTCTCCCGCTTGTTCAGTTGGAGAGGGAAAGGCCTCAGTCCACCCAGTAAAGGTATCTACCATAACCAATAAATATTGGAATCCATTGCTCTTAGACATGTGAGTAAAATCAAATTGCCAGTCTTCTCCAGGGAATTGTCCTGTTCTTTGTAATCTTGGGGGCTTTTTGGCAGAGTTAAGTGGGTTATTTCTTTGGCATAGCTCACAGGCTTTGACTATTTGTTGGACAAGAAAGCCTTGTTTTTGGAATATGCTTCCCTTCAAATATTTCTTGAGTTAATTTGAGAGTGTTCTCTTCTCCCAGATGGAAAGATTGATGGAGGGTATGTAAAATCTTCTATTGGGAACTAACAGGTAAATAAAGTTTGTTATTTTCCATTTGAATCAACCCAGAGGGTAGGATATTACCTCCTTTGGATAAAGCCTGCTGTGTTTCCTCCTGGGTGTATTGAGGTCTTATCTCTGGGGGAGGGCCTGTCCATATCAGAGGGGCTAAGGTGGTTATTTGTTGTAAAGTTCCCCTTAGCAGCCTCTTTGGCTTGTTGATCTGCTAGTCTATTGCCTTCTGCTATTTCATCCATTCCTTTTTGATGTCCTGGGCAGTGGATTACTGCTACTGTTGTACCCAAGGAAATAAAGTCATCCAAGCCAATCACATAAAGCCAAAAGAAGCCTTTTATTATTATTATTTTAGCTGGCCAGCAACAACCTCCCTTACCCCTAAAAGGCGGGGTGTGGGGAAATCGTGCGCCAGTTCTTTCTTTGTCAACTTTTATAGGGCGCAGGAAGGGACCAGGGTGGGGCTATAGGGAGGGGAAGGGGTCGGGGTGGGCTACAGGGAGGGAATTTGGGATTTTGGGGTGGGGCTGACTCTCCCAATCACGATGGAGAATCTCCCTGGGGAACATGAACATTCCAATCTGTTTTCTGTGGCTATAACACTACCTCTTTGGGTAAATGGACAGCTTCTAGTAGTTTTAATATCTGTTCATAGTTTTTAATAGCTGTTCCCCCAGTTGTTTGAAATCCTCTTTCTTTCCAAATTGCTGCATGTGCATGCAGGATCAGGTAGGCGTATTTAGAGTCAGTATAAATATTAATTTTTTGTTGTTTCCCTAATTCAAGGGCTCTTGTTAAGGCTATCAATTCTGCAAGTTGTGCACTGGTACCTGGGGGCAAAGATTGTGCCTCTAAGGTGCCATGTAGAGTCACCACAGCATATCCAGCTTTGCGTTCTCCTTGCTCCATAAAGGAACTTCCATCAGTAAACATGGTGAGGTCTGGATTAGAAAGGGGAAGGTTTTGAAGGTCTTCTCAGGCTGAGTAATTCATAGCTAGGACCTGTTGGCAGTTATGCTCAGGATTTTCCTCTAATGTTTCTGGGAGGAGAGTGGCTGGGTTTAAATTAGGGCAAGTGTTTATTTGAGTTATGGGTCCTTCCAGAAGTAAAGCCTGATATTTTAGAAGGCAACTATCTGAAAGCCATAGTCCTCCTTTTGTGTTTAAAATTCCTGAGAGATCATGGGAAGTGTAGACAATAAGGTCTCTTCCCAGGGTGATTTTAATTGCCTTAGGGATTAGTAGGGCTATGGCCACAATTACTCGTAGACAATGGGGCCATCCCCGAGATACCACCACGTCAAGTTCTTTGCTGAGAAAAGCTACTGGTTGTTAAGCAGGTCCATCCTTTTGCGTAATAACCCCTAAGGCTATTCCTCCTCTTTCAGTGACAAACAGGTTGAATTTTTCTTTAGTAGGTAAACTGAGAGCAGGGGCTTGAAGTAGGGCCTCTTTTAACGTCTTAAAGGCTTTAATAAGTTTTTGTTCCCATATTAGGGTGGTTGCTCCTTGGTGTAAAGTTTCTTTAAGGAGACTGTAAAGAGGCTTAGCTAATTCCCCATACCCAGGAATCCAAAGCCTACAGTATCCAGTTATTCCTAGAAAGCATCTGAGTTGCCTCACAGTTTGGGGTAAAGGATATTGTCCTATGGGAGTTATTCTTTCCTGTCCTAGTTTTCGGGTTCCTTGAGATAGTTGTAATCCTAAATATTGAACCTGTTGTTGACATAATTGAGTTTTCTTTTTTGAGACTTTATAACCCTGATTGGCTAAGAAGTTTAGGAGCACTGTAAGAGCTTCTTGACATTTTTCCTGGGTGGAGGCACATAACAGGATGTCATCCACATATTGGAGAATAACTGCAGATGTTTTATCTCTAAATTTTGTTAAATCCTTAGCCAGAGTTTGTCGGAATAGGTGAGGGCTATCTCTAAATTCTTGAGGTAAAACAGTCCAAGTTAATTGGGATCCACTATCTGGTTCCTCAAAGGCAAACGGGTATTGAGGTGGCAGGTCTAAAGGTATGCAAAAGAAGGCGTCCTTTAAGTCTAGCACAGTGAACCAAGCAGCAGTTGCTGGAACTTCAGATAACAAGGTGTATGGATTAGGAACTACCAGGTGGAGGGGAACAACTGCTTCATTAATTATTCTGAGGTCTTGGACTAAACGCCATTCCCCATTTGGTTTTGGAATTCCCAGAATCGGCGTATTGCATGGGCTGTTGCAGGGCACTGAAAGTCCTTGCTGCTTCAGGTGTTGGATGATCTTTAATAAGCCCTTCTTTGCTTCTGGGCATAGCGGATATTGTCTTTGATGTGGAAAGACAGAGGGATCCTTTATCACCATTTTAATTGGGATTGCGCTTTTTGCTCGTCCGATTTTGCCTTCAGTGGCCCATACTTCAGGGTTTACATCACATTCTAATAGAGGTAAACATAATGGTCCCAGTGGTCCCAAATTCATTGTAATGGAAGCCTGGAGTTTTGAAAGTAAGTCCCTTCCCAATAAAGGGGTAGGGCATTCTGGAACTATCAGGAATGCATGAGAAGACATCATCCCATCCCACTCACAACTCAGTGGGGGCGTGAACTTTCTGGTAAGAGGCCGTCCAGACACACCTTGCACCATCATAGTGTTAGAGAAAAGAGGTCCAGGATAAGAGGTGAGCACAGAAAAACTGACGCCAGTATCTAGGAGGAAGTTGACCTTTTGGCTCTCTGCGGAGAAGCATACCTGGGGCTCACACGTACTGATAGGAGTTACAGGAGCCATTAGAATTGGCCCCGGGCCCCGTCAGGCCTGTGTGGAAGAGTCTGGCCTCAAGGACCTACGCCCCTGAGGACAGTCATTTTTCCAATGATTGCCTTGACAGTTAGGACAGGGCCCCAGAGGTGGCCGTTTGGCTCATGGGCATTCCTGTTTGAAAAGTCCTCCTTCTCCACAATGGAAACAAATCCTTTTTGTGGCCTGAGGTACATTTCGTTTTCCTCCTTTTTCACCCGGGAAGCTACCTCCTCTTAGGGCCAAGACCAGCGCTTCAGTTTTCTTTTTGTCTCTACGCTCTCTTTCCTTTTTTCTCTTGATCTCGATTATAAAAAATGGAAGTTGCAAGTCAGAGGATATCATCTAAGGATTGATCAGGGCCATATGCCAATTTTTGTAATTTCCTCCAAATATCTGGGGCCGACTGAATAATAAATTTGTCCTTTAAAAGTAGTTGGCCCTCTGTGGATTCAGGATCCACGGTGGTGTGTTTTCTCATTGCCTCCCTGAGTTTCTCCATGAAAATAGCTGGACTTTCCTGGGGACCTTGTATAATTTCAGAGATCTTGGAATAATTAATAGGCTTTTGCTTGATTCTTTTAAGGCCCTCAAGAACTAACATTTGGAAGTGTCTAATTTTCCAAGCATCTTGTTCATCATTTGGATCCCAGTCAGGATCACTTCTGGGAATTACTTGTGTTCCTCATGGATAATTAGGTTTAGATCTAGTTTGAGCTCCTGGGGCATGAGCAAGGTGTCGGTCATCCCCAAACTGTTCAGCTGCTTTTAGGGTGGCTTCCTTCTCATTGGGGGTTAAAGTCTGGTTAAGTAACAGTATAATATCTTTCCAGGTGAGGTCAAACACTTGGCATAGGTTTTGAAATACCTCAATATAGTTATCTGGATCCTCTGAAAATTTCCCTAAGTCTGTTTTTAGCTGTCTTAGGTCTTGGAGGGAGAAGGGGGTGTATACTTTTACTGGTCCAAATCCTCCTCCTGGCATTTCCTGGAGAGGTTGTACATTTGATTTTACCATTGGGGCAGATGGAGAAAGGCCAGGGTATGGAGGACAGGAGGCCTGCGGATGGACCTTAGCAGAAAATGGATTTTCAGATGGTCCCCATGATTCCTTTCCCTCAGTAGTTGATTCCTTCAGGTTCTCTTCCCTCCTCATGGTAGTTGGTATGGCTGAGTCTACCTTACATTGTTGGCATAATTTGGGGTTTTCCCTTAAGGAAAAGAAGGCCTGAACATAAGGTACCTCACTCCATTTTCCTTCCCTTTTGCAAAATTTATCGAGTTATAAAATGGTATTAAAATTCATACTTCCCTCTGGTGGCCAAGATTCTCCATCAGAGAGTTTGTATTGAGGCCAGGCCTCGCGGCAGAAGAAAATGAGGCGCTTTTTCTTCAGTGTCTGTGGGTCAAACTTGTCCCAGTTTTTCAGTATGCAGGCTAGTGGTGAACCTGGCAATACTGTTGAGAGTGAAGCTCCCATCTAATGAAGAGAAAAAAAATAGACCTCAGGCGCCCGTGCTAGAGACCAATTCTAGGGATGTCTCCCTAAGCTTGAGCTTTCTTCCAGTCCAGAAAAACTCATCTCTCACTACCTGCTTTGCCAAAGTTATTTCTGGCTTCCTTTGGCAAAGTGCTTGGGTCTCCGTTCGCCCTATGCCGAAGACCCCGGAAAACCCAGAATTAAGGGCATGACTGAGTTCTCCCTGCCACTATCAACTCCTAAATTAAAAGAAACCTACAATAAAAAAAAATTGCACATCTTCCTGCCTATTTTTTGTATACCAAAGGAATCTCTGGAGGGTGAGGGGACACTTGCTGTTCTTAGGCGTAAAACGCTTTCTCCTCTGAAGGACTTAAGGGAGGGGTTGATTTAAAATACTTTCTCCTTGCAGCTTAGAACCCATTGAGCACATTTAAGCACAGATTTTAGATAAAACTACTTAAGGCTAACCACGAAAACAAAGGTAACCTACGCATTCTCTTACTAATTATCCCATATCTCTCTTGTGATCCTAAAATTGGAATCCTCAATGTCTGATCGGTGAGCGAAGGGAAACATCCAGGAGGGAGTGGATGTGGCGGGAATATGGTATGGCCCATATGGAGGCAAAGGTCATTGGCGCTTTCCCTCAGTGCCATTTGTCAACCGATCATCCTTGATACCCCGTAGGGTGGTTGGGAGGGGAGTCCAGAGAAGGAACCTTTGAGATTTCACCTGAGAGTAGCCTGGGCCAGAGAATCTCGCAGTTGCTCCAACCCCTTTTTCCTCCTCCACCCATCCGAGGTGGATCAGGACTCAGGACACTGTGTACTGGCGGCAATTGCCCTCTGGGCCTGGACAGAAAAGTAGGAAATGGCTTCAGCAAAGCCCAACCTGCCTACTCTGCATAGAGCAGGTGATTGGAACTTGCTTAGGCTGGGAAACCTCTCACCCGAGTCTTGAAGGATGGCGGCTGCACTAACTGCATTTAAGTAGCCGACGGGTGCCCATTTTGCCCTCCAGAAAGAAAGAGACAGAAAGATGCACCTCAAACAGATGTGGGGTGCGTGGTGTGTGAAGAAGCTTACCTCGGTGTAGATCTCGGTGGGACCTCCAAATCTGATACACTTTATAACCGGTGCCGAGTCCTGCTTCCTCAGGTGTTGAAGAATAACGCCATAGAAGCAAACCGAGGCAAGTGTAGAGTGGAAAATAAAGTTTTATTAAAGAAAAGTAAAAGCAGACTTCTCCCGGGTGGAAGAAGGGGACCCGAAGGCGGAATCCCAGCTTTTTTTATATACTAGATATTAAGGCCTCTGTGAGGAGTAGGTGGCAAAGATTCCTCCCATTCCGTAGGCCCTCTCCTTATGCTTTGAATTATTTCCTTGGATGTTCAGAAGCTTTTTAATTTGATGGCATTCCACTTACAGACTTTTTATTTGATTCCTTGAGCTTTTGGAGTCTTGTTAAGGAAATTGTTTCCTGTGCCAACATGTTGGAGAGTTCTCCTATATTTTGTTCAACTTGTTGCAGAGTTCCTGGTGTAATTCCTAGGTCTTTGATCCACAGTGAGTTGACTTTAATGCTGGGCGAGCAATAGAGGTCAAGTTTCATTCTTTTACATATGAATTTTCAGTTTTCTTACTACCATTTGCTTAAAAGCATCTTTTCTCCAACAAATGCTTTGGCACATTTGTTTAGTATTGGATAATTGCATTTATGTGGGTTTATCTCTGGGCCTTCTCTTCCATTCCATTGATCTTCAATTCTGACTCCATTATAACTGTTAGCACAAAAGGACTGGGTTGGATGCAAACTTTACAGATCAGTTCAACACAGCTTCTATTCAGGAATGGAGTGACGCCTCTGATGGATGGACCCATTTTCCCGGTAGAAAATGAGCCACTGGCCAAAGGGAGGGGTAGGCTTATATAGGTTACACTGAGAGGTGACTAAATGATTGAGCATGTCAGTTTGGGCTTTCCTTACTCGGCCAGATGGAGGGTGTGGGGTGGGTTTTAGGTGGGACCAATGCTTTGGCCTCTTCTCAGAAGCTGTCATTTTAGACTTTGTGGAAATTTCCTCCCCAGAGCCTGTTTTGTTACTGGGAAAGACAGTGACTCCCTCAGTCCTTCTCCCTGGGCCACATTATTTTGGGGTTTGTCTTTTTCCATATCCACCAATGACTACAGCCAGGAGACCTGGTGTGGAGAACACTCTCCTACTCCCCTTGACCCAAAACAGGTTGGTCCTTATCAGGTAGCCCTGACAATACCACAGCAGCCAAGTGAAATCATTCCCACACTGGATACACCATTCCAAGCTTAAAAAGGTAACAGCTCTACTCATCAGCCCCCAACAAGTCACCTCCCCCACACTCCTCCTTGCTCTAAAAATATTCTTGCTTTTTCACAAGCCCCACTTCTATACACTTGACCCAGATGAAGACCTAGAGGACCAAGATTCTGCCTTATAAACTTATGTCTCTTTATTACCCAACTCTTTGCTGCCTCAACTTTTGCCAATTTATTATCCTCACTACCCAGATCGTTGCTTGGTATCTATTCCCAGAACCCCTGAACATGCCAGCTCAAATTTTCAAATTCATGCCTGAACCATGGCTTCAAGTAACTTATTGGGGCTTCTCACATCTTCAGCTTTCCTTCTTCTCTTTTCTGCCTCCTTTTCATCTGGTCCGAGTACCTCATTACATGTCTGCACTAATAAAACCTCTGTTGACCTGCTGGTAAATTAAATTCCACTAACACATCCAGTCCCACTGCTGGATCTGTTTACCCCTGTGGGCCCCAGTGTGTGTGTAGCCCAGCCAGCTCCTCTTACCACATGGACAAACACCAAAGGATTCCTTCACATGCACTGAGAAGATAGAACAGAATTCAGAGAGCCAGCCATACAATACATCCTTTTTTGATGTATGACTGCCGAATAGTTTGCCTTACACATTACTATAACAGGTCAGCTGCGTGCCCTTACTTAACCCCCTATTTCTCAGATTCCTCTTTATATCCAATGCACAGAAAAGGAAACTGCAGTGGGCTTCCTTCCTCTCTCTTTGTGTAACTGTCCCTTTTCTCTTCCCAATCCCACTCCTGAACACATTAACTATAAGGGACCCACAAGCAAACGTATGAGCGCTTCCATTCTCTGTGCTCTTTCGATTGTACCTATAACCACAACCCAGTCCTTGTTCTGCCCAGGTAGAGGTCCACTAACCAATGTGCCTCTGCTAAACATAAAACCTACCCCCTACAATCTAGACCACTGAAAACTCCTTCCTTGACCTGGGTGGGTATTCTTTTTCTTTTTTTTTTTTTGGAACCGGGGGTTGAACTCAGGTGCACTGAGCCACTGAGCCACATCCCCAGCCCTATTTTGTATTTTATTTAGAGACAGGGTCTCACTGAGTTGCTCAGGGCCTCGCTAAGTTGCTGAGGCTGGCTTTGAACTCGAGATCCTCCTGCCTCAGCCTCCCAAGTTGCTTGGATTACAGGCGTGCGCCACAGTGCCCGGCTTGGGTGGGTATTCTTAAACCTCCAAACACACCAAATTTTAATTGAAAAGTCCCATCTTGCAAACACCAATATTGGCCACCAGCCTCTGGAGCTGCACACGTGGCTACCACCTTTACCTTTTACTAGGGGTGGACATGGGACCACAGTAGTCTCCAGCTAAAACAAGTAGTCTCCTATCACTTCTCTGGTTGCCTTGACTATAATCAAGGAATCTATTTCCTGTGTGAAAATAACACATCTGTTTACCCAAAAACTGGGCAGAAACTTGCACCCTGGCCTTTCTCACACCACCCCTCCTATATTCCACTGAGAAGGGACCCACTCCTATCCCAGGATACATCCTACTCAGACCACAATGAGCTATCTCTTTTGTTCCTCTGCTGATGGTCTGGGCATGATTACAGAGCAGTGGGCACAGGAGTGGCAGGAGTAGGAGTTTCCACCCTTCATTTTGTAGTACTATCTAAAGAAATGGCAGATAGCCTTAGAGAAATCTCAATGCAACTATCTATGATTCAGGACCAAATAGATTCATTGCAGCAATTGTCCTCCAGAACAGAGGATGTCTAGGTTTATTAAGCACAGGAAAAGGAGGTATCTGTGTCTTCCTACAAGAAACCTGCTGCTTTTACTCTAACAAGTCTGGTCTGGTGAGGGATGGCATTAAAAAATAAGAGAACAGGCTACCAAGTTTGATCAGTACTCCCCCTCATGGAATATAGGATGGCTTTCTCCTCTGGCTATGTTCTCTTGGACAGTCCCTTTCCTCTTCCCAAGTCTGTATAATTTTTGGCCTTTATATTGGGCCTCCCAGTCACAGCTCTTTAACTCCTTTTCACAGAGAACCATCAATGCCACTACTCATCACATGATCCAGAACATCTTCCTGCTGAGCTCCTTTAGAATTGCTCAATATCAATGCCTACAGGAGTCCTCGATTGATGCTCCTTATCTGCAGGAAGTAGTATAAGAGACAGCACTGCCCCTTCTCCCTTCACCCCTCCCTTCACTTCTTTCTTATCAAAGAAAAAGTAACAGGCAGGAATGTTAGGTAGATCTTGACACAGGCAACACCATTTCAAAATATATTCCCCATCTTAGAATAAGAGTCACCTTATGGTCCCTCTGACTTAGGCTGACATTAAACCCCAGACAATACTCTATCATTATGCAGAAAATCCCAAATACCTCACCATCATACAGAGAAAGGGAATTGTTATCTGAGATTGGAATTCTGAAAACTCCTGGTTCAACATGAAACAGTGACTACCTCAAAGAATACAGGTGATGACCAAAAGGATCCTTCCCTAACAACCTCCTAGCAATGGCCTAACCACCAAATTCCCCAACTCCCTCATGCCCCTATATCTACCTCAGGCTGTTAAGTGGAAGATGGGTCTCAGTCTCCACTGGGCCCCCATCTGCAGGTTTGTCCTGAATAAACGTGTGTTACTGTTGAGCTGCCTCTTCTCTCTATTTCCTTCATGTGCTTCTTTCCTTACAGGGAGATGGCTTT
>JAJEJO010051245.1:0-12749 GCA_020662805.1 Glaucomys volans
GATCCTCCTGACTCAGCCTCCCAAGTTGCTTGGATTACAGGCGTGTGCCACCACGCCCAGCTAGAATGCATTTTTTGAAAAATAAATTTATAATATTTTGTACTGTTATTTATTTTCATGTGGTGCTATGGATCGAACTCAGTGCCTCACACATGCTAGGCAAGGGTCCCACACTGAGCCACAACCGCAGTCTCAAGTAGAGTGCGTTTACATAGTACCTTTATTTTGTTTATTTACTTTAAAGTAGTACTGATTGAACCAGTTCCTCGCAGGTGCTAGGCATGTGCTCTGCCACAACCCCAGCCCCAGTAGAGTGCATTTGGACATATTACACATGCATGGGGTATAAATTCCCATTCTTGTGGTTGTACATGATGTTCACTGGTTGTGTATTCATATATGAACATAGGAAAGCAATGTCCGGTTCATTCTATGGTCTTTCCTGTTCTCCTCCCCTCTTTCGTTTTGTCTACTCCATTGAACTGCTATTCCCCCCACCCTCCTTATTGTGTGTGTTAACATCTACTTATCAGAGAGAACATTTGGCATTTGTTTTTTTTGGGGATTGGCTCATTTCTCTTAGCATGATAGCTCCAGTTCCATCCAATTTCTGGCAAATACCATAATTTCATTCTTCTTTGTGGCTGAGGAATATTCCATTGTGTGTATAAACCACATTTTCTTTTTCCCTTTATCTGTTGAAGGGCTCTTAGGTTGGTTCCATAACTTGGCTGTTGTGAGTTGAGCTGCTGTCAGCATTGATGTAGCTGTGTTATTGTAGTATGCTGTTTTAAGTCCTTTGGGTGTAAACCTCGGAGTGGGATAACTACGTCAAATGGTGGTTCCATTCCAAGTTTTCTGAGTCATCTCTCTCCACACTGCTTTCCAGAGTGGTTGCACCAATTTGCAGTCCCACCAGCAACGTATGAGTGAACCTTTCCCCCACATCAAGCCAGCATTATTGTTCCTTCTGTTCTTGCCATTCTGGCCAGAGTGAGATGAAATGATGAAATCTCAGTGTAGTTTTAATTTGTGTTTCTGTAACTGCTAGAGATGTTGAGCATTTTTTCATATATTTTTTGTCCAATTTTGTTTCTTCTTCTTTATTAATTGGGTTGTTTGTGTTCTTGGAGTCAAGTGTTTGAGTTCTTGTGGTATCTGGAGATCAGTGCTCTATCTGAAGTGCAGGTGGCAAGGTGTTCTCCCACTTTGTAGGGTCTCTCTCCACATTCTTGACTGTTTCCTTTGCTGTGAAGAGACTTTTTAGTTTGATACCATCCCATTTATTGATTCTTGTTCTTATTTCTTGTGCTTTAGGAGTCTTATTGAGGAATTCTGTTTCTAAGCCAACATGATGTAGAGTTGGGCCTACATTTTCCTCTAGCAGCTACAGGGTCTCTGGTCTAATCCTAGGTCCTTGATCCATTTTGAGTTGAGTTTTGTGCAGGGTGAGAGAGAGGGGTTTAATATTTTGCTGCATATGGATTTCCAGTTTTCCCAGCGCCATTTGTTGAAGAGTTGTCTTTTCTCCAGTGTATGTTTTTGGCACCTTTGTCTAGTAGGAGATAACTGTACTTCTGTGGGTTTGTCTGTGTCTTCTATTCTGTACCATTTGTCTTCATGTCTATTTTGGTGCCAATACCATGCTGTTTTTGTTACTATAGCTCTGCAATATAATTTAAGGTCAGATATTGTGAAGCCCCCTGCTTCACTTTTCTTGGTAAGGATTGCTTTGGATATTCTGGGCCTCTTACTTTTCCAAACGAATTTCAAGACTGCCTTTTCTGTTTCTCTGAGGAATGTCATTAGAATTTTAGTAGGAATTGCATTAAATGTGTATAGCACTTTCGGTAATGTGGCCATTTAGACTTTCTTTTGGTATCATTCCTGCTCCCATGGGTGTAAGAAATTGGCACTGGGTCTCCCTGCAACTTAAGTGTGGGGGCTGGTGTTTGCCAGAGAAGACAGGCAGCTCTTGGACGAGGGTACGTATATGTGATTTGTGATACTTCTAACACATGTGCTCCTCAGCATTCAGTTGTTGGCTGTGAAACAAGAAGCGAAAAAGTAAATAAGCCCCAGCGGCTGGGGATCTAGCTCAGTTGGTATAGTGCTTGCCTCGCAAGCACCAGGCCCTGGGTTTGATCCCCAGCACCGCAAAAGAAAAAAGAAAAAGTAAATAAGCCCCAAATGCTGGAGTACAGAGCCGTGCCATAAGTGGAGGAGAGTAGGAAGGACAGAGAAGGATCCAGGTACTCATGGAAACAAGCCACCGAGCAACGAGCAATAGTAAGTCCAGGAATGGCCAGAGTCATTTGAAAACATGCATGGCAAATACTGGTAAGGCTAACTGAGAGGACGCAGGGACGGGCTGCCCAGGACCGGTCTTGGGACAGTGCGGGACCTTGTGGGCTACTGTTGCGGTGCAGTTTTGAGTCAGATCCTTACCAGGATTGTTACCCCAAAACAAAGTGCAGTGGGGGCAGAGGTGTCCAGAACACCTGCCCACTTCATCATGCGCACTGCGCACTGGGCCATCAAGAACCGCCCTGCTTGTCACGAGCCACAGATAGTGAGTGTGCTGTGCTGTGCAACTAGCAATCTGCGGACTCCTTTCCCTGTGGGGGCCTCTCCCTGCCCAGCTGGGCCCTGTGGGCCAGGGCGTGGGGCTGGGATCTTCCTGGAGCCCGGGGGAGGGCAGGATCCGCCTCAGGCCGCCTGCGTCCAGCTTCTTATCGTCCTCTCTGAAAGGGTCATATGGTAGGGTCAGGCCTGCCCAGGACACCTCTGTCTCTAAGGCCCGCTGAGGGGCTCGTTGGTCAGGTCTGCAGTGTTCTGTCAGAGCCCAGGGCTTCAGCCTGGCCCAGTGTGGAGCCCAGCGCTCGCAGGGAGGGCCGTGCTGTGTGCAGGAGCACATCTGAGCGGCCGCCTGCCGCCTCTGCCTGCACTCCAGCCTGGAGCCTGGCGTCACGGGCTTGCTGCGTCCCATCACGGGTGGTGCTCAGGCTTTGTGGAGGAACTTGTCACTTGACATTGGCCACCACTTCCATGTATTCCGACTCCATCTCTCTTCCTTTCTATGCGCATTTTGACTTGCTGATTTTTCTTCTCCCTGAACAGGTTTTAAGCCTTGCTTGCAGTGCGGGTCTGTGGTTTGGGAAGCTTTCACTTCTGGTTCACTTTCGAAGGGCACTTTTCCTGTGTATGTCGTTCTGGATTGTCGTTTTATTTTTTATTTCCCTCCTTGCAATGCTTTACTGCCTCCTGCTCACGTGGCTCTGTTCAGAAACTGACTGTGGTTTTTGTCATGTTCCCTCCATAGCCGCAGTGTGTTCTTCTCTGGCTGCTGTCAGGACTTCCTGTCCGTGGCCCTCTGCAGGGGGACCTTCTGTGCAGGTGTGGACTCCTGCTCATCCTGCACGGTACTCTCTGAGCTTCCTGGCTGGATCTGGTATCTCATTAATTCTAGAAAGTTCCGAGCCATTGCTGCTTACACTTCTGCCGTGCTCTCTGTCCGTCTGGCTTCCCAGATGTGTCATTTGCCCTCTGGGAGTTGCTCCACTGTGGTGGGCATTCACTCTCCCCTGAAGGTGCCTGGGCAGTCTGTCATCAAGGCTCTGGCATGGGCACCTCCTGCCTGTGCCCATGGGTGTTGGCACATACGTTACTTGCTGCTGGAGGTCCCCGATGCAGGTGAGTGACGGCTGTTGTGCTCACCTCGCCTCCCCGAGCTTCTCACCCCCTCTTTCCGCAGGTCTTGGAGATGACGACCTCAGCGTGGGTGCGTGGGTGCCATGGCTCTGGCCCACAGCCTGGGACTCACACCACTCCACAGGTGCTGGGAGCATTGTGCACACGTCTGCCTCAGTGGGACATTGCGGTGGGCTGTTCAGCTCCTCACATTTTGGTCTAGGGTGAGAAGCAAATGTCAGGATGTTGTAACTTTAGTTGCGGATATCAACAAGTTGCACGTTTCCCCCCACACCTGTAGGGACGCATGGGGGCCATGGCAGAAGGGCTGCGGGGCAGGGTCTTGGCACAGTTTTGAAGAACCACGTCACCTCTGGGTGCTGGATCGTGGCGGGTCTCCTTGCTCCTTCTTTCTAGCATGTCCTTTGGCATGTGTTGCAAGGTTTCACGGTATGGGTAGTGTTGGCGGCCCAGGTGTCCTTCGTCTCGATCGGGTTGGGCTTTTGGGACCTCCCCTTCTGACTGGTGGGCTTGGACCCCCATGTCTATAAAATAAGAATAAAATACAATAGTGATTGTGAAACAGCTCCACAGGAATGGAGTTTCACCAGTGGCCTAGTTGGCAAGGACACCAGGGATTGCCTTTCCTTCCCTGTGCCCAGGCATCTCCTTCTGCCATCGTGACCATCTGAGCTTGGGGCCAAGGAGAGCTGGTGCTCTGGAGCCAGTGCTCTCTGGTTTGCGTGTTCGTGGTTCGGTGCGTCACCTGCAAGCTAAAAATATCAGTCTCATCTCATATAGGTTTCCCACTAAAGTGGAATTATTTTATGATTAATAGCATTATAGAAAAATACAAGTGTGTTCACATGGGTGTGCACTTGCTCGGTGTGCACATGGGTGTACACTTGCTCACAAAAATACTCCCACCACCCAGAATCCTGTCTGTGTGTGACAGCTCTCAGTGCAGAGGGCGGGTTGCCGATTGCCTGATGACGCTGCAGGCTGGAGGCAGTCCTGCTGGGAAAGGTGCCGAATTGGCACTGAAGGCGCTTGGCTGAATCTGAAGTCATTGTTCATCAGAGCAGGAGATGGATCTCCCTGCGAGCTTTCCTGGGGTGAGACGACAGAGCTGTGAAGTGGCTTAGACCACGTGTGTGAACACCACCCTGCCTTGAAAGATGACTGCTGTCAGGCACCTCCACCTTCTGACATGGTGGCTGTCACTATATTGACCAGGCTGCAGCAGCTGGCTCTGCCAGTCCTCCTCCCACTCTGTGGCCAGCCTCACTGTCCGTGGCACAGCGCTGGGCACGCATGGGCTGAGTTCTGTAGCACCTGCAGTGTTCCCTGCTGGGTGGCCTTGCTCTCCGTCTTCTGCGTGGGGTTTCTTTGGATGCCCTTCCCTCTGCAGGCATGGGGTTCCCATTCTTCTACGGAATCTTGTGCGCACGTTCTGTCTTGACTCTGTCTTCCAGGGTTTGTGCTGCCCTGCAGCCTGACATCTTCGCGGTTTCCCCTACAGGCTCCCTGCCCATTCGGCTGCACTTCCTGGCGAGGTGTGAGGCTGAGCATTCTTCCTTGAGTGGTTGCTGGACTTGTCCATGCCAGGGAACAGATGTCTTGATCTAACTCTCTTTGGCCATCTTTGGTTGAAGAAGTTGTTGTTGTTGTTGTTTTATTGACTCTTAGAAGTGTCCCTCCTGTACACAATGGTATAGGGGGCGGGGAGGGAAATGTCCCATGACTGCTGCCAGTCCCTGAATCCCTGAACCTCCTGGCAAAGGCAGGGGAGGAATAGAACGTGGCTTACACACTTCTGCTGGACAAGAGGGTTAGGGGAGGATAGAAGGTGGCTTACCCACTTCTGCTGGACAGGAGGGTTAGGGGAGGATAGAAGGTGGCTTACCCACTTCTGCTGGACAGGAGGGTTAGGGGAGGATAGAAGGTGGCTTACCCACTTCTGCTGGTCAGGAGGGTTAGGGGAGGATAGAAGATGGCTTACCCACTTCTGCTGGACAGGAGGGTTAGGGGAGGATAGAAGATGGCTTACCCACTTCTGCTGGACAGGAGGGTTAGGGGAGGATAGCAGGTGGCTTACCCACTTCTGCTGGACAGGAGGGTTAGCATTGACTGGGCGGAAGGCTTGGCAGCTAGTAGAGGAGATGGCCTTTACCAGGCCTGAGAGCAGCACAGGCTGCCACTGAGACATTGAGGAGAGAAAGTACGGAGTGGAGAGTTGGCACCAGAGCCAGGAAGGAGTGGCAGAGGGTCAGGAGCTCAGGCTTGGTGCAGATCTAGGGGACCTTTGTCTTTTGCCAAGGGGAGTGGAGGCATTGGAGGGTTGTGGGCTTGTGCCTCCTGAGACTTACCCTGGCTGTAGTATGGGGCAGAGACGGAAGGGCAAGGCAGAAGCAGGGAGACCCCTTCTGAGGAAGAAAGCAAGGGTTGCAGACCCATCTGGCAGGTGTGGGCAGTTGTGGTACCCTGATGGTGGCTGGCCGAGGGCTGCACGTTGGGAGAGAGCCGTGGACAGGCCTCAGCCTCCGAGGTGGTCCCCCAGAGACCGGCCATGTGTGGGGAGCAGGGGTGTGGGAGTGTGAACATGGGAGGCAGAGTGGGCATTGCGTGTGGAGAGGGCCCGTGCGGAGCTCTGTGCTGGGCTGGGGGCGGGGCCATCAGTCCTTGGGGCTGCTGTCACACTCCACCCACGAGTCCCCAGTGTGCAGACGGCCCTCTGCAGGTGGGCAGAGCCCAGGGAGGATGGCTCAGGGCAGCGAGGCTGCACTGCAAAGGACGGAAGGGGAGGGGAGCACTTCCAGGGCAGCCTGTTGGCGCAGCCCATGTGTCCATGTGATGCTGGCCCAGTGTGGGGTGGGCATGCCAGTTGGAAAGCAAGGCCTTTTCTCTTCAAACCTCATCCCTCAGTGTCTTTCTTCGTTTCCTCCCTGTAGTAGTTCAGCTGGCAGTGGGGTTTGTAGTCTCAATTATTCCCCAGGTGTGATGGCCTCCTATAAATGGCAGACAGGCATGGCTGTCGCCATCTAAGCCACCTGGTTTAGAGCCTCACTGGATCTGCAGTTGAAGTGGGACAGATGTGACATCAAGGAGTGTGTGACCTGAGGCCTGGTTGGAGTGTCATCGGGAGCACTCCTGCTGTGCACGGGTGCCCAGCACATGCGTCACACCTGTCCCGGGCCTTCTTGAGACGTCCGCTGGTAGGGGCCCCAGAGCAGCTCAGGAGTGGCTGCCTGGGTTTGGTCATGCCCTGGGATGGGCCAAGCACAGGCTGTCTGGCAGCATCACACTGATGGGCCCATTTCACAGGTGGGGCAGGAAGCTGTGCTTTTAGTGGTGTGAGTGGTTGACCCCTCATGCAGCTGGGCTCCTGCCGCAAGCCAGAATCAGGGAAAGCTCTGGTCACTCTGACCTGTGGGCACTCCATGGCTCCATGGTACCACTCGTGCACATGAGTGGTGGCCAGGTGGGCAGGGCATGAGCTGGAAATTCCAGGTTGCCCATGCACCATGGGCTGGAAGGGGTGGTGGTGGGGTGTGTTCACATGGGTGTGCACTTGCTTGGTGGGTGTCTTAAAGACTGAACTCTGCTCTGAGAGGAGGGCAGAGGAAGCAGCCCTGGAAGTGGTGGAGGCTGGGTGCAAGGCTTAGAGACCTGGGCCTGGAGTGTGTCTGCTGGGTGCTCTGATGAGACAGGAGGAACGCCCTGGTTTCCACCCTCCAGAAGCAGGGCGGTGGCCACAGGCACGAGTCACCACAGCAGGTTCTCATCCATCACTGCCCAGTGTTCCAGAGGGAAACCCTCTGCTCCTGGACAGGTGTGCCTCAGTGTGGGGTGCCCAGGTGTGCCATCCCTGTGGTCGTGTGGGCAGCGCACAGTCAAGTTTTATGACCTGTGCTCCCCTTGCCCTGCTTAGCTCCTCTGCCCTGAGGCGTGGCTCCTTCCTCCCACACCAGGGCCTCGTCCTCTGGATCTGATCCCCAGGCCTCCTGGCATGCACTCCCAGGCCCGCGCGGCCAGCAGCTCCGGAGAGGACTGCTCAGTCACTTCCCCGTGGAAGGCTGACCGAGTACCTTGGCATCTGGAGTTAAAAGACCAGTGCACATATTTTGCCCATCATCTTGGAGCCCTGCTGCTGGCTGCCCTTGCAGAACTCACCTGGGTGGTGCCCTCTGCTGGTGGTAGGCTCTGGGAGGGCATTCCTGGGCCTTGCCCATGGCTGGGTCAGGACCTGGTACAGGAGTTGACGTTGTTTCATAAAGGGAGTTCTGCCTTTGATTGCTGATGGACTCTGGAGTGAGCATTCAGTTGTTGTGGAGGCCAGGTGCAGAGGTCCAGCCAGGGGCTGGTCCCTGCAGCTTGGCTTCTGGTTGATAGGACTCTGTCTGAGCCCAGAGGAGCATGAGGCCTGAGGGCCAGACCTGCCAAGAAGTCTTCCACCGTTGCCCATGCTTTGCATGTTCATTAGGTGTGTGAACATTTGGGTTGTGTCCACCTCCTGGCCTTTGGATTGTTCTGCTGACAACAGTCATATGCAGGTTTCTGTGTGGACTGCTTGGCTTCTCGAGTGCACACCTGGGTGGACTTGCTGGCCAGTTGGTGCTCTGGGTCTAGCATTTTGAGGAACCACCAGTCTTCCCTGCAGAGTGTGGACAGGCTCCTGCTCCCTGGCACCATTGCCGGCTCTGGTTAGCATCCCAGGGGTGTGTAAGCCCCTGGTTTTGTGTTTTCTCCATGGCTAACGATGGAGCTTCTGCTTGGCCATTCTGTTCAGATTTTGCCAGCTCCAGTTTGTCCTTTTGAAGCCTTGCTGTGGCTCTCCGGGGTCAAAGGAGGGAGGCTTTGCCACCTGTGTGAGGGCCCAGGAGCCCTGCTCCTGTGTCAGTGGACACCCCAGTCTCCCTCACAATCTGTTTTCTGTGAGGCTCTTGGTCCTTGCCAGCTGCTTTCCCTTCACTAATTGATCTGAGTTCCACCTTCCTGATTCCCAGGACCCTTAGAAACACTCGCAGCTGGGTGTGGTGGCCTATAATCCTGGTCACTGGGGAGGCTGAGGATCCGGAGTTCAAGGCCAACCTAGGCAATTTAGCAAGACCCTGTCTCCAAAAAAAAAAAAAAAGGCCTACATCTGTATTTCTATGTGCATATCTGTATCTGTGTATCTAATGCCTTTGGGCTGGGTGAGCTCAGTGGTAGAGTGCTTGCATAGCATGCACAGGCCTGGGTTTGATCCCTAGAAACATCTACACAAGCAGCACCAGCTGGCAAATGGAGAATGCACCCAGGGAAGCAGTGCGGTGCTACTGGCTCCACTGGGGGGCTTCTAGGGCACACCCAGGGAATGGAGCAGCCGAGGCCCCTGTGGTCTGACTTTGGGTGCTCAGAGATCTGCCCTAGGGGCCGAGGCGTTAGGCTTTAGGCCCTCGGTGGCAGGGGAGGGCATTGTTTTGATCCTGTGTTGCCATGAAGACAAGCTCATTCAGCACCTTGGTGTCTTAAGTGTGCACGTCACCAGTGAGGAGTGCTCACGGCGATGCTCAGTGACTCTCGGGCCGTTTCCTCTGGACACCAGCTTGCTCCCCTGGGGATGACTTCCCAGGAGGCACCTCCCCGTGCACAGCAGGCTGAGCTCCAGGGACTCCCCTGTGGTTGGCGTCTTATGCTCTGTAAAGCACCACTGAGTGGATCCCCTGAGCTGCTCTGGCCAGGTGGGGTTGTGGCCAGTTGCAGGCTTGAAGCAGAAGTACCCTGAGGGCAGCAGAGCAGGGCTGGGTGGGGTCCTGGGGTCCTGGGGCCCTGTGCATACCTGCCTTCCGCCAGACAAGGACTGCTCTGCTCTGTGCCTCGGGAATGGCCCTCCTGTGGAGTGGGGTACCCTATGTGGAGAGGGGTCCCTCTGCTCCCGCTCTTTGATCCAGTGTCTGTGGTCTGACTGTCTTTTCTTTTTTCTTCTTAACTTACAGCCAGAAAACCTGCAGAAGAACTGGCTTCGTGAGTTTTACCAGGTAAGAGCTGGAGTGGGCCTTCCCCCAGAGTCGGCGCTCCGTGGCGCTGTCTGGGAGGCCTGCACGTGTCTGCGTGTAGTGCAGGCTTGGCTGCCCTGGACGCCCTGCCTGGGCCTCGCGGTGCTGAGCAGGATGGCTTCCTGTCTGTTTCAGAGCAGTGCCTCTCGCCATCCTGTGGCCAGCCATGCCCAGGTCCTCCTCAGGGAGCACTGTTCACATCCTGGCTCCTGCCCAGCCTGGGGTTCCTTCTTGTGGTTGGGGGTGAGTGCTGTCACTTCCGGGAGGGTCCTGTGGCTGTGGTGTGAGCCTGGACAGAGGTGCTGCCGTGGCTCGGGGCAGAGGTGTTCAGGTGCTGCTGCTGGACGAGGTGCGGACCCCCGTCCGCCATGAGTGAAGGGTTATTGAGTGCCTGTGCCCTTGTCTCACGCCTGAAGACGTTGCTTTGAAGAGATGTGTGGGGGCATCTCTCAGCATGCATTCCAGTAGGGAAGATGGAAGGTGCACACGACAAGGAGCCACAGGGTCCTGTGGTTGGCCCTAGCCCTGGGCGGGCAGCAGGAGAGCTTCCCTACGGCAGGACCCAGGGAGAGAAAGGCGGAGTAGCCAAACGGGTGCTAGGGTACCTGAGTGCCTGCCCCAGAGAGGGCGGCGGGCAGCCCAATCTGGTGGACACGGTGCTCTTCAGGCTGCTGTCTGGCAGGGTGAAGTGGGACGTGGGCTGACTTTTCCCAGTTTTCCTTAGTTGCACGTGGAGGGGACCCAGAAGGCCTGTGGAGGTAGAGGTGCAGGGTGAAAACGGGCCCCAGGGCCCCTGGTGCCAGCAGCCAGTGGTTCCAGAGAGAGGCTGCTAGAGACGGGACAGGGTTGGCAGGTCCAGGGAGACTCAGGTGGGAGCGGGAGGCCTGCGTCTGAGCAGGGCTTGGGTGGGCTTGGGCATTCTTTTGTTAGTGCGGGTCCATTGTCATCAGGCAGGTGAGATCTTGGCCTGGGACAGGGACCTCCCTGGCAGGGCGCTGGCTCTCTGCATGTGGGAGGAGTGGGATGTGCCCTCAGATTGCCTCATTCCTTCTGTTGTAGGGTAGTTGCCCTGGAAGGCGTCGACCTGCCTCGTTCTGGCTGTGCAGTCCCTGAAGGGTTCATGTCCCCACGGGAGGCCAGGAGGCACGGATGCCTGGAGAGTCTCAGGTGGCGGGGAGTCAGCCTTGCAGGTGGTGCTGTCACTCTGTTGCCTGTGAGTCAGGTCCAGGGCGAGGCAGGGTGATCACCTTCCTGGAAATCCACAGAGGCAGACAGAGGCTGTGTCCGTGTGCCCCTCCCTGAGGTCTGGTCACTTTTCAGGGATGCAGGGACCCCGTGTGGCTGTTGGCACTTGTGTTGCAGAGAGACCCTGTGTCCTCAGGGTCTTCTTGTCTGCCCGTTTTCCATAATTGGGTACTGGTCGGGGACCAGGACCCTCTGTGCTGTCTGCCAGGTGTTCAGCTGGGTGGTAGATGTGGCCCCTTTTTGTTTGTGGTAGGGGACAAGTCCCTCTCCAGGCAGGGACTGGGCTCTTCTGCAGCCTCAGGTCAGGGCCTGTGGTTCCCTGTAGGTCCTGGAGCTTCGTCCTCACTGGAGGTGGCCCTGGGTGATGCCTGGTCTGCTGACACAGTGGAGTCTGGAGGGGATGGGAGGATGGACGCCTGCACGGCAGGGCCAGGGCCAGCCACGTCGCAGGGTCTGGGCTGGTGTCCTGGAAGTCTTCCTAAAAGGACCGAGAGGAGTGGGAAGCCTGTCTTGAATGCACACCAGCACCCTCGTGGCCCGCACTGCGCACTGATTCGTCTGTTCTGGGTGTCAGTCCCCTGCCCTCGGTGGTGGTCCACCAAGCTCTGCTGCTGCTGTGTCCTTGCATGCACCTTGGTGTGAAAGATGTCAGGCCAGGACTTGTGCCCTACCCGGGATGGGAGGGAGATGGGACTGAGCACAGAGCCCACCTCTGCCCTATGGCAGTGAGGATGAAGGGCTCACGCTGTGGGAACGGGCGTGTAGGAGCTGGGGTGCCCAGGGCAGTGTGTCCGTGCAAGCGCAGCATCACCCACACAGCCCGCCGTGAAGCTGAGAGGTCACCTCAGTCCACTCGTCCAGTTAGACCTCACTCAGGCACAGCGGGCACATCCTGGAGGGGCCCTGATGATCGTTACTCCCCCCTGGAGTGCCTTCCCCGTTCCTAGAGAGGCTGGGGCCAGGGGGCAGGGAGCAGATGAGTGGGGAAGGCACTCTTTCAACGTACTCAGGAGGCTCCCAGCAGACACTGCAGGGAACACACTATGTGCAAGCCCAGCAGCCTGGACACAGCCCTGACCAAGGCGGACAGGCCTGGGTTTGCACATGGAGTGTTTGCTGCAGCTGTCTGTTGAGAGCCTTCTGAGTAAGGTGAATGAAGCAGAAAAGTGTCAACTCGGTTTTCCTCTGCTTCTGTCCCTTCCGCCTCGTGTCTGTAGGAGAGGGACCCTCCATGAGTTGGTCACAGGTGGGTGTTTTCATAGCTGCTTCTCTCTCATCTGTGCATCTTCCCATGTTGGTAAACTGGAGCTTTCTGTCTAAATCAATATCCACTGTTCTAAACCTGCCAGATCCCACACCTTTTTCTTCATATGTCTTTTGGTCTCATTTAATGTCTGTTCTTGTTCCCTTTGGCTTATAGCCGTCCATCTAGTCACAGTGACTAGTTGAGGTGGTGATGAGCTCTCCCCTTTCCTGCAGTTCAGGTACCATCCTGAAGATTAGCAGCACTTGGTAAGGTCCTTTCCAGCTCAGCTGAAGTTTGCCTTCTTTCAAGGTCTGGATTAAAATCAAGTTGCCAGGCTGGAAGTGATGAATGCAAATTCCAGAAGGGGAGGCTGAGCAGCACCTCATAACAATCATACCGGGAGAAAAACAGGCACGGAGAGGTCTCAGATTGACGCAGAACAAACGAGTGATGCTGACAGCTGTTTCTGATATGTGTCAGGCGCTCCTGTGTTAACACCCCTGTGCCCTCCTGTGTTAACACCCCTGTGC
>JAJEJO010051245.1:12759-149922 GCA_020662805.1 Glaucomys volans
TGTGCCCTCCTGTGTTAATGCCATCCTGTGCCCTCCTGTGTTAATGCCACCCTGTGTGCCCTCCCAGGTGTCTTCCGGGAGGACTGCCACAATGTACATCTTAAGTGAAAAAACCATTGTCTTATCCTTTAAATGTCCACATGTGGCTGTGTTTTGGTTACATTCTCCTGCCAGGTGTTTTAAGTCCAAGGTGGGGGGTGAAAAAAGACCAAGGTAGTCACAATTGGCCTTTTTCCTTTCTACTGTTAGAGGCAGCTGAGATTTGTTAGGTGTCACTCTCTGACACTTGTGTGGCACCTGCCGCATGGAGGGACCTTCTCTTTTCCTTCCCCAGTTAGCCCTGCAGGCCCTGCAGATCTGTGTTGCCTGTACCCAGCAGAACACCCCTGGCCACCCTTGTTTGCGTGCCAGCTGTTGGCAGTTGCCAGGATTTTCCTTGGCAGGCCCTCCTTTACCCTCTGTGGCTATGGCGTGGTCTGGCCCAGCCTGGATGTAGTGTGCAGCCCTCTGTGGACATGTGCCTGCTCCTCTGGACCCACTCCCAGGAGAGGTGTGCTGAACGCTGGAAGGTGCTGCACGGGCCGGGGTGCACTGCCCAGCCAGCTGGTGCATCTCTAGCCCCACTCTGCTCCTTGAGTCGGGGCAGCACCTAAAACCGCCTGGGCAACTCGCTCTTACTGCAGGGGCAGATGTTGGGAGTCTGTACTGCTCACTGTTCCACAGATTCATCATGGTGGCAGTGGCCATGGGGGGCAGCTTGGGAGCCATGTGGCATAGTGGAGGAGGTCCGGGAGTGGCCCATGCTGGGATTAGTGCTCCCTGAGAGCCTCCTGAGGACACAGTACAAGGTCTGTCTGCAAGCTGAGAATGGCCTCACCAGCACCAAATGGGCCTGGACTTCCAGCTTCCAGAACTGCAAGAGATAAGTATTTGTGTACGTGTCTGCGTTGCCTGGCGAGGGCCGCCCTTGCCGGCCAGGTGGGGTGAAGGCACTGCACATGCTCCCCGACGCTCAGGGCGCCTCGGGCTGGGAGCTATTGCTGGCTCCACACCTGTACTAGAGGATCAGCCTGGCTGCCAGGCAAGGGCTTGTTGTGTGGGTGAGCCCAGAGTTCAGTGAACTGAGGGTGCTGGGAACAGTGCCCTGACGACAGCAACTGTCCCCTGTTGGATGCCACACTGAGCACCATGTCTCCTGTGGAAGTAGGATCCCCCAGCCCGTGCTCCTCTGTCCTGGTTCTCTTTGTCCCTAGCTGTCAGCGTAAGTTGGCCATAATTGTGGAATGGATGAGCGAATGAAGCTGGAAGGAAAGCGTCTCCCAGGAATAACAGTGGAGAAGGGAGGAGATCCAGGCAGATTGAGGGTGGGTGGGAGTATTGAGAGAGGGTGGGACTCAGGTGGGGTACACGGGACGAGTTCCTGCAGCAGTGCCAGGCACTGAAAGTCCACTGTGAGCAGCACAGTCCGGTCTGTGAGGCTGCGGCTGGAGTGGGAAGCGGGTTCAGAAGGCTGGTGGCTGCCAAGGGGCGAGTGCAGAGGTGGCAATAGCCCTCATGGTGTGGGTTTTGGAGACTGCATTGCTGATACCTGCTTGACTCAGTTGCACTGTTGGGCATGCATATGGGATGTGATTCTGATGAGGAATCCCAGTTGTGTGCTTGGTGAAGAGGAAGGCAGTTAGCCTCAAGTGTGGGTGAATACTTTTCTAGAAATTAATCTCCTAAAAAGAAGGAATCTCCGACAGAAAACCCCAAAAACAGATCTCCTGCCAAGGACATCTCAGCATCCGTGAAGATGGAGTGATCCTGCCTGATGGCACTTTGTTTCTGTTTTAAACAAAATCTGTTGGCACACAGACTGAGCTCGGCCCCCAGCTGGAAAGAACAGCACAGTCCCCCCCATGAGGCAGCACAGTCCTGAACCTGCAGGGCGCACTCAGGTCCTCACACCCCTCCTTGCTTGTGACTGGGGCAAGCCACATGCCCTCTCTGCCTCTGTGTCCTGATGGCAGGCAGTCACACCTGAAGTCATCATGAGGAGCCGCGGGCTCGCTGCAAGTAAATTGCCCGGTATTTGCTACCCGGCATGGCCTCAGCCTCCATGGGGGCGTGGGCAAGCCACTGGCGCACCGTGGTGAAGCAGACTGTCCTGCTCTCACCCGCTCAGTGGAAGGAAATGGAGCTACTCCCTCATTCTGGATAGGAAAGGCTTTTCTGAGCTGCAGAGAGTTGAAGGAATTGTACAGGAAAAGGCCAGTAAATCTGACTCGGCAGAGCTGGCCGAGTCCTCTGCACAGTCTCCAGGCCTGCGTGCTACTGAGAGAGACGGGAACACACCGAGAGGATGGCAGTTGGGGTCCACACTTGGAGGAGCCCTTCCAGGGAGGGGTGGCCTCTGCGAGAGGCTGCGGCAGGCTCTCTCCGCTGCAGTGGCAGTGCCATGTGAGGCACCTGTGCAGCCCAGGTGTTCCCAGAGGCACATTTAGGAAGGTGAAGGGAGACAGGTGAGATTGAGCTAGTGGTGCATTTCACTTGGCCCGGAATGCCCACGTCATTCTGACATGTACTCAGGTGTGTGTATGCTACTTTAGAGCACGTCCATTTCAGACGACAGGCACAGGACACTCCATGGCTGCTGTCTCAGACAGGCCCTTCTCCCGTAGCCTGAGCATTGTGCTGGAGCTCCCGCTCTGCCTCTTGGGGAGCCATGCATGCATTTGCTGCTCAGGGCTTGCTGACATGGTGGTGTGGGCATGCCCAGGGCTGCAGATGGGAAGCATCCTTCTGGAAAGAGCTTTGCAGAATACTTCAGGGGTCTCAAACTTGTCCTTCCTGTCTCCAGTAAAGACATTCTCCAGAAACAGCCCCCCATGGATGCTCACAGAAGCCCAGCCCATGAGGGTCGGGCTTGGAGGACTGTGTGCAGCTTCTCGGTCATGTGATCACCAGCTGTTAAAGATTTGGGAGAAGGGCTTAGGTAGAATATTCTCATAAATGTTGCAGGACAGTGGTATAACATTCATATGCATAGAAAATGTTGGTGGTAGGGTGACAGGTGACCTGCTTCCTGGCGTGTCCCTGTGTTTCTGGCGTCAGTGCAGCCTGTGTATTGTGCTCCTGTGCTGCTAGGCTCTGCTCAGCCCCTTGTGTGGTCATCCCAGAAAGGCTGTGCTGCAGCTGTCCTCCACGCTCCATTCTACAGGTGGGAAAACCGAGGGTCAGAGAGCTGAAGAGATGTATCTGAGACCGCGTGGCGAAGCAGTGGCCAGAATGGGCCCCTGTCACTGTGGTTCTTAGGTGGTGCTTGCCTTGAGCAGTACGAAGAGTGAGGAGGCAGGCTGGGGGTCTGTGGATAGATGAGAGGAGGCCAGCAGGAGCGGGCATGGTGCTGTGGAGGCGTGGAGGAAGTCCTGGGAAGGAGGGCCCTGCAGAGCGGTCCATGTGACCTTGCAATGTGGGAGACGTGGGAACTGGGAGCTGGGATTGGACTCCCTTCCCCAGGACTGGCAGGTCGTTCTCTGGGGGAGGGGACTAGGACGATTGGGGCGCTGGAGGAAGTGGAGGGTGTTTGGCTGGACCATCAGGTGGGGTGGGACGTGAAGACCCAGGAGAAGAGGGTGTCCTCAAGAGCCCCAGCAGCCCAGCTGTGAATGCTGGTGTCTTGGAGAGAGCTGTGCGGAGCACTCTCTGGAGCGATTCCTTTGCCCAGGCAGGGGGAGAGGAGACGGACACGTCTGCTGGAGTCTGGGTGGTCCTGTGGCCCTGGGCTCTGGAAGCTGCCGATGAGCTCAGGTGGGCCTTGGTGATGGAGGTTGTAGAGTGGGGAGGACTGTCTTGAGGACTTGAGGGGAAGCCTTGGCAGCTCTGGACCCCATTAGGAGGGGCTCCCGTCCCCTCATGTGCTCACATCCCCTGTTCTAGTCGTGGCCGCAATGAGGAGGCTCTCGTGGAACTGTGTAGTGGGTGGCTCCTGGGAGCCGTGAGAAGTGCCCTGGCTTCTCTTGCTGTGCCTGTGAGGTTGGTCAGCTGCAAAGCCAAGGCGAATGGTTGGGAGGTGGGCAGGAGGCCCACAGCTTTGTGACCTTCAGCTTTGTGACCTTCAGTTTAATGTCCTTCCACCTCAGCTGGGGAAGTGCTGCTCAGTTTAAATTGACGAGTTCACATAGTGCTTCGATGTCCTGCAGCACGAGGCTGTGTCCAGACAGAAGTGAGCCAGCCCCTTGCTCCTGCTTCTCCCCAGCTTCCTTACAGGCAAGGATCTTCAAGCTGCCTTCTGCCTGCAAGGGAGAGAGGCTCAGCAGAGAGCCTGGTCTTGCAGAGAAAACTCGTGTGCTGTGGTGTGGCTGCTGCTTGTTCCCAGGTGGTCAGTCCCATGCAGACCCCAGAGGCTGTTGCTTGCTTGCACTGGCCACACTGCCTGATGCGAGATCATGAGTCTGTGGCGAGGAGAAAATCCTGCTGCCCACATAGCTCCTTGCACTCTGTGTTGCCTCTGGCCCTGTTCTTCCAGAGAGGCCATTGGACAGGGCTCATGAGGAGCTGAGTCTAGATGATCCCCAACTCGGGCTGCCCCTGGGCTGCAGTGCCTGAGCTTACTGGGAGTGGAGGAAGAGCCCCAGCTGAGACCGGCAGGCAGTGGGAGCTTTGTGAGCAGGGCGTTCCCAGTGTGGCTGATGAATTGCTTGTCTCTTTCTGGCCCTTATCCTAACGGTCAGGCTCCCAATGGTGTGGCTCGCAGGGTGTAATTCCTTTTTAGGTCACTCTGATACTCCTCTTGAGGGAGGACTAACAAGGCCTGCCTGTTGCTATTTTTAACTCCACTCTTGGCAGTGTGCAGGGCCAGTGGCCACAGGCCTGTGCCACAGGCTTCCTGGAGCCAAGAGTGGCCTTCCAGCTCGAGTATCTGCACAGAGTCACAAGCAGGGGCTGCTTATTGTTGGTGGGTTCTATACCAACCTGTGTGTGGTGGGTGTGTGGGGGGATGCCTTGCATTCCTTGCCACATTTCTATTTCACTCTTTTCCAAAATTCTTTCCTTGAGCCTTCTATGAAGAATACAGTTCAGGGAAATAATAGTAGAAGAACCCATGTGTTTTTACCAGTTGCCCCTTTTTTCTTTAAGAAAGAAATCTTTCCTTTTTTCAGTAGAATCTTGGTCCAGGACATGTGCAGCTCTGGCCATTGACTTCTCTGGCAGTCCAGGTGCAGAGAGTGTGGAACAGGAGGGCCAACGCAGGGCAGGGGAGCATCCTGCGGGGGGTGTGCAGGTGTGTGTCACTGCTTCCCAAGGTGCTTCCAGCCAGCTGTGATGACTGCCTCGTGGCTCAGGGTGGCCCTTCCCTCCCATGCACTAAGTGCCCCTTCTGCCAGGCTACTTGTTTTGCCTGAATGATCCTTTGCCCACTGTCTTCCAGGATCCAGAGCTCGTTCTGGTGGCCAGGAAAAGGCCAGCCCAGAGCTGCTTTGCTGGGCTGCAGCTGCCCCTGGGCTCTGCAGAGGGAGGCGGTGCTGAGGCCTGGTGGCTGTGTCTGCCCCACCACTTCTCCCTGCAGTGCTGCAGCCCTTGGTGCGAGTGCTGAGGTCCAACTGATAACTGCCCGCCAGAGCATGCTGAGTGCCTGGTGCGTGCCTCTCATTGACGCCCCAAAGGAAGGACACCAGGCACATGTCCCAGTAGCAGGTGGCAAAGTGAGGATCCACACTGGGTGTGCCCCTCCCTCTTTGCCCCCACCCCTCACCTGGTGGCAAGCTGCAGTGTGTCTTCTGCATGCAGGAGTGACTGTGAGGTGCTCAGGAACCTGGGTCAGTTATTCCATGTGGCCATTATAAAAAGTCAGATTGCAGATTCTTATAATTAAGTCCATCGTAGTAACCAAAGCATAATCAGTGCCCGACTCCCACTTCCTAGCTGGGCTGTTGTGCTGTGCCTCTGTGCCCGGTCCTGCTTATTTCTTGGAATCTGAGTGAGGCAGCACACCACCACCATGTGTGGCTGGGCATCTCCCAGTCCTGGTTGGCGACATCACACTGGTAGTTTAGCATTCATGCAGAGGGGGCATTGGTACCAGGTAGATGCTGCGCCTCAGGGTTCTTGCCCAGAGCTGGTCTCTGGGCAAGCTCATGGGTTGGGCAAGTGCTGTCTCACCTGACCCTGAGGAGACATCTGTGCCAGGGCAGCGGTCGCTGGGGCTTCAGAGAGGAGCAGGACCGTGAGCCTGCCGTGCCCCATGAGGACGTGGCAGCAGGAAGTACCCCGCTGCCTTTCTGAACCCCATCGCAGAGCTGTGCTGGCCTTCCTGGGCCCTGGGCCCCTCCACATCTTCCCATGGAGGCAGCCGTCTCTTCCTCCTGTGCCCCTGGGATCTGTTGCTCCTTCAGGAAGTGTTCTCATGTGGGCTGGAATCATTCCGCAGCTTCACTCATTTGCAAGAAGTATTTTTTTCCGTTAGCCAGAAGTTTCTAACAGCATGTCACAAAACCTGATCTAATGAGCTCTCCTGCGCTTCCATCATGTGCAGCAGCTCGGTTGGTTTGCAGCCTGAGCTGTGGTCTGTGCCAGTCCAGTCTGGCAGTGTGTGGGGCCTGCACGTGGCACGACTGTGCGGCACTGAGCAGGGCACCTCACCAGGGTGGCTGGCAGTGTGCCTGTTGCCTCGCTGAGCTCCAAGCAGGGATGCTGCGATGGAGATGCCTCCGTCCTCCTTCCCCTCGCCAGAGACCGCAGAAGAAAGACGCGTGCACTGTGGAGCATTGGGGTGGTCCTGGCCCGGGAGGTGTTCGTTGAGCCTCTGGTTTTGTTCTCACCAAGTTAAATGTTGAGTGTGCTCAGCATGTTTGCTTGGTTAACTTGAGACCTGTAAAGGCAGAGGACGGGAGCCCAGCCCGGTGCTCCATCTGCCTGTACATGTCCCTGCACCCTCGTCGTCTCTGAGCAAAACCGGACAGTGTATCGTTTGATTCCTGTGTGTTTGTTTATTGTTTGAACCACTGAGCTACCCCCAGCCCCAGCCCCAGCCCCAGCCCCAGCCCCAGCCCCTTTACGTTCTGGACAGGTTTCACCAAGGCGCTGAGGCTGCTCTGCACCTGTGGCTGTCACCCTCCCTCCCCGGCTTGTTCATGATTGGATATTCCCATAGTTATCTCTGCAGAATTAGAAGGAGCCCCATCATATCACTGTCACACCCAAAAGGATTAATAGTAGTTCCATCTTATTAAGTATCCAGGCAGTATTCAAATATCTCACTTGTCTCATGACTTCTTAAAGTTTATATATTAAATTTCATTGATGTGTTGGCAGAAGTTTCCATCCGTGTGACTTCGTTGAGAGAGGTGTTTACAGCAAGGGCCCGACACGTCACACCTGCAAGACCAGATTAAGACGTGACCTCCCCATCGCCCACCTGGTCCTGGTGCCCTTTGCCCTCTGTCCCTCCACTGAGGTTCCAGGCAGCTGCTGCTGTGCTTCCTGGGATTTTATATGAACAGATTGGACACTGTTTCTTCTTCTTGTCTGGCTGCCTTTGGGCAGTGCGATTGCTCCCTGTGGTCAGAGGACAGTCTCTGCTTCAGTCCTCGAACCCACCAGGCCTTGGTCTGTGGCCAGCATCAGGCTTTTCTTGGCGGGTGTGTCATGGGAAGGCAGAGGATGCATGGTCTGTCGCTGTTCTGTCCTGTGTGTCCCTGTGTGTCCCTGTGTGTCAGGGTCTGGATATGGCCGCTGTGGAGGAGGTGTCACTCTGCCGCGCGACTGGGGTGGTTGGCTGCTGCCGTCCCCCAGTCAGTTTCCAGGTTTGTGGCTGGGCTGCCTCCCAAGCCTCATCTCCGATGTCACTCACCAGTGCTCTTCCTGTCTCCTGGCTGCAGCCACCACTGCCTTCTGGCTTCCGCTCAGTGTGGCCCTGGCAGGCAGGGCATGCGAGGTCCTGGCCCTGTGCACCCTGCCCGTGCTGCCTCGTGCTGAGTGTCCAGGCTAGAGCACTGTGGCGGAGCCTCCAGGACTGCACTTCGTGTGACTGGTGACCACCTGAGATGCCGTCAGTGCTGTCGAGCTGGGTCTCTGGGTGTTCACTGAGTTCCAGCTGACGCAGCCAGCTGGGCCCATGGCTGCTGTGCTGCACAGGGCGGGTCTGGACAGCTACACTGCATGACTTGGTGTGGTTGAGTTTGGGTCTGCCGTTTCATAACTTGTCTGTACACTCCTTGTTCCTTTTCCCCCATTCCTGTTTTCTTTTGAATGTTTTTTATTTGCATTTCATTTCAATTTTATCTTTTGACTGGCTTTTAAAAAGTGTTTTTGGGGCTGGGTGTGGTGGCACACCTGTAATCCCTAGTACTCAGTAGGCTGAGGCAGGATTACAAGTTGAAGGTCAAACTAAATAGTGAGGCCTTCAGCAACTTAGCAAGACCCTGGTCTCAAAATAAAAAGGGCTGGGAGTGGGGCATGGTGGTGCACGCCTGTAATTCCAGTGACTCAGGAGGCTGAGGCAGGAGGATCCTGAGTTCAAGGTCAATCTCAGCAACTTAGCGAGGCCCTAAGCAACTCAGCGAGACCCTGTCTCTAAATAAAACATAGCAAGGACAGGGGATGTGGCTCAGTGGTTAAGCGTGCCTGAGTTCAGTTCCCTATAAAAATAAAATAATGAAAAAAACTCCAAAAAAAATTATTTTTTTTTGTCAGTTGGCTTATGATACAGAGTCAAGCTTCACCCGAGGCGGGGCTTCTTGGGGAAGTCCCAGGTGGTTTCACGGGGCACACTCCTGGTGTGGGTCAGCCGGCAGCGGGAGGCTCGGCTGCTGCCGGGTGCAGGTGGGCTGCCCAGTGCCTTTTCTTTCTAGTCGGCAGGAGTGCCCTGAGGCAGTGGTGCAGCGTGGGGGCCTAGGCTGGCTGGCGCCCACCTGTGGACACATGGTGCCTTGTGTGGAGGCCCTGCGGTGGCCTGCCGTTGCGATCTCGGGACCAGAGTGGAGCACGGCTGGCCTTCGCAGGCACGCAGTTCTCGGTGTGTGGGTGTGTGTGGAGGCCCTGCCGCCTGCACGCGTGTCTGTGCAGCACATGCACATCTGAACCCGAGAGCCCAGTGGGCAGGATCTCCATGGGTGAACCGGGGGCTGCTCACCCCTCGCAGCCATGCCAGCCTGCCTCCTCTCTGGAGGTCAGGCTTTACTGGCAGTGGCTGCTTTTGAGTTCTTTGGGACTATGTTCCCTAAGAGCCCTGTTCTCGAGGGTCCCCAGAGCTTCCAGGTTGCTTTCTCTGCTCCACAGTGTTGCCACGTGGGTCCTTTTTCTTTCTCTGAAGCTTTCTTGGCAGTCCTGAGAGCCAGCCCAGCCCTGCCCGCCTGCCTCCTCTGGGCCTGGCTCCGCGCTGTTCCTCAGGCCCTTGCTCCTCTGGCCTCTCGCCCCTGCTCTGCGATGCTGTGCTGCTGTCGCTGTCTTGGCTAATTCTTTGCTCTGAAGCCCTCGTTGAACCTTCCTGGCGTGCTTGTAATTTGCTCAAGGTCCTTCACCGCTCCTTTCTCTCTCTCTCTCTATTTCTGTCTGGTTCTGTTTCTGGTTCCAGACCCTGGAGTAGGTCTCACTCTCGTGCAGCAGGGCTGTGAGCCTTCCTCTCTGGGTTCCTGGTGCGAAGGCGCCCTCTGCTGTCGGTCTTCAAGCCCAGGCAGTGGCTGGGTGTCTGGTGTGGGGTCGTCTCTTCTTTGACTTCATTTGTCTGCAGGGCCTGTGTGGTCACCCTCCTCCTTGCTCCCTCAGCACTTTGTTGCGGGGGGCTGCTGCTTCCTCTTTTTTATCTTCCTCTGTTCTCTGGAAGCTTTTATGCCCACCACTCTAAATCACACTCCCTTAAGTCACTTCCTGGGAGCCTGTGCTCTGGTGGCCTGGGCGCTCCGGTGTTTTCAGACTCGAGACTTCCTGGCGGTGCGGGACGCTCTGCCCGGGGACCCCCTCAGCCCCATCTTCTCATTCCTGGCTGCCTGTGCTCCTCTGCGGCCTTGCCCAGGTTGGCTTGTGGTTCCCACGGGGTCTCCAGCTGCAGGGAAGCTAAGGCTTAGTGTGTTCCCTGTTCGTGCCTGTTACTTATTAGGTGGTTGTGTATGTAGAGTCACTTGTGTTTAGACGTATACACGTGCACATGTGTGCATGATGTTTGGGGGCAGCTTGTTCTCAGCTACCCTGGAGGCTTGTTCTACATATTTTAAAGAACCCATGAAGCAAGAGGCAATCTATCAACACTCACCCCGGCCCCGCCTCGCTGCCTTTCCTTCATCCTACAGCTGGGGCCCTCTGGTGTCTGCTCTCCCCAGAGTCCCCATGGTCATTAGATGGACCTTCTCCTTCTGGCACAGTGCAGACGGACAAGTGTTTCTGACGGGAGCTTCTGTCGGTGTCCCTGCTCAGTGGGTGTCGTGTTTCTGTCATTGGCGGTCAGCTCTTTGATCATGATGTGTGTTGACATGTTTTTTTCTCTGGATTTTTCTTCTTAGCCATTCACTAGGCTCTAGAATCTGTGAATTTGTCTTTCACTGAATTGAGGACAATTTTAACTGTTGGGTGTTTTTTTTTTGGAACCAGGGATTGAACTCAGGGACACTCGGCCACCGAGCCACATCCCCAGCCCTATTTTGTATTTTATTTAGAGACAGGGTCTCACTGAGTTGCTTAGGGCCTCGCTAAGTTGCCGAGGCTGGCCTTGAACTCGCGATCCTCCTGCCTCAGCCTCCTGAGTCACTTGGATTACAGGCGTGCGCCACCATGCCCAGCTTAACTGTTGCTTTTTCCAGTGCTTATTTACTGCTCCGGGTTCTTTCTCCTCTCCTGGGACTCCAGTTATGGTCACGGGCCACTTAATGACATTTGGTCACCATGTTTCAGCCAAGGAGGGACCCAGGAACCACGGTGGCCCCATACATTGTAATGGAGCTGGAGAGTTTCTGTTGCTTGGTGAGCATGAAACTGGGCAGGAGGCATGAGAAGAGGAGGTGGCAAGAGGACAAGAAGAGCTCCAGGAACACTCAGAGTGCAGGGGTAGCTGAAGCTGCAGACCTCAGCCAGCTCCGCTCTGGGTCTGAACATGGCCCAGCCCTGGAAGTAGCTCATCAAGAGGAATGCTCCTGGGCCGGTCTGGGAAGAAAGCAAGAAGCAAGCCAGGAGGCCACATGGACACATTCTGAAGAGTGACAGCTCCCCAGGGAGGGACTACAGAGGCAGCTGCACGGTGTGGCTGCCCTGAAGACCTTCCAGAGGGGAAGTGGTACAGACAGGCCTGGACCTTGGAAGGCTGAGGCTGTGTGTTTGTGCCTTCGTGTTTAACAAAAACTAAAAAGTTAAAGCTGGCCCCATTTTCAGCACCGCTGCTCTGCTAGTACGTGGCTCAGGGTTATTCTGCGGCTTGAGTGGCTCCTGTGTGACCTGAATGCTCTCCCCTCTGGATTTCCCACGCCACTCCAGCCTCCCAGCTCCTCTCTGCTGTTCTTCTGGCCAGAGGGTGGTGGTTTCTGTTGGAGTTTGTGCAGTCCATGCCTGCTGCCCAGGCCAGTGCGACCCAACCTTGGCAAAGCCGTGAGAGCAAAAGGAGCAGGGAACATGCCCACGGGGGCCACCCCTGGTTTCAGTGGGCTCAGCGGCACGGCCTGCACCTGCTCTCCTTGCCCGCAGCTTAGTCTGGGAAACCGCTTCAGTGAGCTCTGCCCCCTGCACGTCATTGCTCTGCCCCGCCTTCCTATGCCTCTTGAACTTCATCTGCTGGCGCCAGCTCAGTCTTGCTGCTGAGCCATCCTCTTTCAGGCGCTCAGCATGCTTTCCCCTGATCTCTTGGGTTGGTGTTTGGTCGAGATCAGGCTGGGTGCACGTTTCTGTGTTTGGTAGGGCACTTCCAGCAGGCAGCGTGCTCCCTCATCTGCTGTCCTGTCTCCCGTGAGCCTGTGCTTTGGGAAGGTTGCAGGGTGCCTGCTCTGGAAGCCTGAGGTGCTTCTCCCCATAGTTGAACGTTTCCACGAGGAGGCACTTGCCCTCTGCTGTTTGTTTCCAGAGTTACAAGGTGTCTAAGAAAGGCAGGATACATTCCCGCTTCATTCTCTTTAGGTGACAGTTTGCATAGGCTGTCCCGATACTGGATAGTGTCCTGATTTCAAGGTGACCAGTATCTGTGTTTTCGTAGTATGGTCATGTCCTCATGGGTGTAGATTGTCATTCTCGATGGCATCAGCTCGTCCTAGAGGGATCGTATGGTGTCAGGCGCAGTTACAGCTCCTTGGACCGCTCTCCTGTCTGGTGGACATCTCCCTGGCAGATGTTGCAGTTTGGTACTGTAGATTCCACAGAAGCAGGATACTTAACCTGTGCAGGGGGTTGCTCAGCACACCTTTCTGTGTACAGGGAGACATCGCGCTTTTCCTTGTGCGTTGTTTTGTGCTTTTGAAACCTCTCGTGAGGCTGTGGGTTGAGGTGGTGTCTAAGGACATCATCACCTCTGATGCATGCATTCTGGGTGAGTCCTGGCAGGATTCCCCAGGGTGGCCACAGGCCAGTGCGCGGGCTTCCGAACTCAGTCCGGCAGGAGGGGAACTTGGAGAGCTGTCATTGACCACAGAGGAAACAAGGTCACCAAGACTATGGACCCCAGGGGTGATAGTGGCTGTCCTGGAGGCACATGGAGCCCAACTGTAAGAGCAGTGATGGGGAGACCTGGAGCTGGTGGGGTGGGCCTGTGGAGGAAGCAGAGCTGCAGGTGGAGTGGGCAGGTACGTGCACCGTCTGCCTGCTCAGGGCCTGTGCTGACTCCACAAGCCCTGGTGCTCTTGGGCTCATCCCAGCCTGGTTGCCTGGGGGCTGTTTCCCAGGCGCCTTTGGTTTTTTGGGGAACCTGGTGTGTGGCATCCAGACCTGTGCTCCATGCCTCTCATGATCACTGCTCCTACCCCAGCGCCCGGTGAGGTTGGCGCTGACACACTCGCGCTCAGGGGCAGGTGGCAGGTTCTGGAGCTGCGGGTCCTGGGCTAGTCATGCCTATGGGCTGTGCCATTTTCCAGAGTCCCTGTTCTCAAGGAATTATAAAGTTCCTGAGAGAAAAGTAACTGAAAAAGAGGATTTGAGGCTCCCTGCCTCCAAAATACTGTGGGTTTGTGGGCTGAGGGATATCATTCTCAGAAGAGATGCTGCATGCTGGCCAGGGGCTCTACGCGAAATCTGGTCAGAAGGTCCTGGAGAGAGGAGTGTGGTTGGAGGGAAGCCAGGTGGCTGAGCTCTGCTGAGAACCAGGGCAGGTGTGTGACAAAAGCATAGCTGGCCACAGGGCAGAGCCTTCAGGTGGAGATGGTGGGGCGTGAGCAGAGGGATGGCTGGCTGGAGGTGGCACTGCTGCAGGAATGCCAGATGGCCCATGAGTGGTGGCTTTGGGCAATAGCCACTTATCACTCACTCTTGGGGGCCAGGACTTCGGAACTTGCTGAGTGGCTCCAGCTCCAGGCCTCTCATGACACGGAGCTCAGCTTGTTGGCAGACTTTGTCCTCTGAAGTTCCGCGTTTGCTTGGAGATGGAGGATCCTCTGTCCTGGCAGCTTGCTCACCTGCCTGGCAGTCACAGGGCTTAGGGGAGCCAAGGAGGGGCTGCAGTGCTGGCCACAATGGCTGTGCCCCTCACCTCCCTGTGTTCTCTTGGTCTCTGGTCCAACCCACACAGTCCCTGGGAAGGGACTGGCCTGGCCCTTTGATGAGAGTGGCAGGAGCCAACGAAAGCTGGGTGAGCCTCGTGAGCAGGCTGGCACTCGGGAGGAGGCATGCATGCTGGCAGAGAACGAGGTGGCCTCCCTCAGGGAGAGTCTGTGGCTTGTGCCCAGCATCTGTTACTCTCTGGTCTTCAAAGACAGTTGTACCAAAGACTGTTCCCATGAGGTAGCTTCGTCATGTTTGATTGAGATGTGGGAAGTGAAGGTGGGTCACTCAGTGCAGCATGCAGGACTCTCATGGCATGTGTGAGAATGTTGCATAGAATTCATGGTTTTATTCGGTCTTTGATCCTGGGAGAGCTTTGCCCACACTGTTGCTTTCCTCGTGAGTCAACAAGAGCAAATGGCTCATAAGAGTGTCCTGGCCACATGGCCGGGTCTCAGAGCCCGGTCAGTGGTGGCTGTGAAGGTGGTGCTTGGGGGAGGCCTTGCTCTGCAGAGCTGGATGTGCTGTGGCAGGAGAGTTGGCCCCTCTGGAAATGGGCCCAGTCCCCCGAGGGGCCCGCCATGAAGCCTGGGAGAAGAGTGGCTTCAGTGGAGGTCAATGTAGATTGACAGGCTTGGGGGAGGAAATCGAGTGTACAATTCCACTCAGTATTATCAAAAGTGGCAGAGAAACTGCATTCAGAGCAAGTGGCTAGAAACTGCCAGCTGCTGCTACATGCCAGCAAGGGAGTGCCGTGCCTTGTCGCTTCGGGCCGTGCTGGGACTTCCGCAGGCCTGTCTCCGGCTCCTCCCAGGGCTGCTGGCCTCAGGCTGTGGCTTTCCCTGCTTGGCAGGGAAGGCTGAGGCCCCACAGGGCTGCATCAGGCACAGTCCATCATGACAGGAAAACAGTGAGCCTCACTGCAGGCAGGGATAAGTGCTGTGGGCTGCAGAAGGAGATGGCCCCACTGCTGGCCAGGAGAGTCAGCCCTGCATGTTCTGTGGGTGGATGTGGGCCGGGCTTCATCCACTCCTTGCTTACTCTGCTGTGTAGACTCCAAACTGGGGTCTGTAGCCTGGGCCACCCTCTGGCAGCCTTGTGAGGTCCAATAGCTAGGTCATCCCCAGGTATAGTGCCCAGAGATGGGGAATTGCTAGGCTGTGTCTCCAGTGGCTGCAGGCCTTGCAGGGCAGGAGGCCAGTGCAGGCTATTCTTGGTAGGCAGGGCTACAGGCCCTGTGCTCAGACCTGGTGTGGCCTGGCTGTGGATGCAGTGAGGCCTCTTGTGTGTGCTGGAGATTCTCGGGCAGTTCCAGCCTCTACCCCATCCCTGGATGCTGTGCATTGAGGGGGCCTGGCCAGCGTCTTGCTGTTAATGTGGAGGATTGTGATTTGAGAACTTTTTTGTTGTTTTGAACAAGTAGACAGGCTGGTCCTTTGGGAAGAATACTCGGCCATCTCTTAGGATGTGAGATGCATTGGAGCTTGAGGCTAGGGGCATTTGGGTGCCTGTTGGCGAGGGGCCTGCTGTGTCCCTTATGCTGCTGTTCACACAGTGAGGCCAGCCCACCTTTGCCCCTGAGTTGTGCACCTCCTTAGCTGGGTCTGGGAGGCAGACAGCATCTGTTGCTGGGCCTGGCCACAGCAAGTATGTCCTTATCATTGTCACTGTTGTGAGTGCCTCCTGTATACAAGTCTGGCACTGACAGGACCCAAGCAGAGCAAGCCCAGATATAGACAAAAGAAATGAGCCCTGCCTCACGCAAGATCAGGGCTCCTCCCACTGTCTATGGCCTGTCTTTGATTGACAGTGAAGCTCAGATAGGTCAGGAGCCAGCCTGAGGACTACAGTGTGGTGGTGGGTAACCTGCAGACTTCTGTGTTGGGATGGCTCCCTGCGGTAGGGAGTGGATGCAGTGTGACAAGAGACAGTTCTTCCCAGCAGGGCTCAGTCCTGGTTTGCACTCTGCCTGCTCCAGCAAACAAGGGTGACCCAGGGAATGTTACTGGAGTCTGCACACTCCTGGTTTTCAGAGAATGGTAAAAAATGGATTTTGGGTACACCATGGCCAGGTAGAGAAGTGGGTTGAGGACTTTTAATGAGGTTTAAGGAGGAGGTGCCCTGGCAAATCCTATCAGCCAGAATCTGCCTCCCACCCTGTCCCCTGCTCTGGCCCTAAGGGTTTCTGTCTGTGACTCTGCCTCACCACCTGCTTCCTGTCCCTTTGAGCAACTTGTAGTTATTATACGTAAATGCCTTACATAGAAATATTAAAACCAAGAAGGCCAAAGCACCCTTTGATCCCTGCCCAGCCATACTGTATGTCCTCCCAGGCCAGTCTGTGTGGTTCTATGGGAGCCCAGGTCCCAGAGGGAGGTGCTTGCTCTCCTGCAGAACCCCAGACTGACAGGGTTGTCTGGAACTGTGCTCTGGCAGGCCTTGAGTTGTGGATCCGCTTCCTGTCTGAGGAGTGGCTCGGGTCCTCTGGGTGGTTCTGGGCAGCTGTGTCCATTGCATCGGCACTTTCAGTAGGTAGCACAGCATTGCACACACCTTTGTGTGGACCTCCTGTCTCCAGCAGGTCAGTGTGGCTGCTCAGCTTGTGTTGGCCATGGCTTTGCCCTTCTGCATTCGCTAGCTGGCCTCACTCTCATCATGGCCTTGCTGGACACCTGCTGGGGACTATTTCTGCCTTCTGCTTTCTCTGGGTGCAACTGGCTGCTATTGGTTGGTGGTTGCCCTTCTCGAAGGACCCCTGCAGCTAAGTGCGACTGGCCTGCCGGGTATGGTGTGTCTGCCTCCTTCAGGTGTCTCAGGGCAAGGCTGCTTTCTCCACTGCCCCCGAGCCTGGGCCCTGTCAGGTTCCTGCTCTCCCTCCAGGTGGAAGAAGAACATTACCAGGGTGCACAGTTGCCCGCTGGCCCTGGTGTCTCAAGTATATGCTTCCTGCTCTTTTTCCCCCAGGCTCCCTAGGGGCCTTTCTGCTCAGTTGGGCTGGGTTAGTGCCACTTGTCTGAGCTTTTTCTCCTAAAAATCTACCAACTTCTTCATGTGCTCTGTGTCCCCTTTCATGACCTTGGTTCTCGTGGGGTTGTGCCGCTTCTTCCCTTTGAGCTCACGTCCAGGCTGGAAGCAGCAGAGAGCAGTGCATTCTGTGTGGTCCCAGGATGTTTCCTGCATGTGGATTGTCTTGTGACTTCCATGCTGCTTGACCTGCTGGCCAAATTGTCTTCCCCACGCCACCCTGAGCTGGGTTCCTTCTGTCTGCCAGGGCTCCCAGCAGGTGGGCTCCCTCTGAGCAGTGCTGAGTGATTGCCTGGGCAGGGTTCTGTGCAGGCCCCAAGGGCCATCTGCCAGGAAGCTGGCATTGTCCTTGCTCCCATGTGGCACCTGCAGCTGGGCCAGTGGCTGACTCTTGTGGCTGCTGAATTCAGATCCCAGCATTGTTCTGGAGGTACACAGAACCAAAGTTGACCTTGAGAATTTAATATCATTTAAATGTTGACTTTTGTGCCATAGAAGGCTACTTGTATTTAAACAGGTGATTTTGAGGAGGAAAGTATTCCTTGGAATCTAGGTGAGGGCCAGTAGCTCTGAAGATCTGAAAGAGCCCTTGTGCATTTCTGTTCTTGGATTGAGAGTTTGACTTCTGCTTCCCAGTGGGCTGGGCAGCCTGGGGGGAGCATGGCTGCAGGTGCCTGTGCCTGTGTGCAGATGAAGGGCACCCAATCTTCCTCAAACAGGAAGCTGCTGCTGTGGCTTCCATGTGCTTTTCCTGGGGATGGTCTGTTGAAGACCGTGCACCCTACGCTCCTCCGGTTCCAGTGGAGAAGGTGTTGGCTGTGGCGCATGGCGCACCATGGACACTGGGACACGCGCTGTGGTCTGAGCTCCCTGCCACTCCTCTGCTTCCTTTCCCTCTACCCGCTGCGCCTCAGCAGCTGCGTAAGAGCATTCTGCAGTCCTAGGAAGTGGGTATACTGAAGGACTACACTTGCTGAAGACACGAAATATATGGAAACCCTCATGGTGACCTGCACATGGGAGGAACACCCGTACTCCTCGTGAACAGCTTCCTGTGCTACATGCACCATTAGAAATGCAATGGGAGGCCACTGTGGTGGGAAGGAGTTCCAGTGGGACAGCGTTCCCTACGGAAGCCACACACCCCACGGTGGCCCTCTCAGTGCTGTGTGAAGGGTGAAGTTCTGGGTGGGCTGTGGTGTGGATTGTTGCCTCGAGAAGTAGGAAGGGGTGAAGGAGGGTTGTGTGGCAGAGCCAGTGTGATGTGTTCCGAGATGAGATCCTTTTGCTGCTGGCACAGCTGGCCGCTGGGTGGCATTGAGCTCCCGGGGCTCTGCCGACATTGCTGGTGTGCTTGCACTCCATCTGAGGACCCTGGAGGAAGCCCCTGGAGTGACGCCCAGAGCACATGCCACCAGCAAGGGAACAGACCCGAGTGTTCTGGTGAATATCCACTGCTGCAGAGGTGGCCCTGTGACCCTGCGAGGGCACTGTCCCATCTCAAAGTGGAGCTGTTTTCAGAAGTGTCCGCATGTGTTCATGTCCTTCTTATTAGAATTTTCCCCTTTTAATAAGTATGTCCTATATTTTTATGTCACAACCTGAAATCTGGTTGGTCCTGCCTGGGATTGGGCCACGTGGCAGTGGACCTGCCACCTCAGGCTTCTTGTCACACGGCAGGGCTGTGTGGAGGCCGTTCTGAACTCCATCTGGAGTTGAAGGAAGGACACAGGCCCTAGGGCCACAGGTGGGCACTTGCCACGTCTGAGTGTCTTTTCAACCTCCGACTCCAGGCACCCCGAGGCCCCACTCCATCTCTGGGTCCACCACTGCCACTGCCCTTGGCCTTGTAGTGGCAGTGACCCTGACTTGTGGCTCCTCCTCTGCTCCTGCATCCCCCAAGGCCCTTGCCACTCTGCTAGGACTCTCAGTGATGTTGGACATGGGCATCCTGTCAGTGGACTTCCCTGCAAGGCACCGCCTACCCTGTGCTCCAGAAAGCAGGGCAGCAAGGCTATGCCGTCCTCTGCTTAGGTGTCGATGTCTGGGCTCCTGTGCTGCCTCGCATGTGTCTGCCCAGGCTTTGACACTGGGAGTGCAGGTCTGCATGGCTGTGTGACTGTCAGATGCAGGAAGCCTGCTGTCAAGGAGCTTCCTTTGCCTCTCTGAAATGGCAAAGCTTAGGGCCGATTGAGTGCACCACAGAGGGATGGAATCCTTGCCGGTGACTTCAGAAACATGAACTGTCAGGGACCGCGGGACCTCAGGGACAGTACAGTGTGGAGGCAGGGGTGGATCTGCAGGTAGGTAGACCAGTTGAGGCTCAGTTCTGAGTCTGGGCTCTGTCCTTCAGGCTGTGCGACCTTGGGCAAGTTGTGCTGTGTACCAGTGTCCTCCCCTGCTCCACCACCATGTAGAGTAACCCAAGGGTACGAGCAACCCGAGACCTGGTGCACACTCAGTGGTCAGCTTCAGTGATTTCCATGTGGGCCAAAAGCACCCTTGTGCAAGCCACACACATGATAGCACGTGTACATATGCTGATACACACGTGATAGATTGTGCTGACACATGCTCATGCACATGCTTACGTACATTCTCACAATCATACTTTGTGCATGTGTGCTTACACACCCTTATGTGTACTCACATGCTCACATTCATACACACATGTACTTGCAAATCATTCACACTGGTGCCTGTGATGCTCATGTATGGCGCTCACACATGATCACGTGCATGCACAGTGCACACGCATGTTCACAGCACACTTGTGCACACAGAGTTGAACATGTCTACACAGGCTTACCCTTGCCCATGTAGTCCCTTACACAGCCCATGCCTGAGTGCACACACTCATGAGCACATGTGCTCACACATGATCACTCGCACACACAGTGCACACACATGTCCTCGGGTGCACTTGTGCACACGTGTAGAGCTGCAGATGTCCACACATGCTTACCCTTGCTTGTGCATTCCCTTACACAGCCCATGCACATGTGCACAGGCACATGCTCGTGTGTGCATGTGCCCACACACATGTGTGCCTGGGTGGCACTTTGATTTGGTGGTGGCCCAAAGGTGGTGTCTTAGAATTGAGGACCCGTGTGTTTTGGAGCTCTCCAGACTCTGCAGCAGAAACTGTTTCTTTTTCTAATTGGAGAAGGATACCTCTAGATTATTGAAGAGGGTTCCAAGAAACTCTGAATCTTTTCTAAGGGTTCATGGTGATGGAGAGAGGGAGGACCCGAGAATGAAAGTGGCTGGACACATAAAGGTGGCTGTTCAGACTCTGAAGAATGGCCCTGGTGCAGATGTGCAGCCTTCACCCCCACCCCAGGGGCTGTGGGTGGGACTGTGTGCCTCTGGCCTGTGGGTGGTTTGTGTCCTGACTGTGTGCTCTTCCTCCTCAGGTCGTGCACACGCACAAGCCACATTTCATGGCCTTGCACTGCCAGGAGTTTGGAGGAAAGAACTACGAGGCCTCCATGTCCCACGTGGACAAGTTCGTCAAGTAAGTATTGGGACAGGTTCCTGTGGGCTGTGGGGTGGGGCTAGGGTGTTGTCCCCACCTTTGCCTTTCTGGACTGAAACATCTCTTGTGTATATATTTCACGTCTTCTTTGTCCATTCTTCCTTTGATGGACACTGGTGCTGGCTGGGTAGTTTGGCTGCTCTGAATCGTGCTGCTGTACGCATGGGTATGTGTGAATCCCTGAAGTGTGATGGCTCTGATTCTTTAGGAGAAATACCCAGGAGTGGTGTAACTGGGTCACGTGGTGTTCCGCTCCGAGCCTTTTGAGGAGTTGCACAGCAGTGGGACTAATTCACAGTGCCACGCACAGTGTGAAAGTGTTCCTTTTCTCCATGTCCTCAAGAGGGAGTTCTTATGCAGGGTGCTTCTGCTAGAGAATTGTCCTGAGGTCTGCAGAAATCCCAGCCTTGAGAGTAAGAGCAGTGAATGGTACTTAATTAACATTCTGTAAAATACAGTGCAGATAAAAAGTAAAACCTGGAAAAGCCCGTTTTGGAAAATGCTGAAGGCTACATTATGGGTGGTGTTTTCCAGGGTGGTCATGACAATAGAGTCATCCTCTCTGTCCCTGACAATGTGGTCTTGAACCACTGGGGAGAGGGATCGTGTCCCTTCTTCTGGTCTCTGACCTACAGTGCAGGGGAGTGGTGCCTTGTGACTCCAGAGCTGGCCATGGAAGGCGTCCATGCAATGAGGGAGCAAGCCCCGGGCAGGGCCAGGTGGGGCATCTGGATCCACGGAAGGGATTTCAAACCCTCCACCTTGGCATCTGTGTGGGGATGAGAAGGCTGGGGGTCTTGGCAGTGTCCTGCTGCCCTGGGCTGGGTGTTGGGAGTGACATTGCCACCCAAGCTGAGTTCCCACCACTCATCCTCAAACTTGATGGGGCAGCTTTCAGGCTAAAAATCTGCACATTTCCCCCAAATAATTTGTAATTTGGGCAGTTTAAATGCAAGTATTACAGGCTTTCTTCCCCCTCACACTCAGCAAACTGGTACATAATGGCTCTGAAGCAGAGTGAAGAATAGCCAGAACAGTCCCGAAGGGGAACAGGTGGGACTTCTTCCTGCCAGGCCCCAGGCTCCCACGCAGCAGTGGGAACAGGGGTGTGGGCTGGAGCCCCGCAGGGCAGCAGCGCACGCGCAGGCCAGGCCGCTCCTGCTTAGGCGTGGCCTGTGTGGTGTGGGCTGAGGAACGTGGGCTTCCTGTGATGGACCCTTGGATCTCGTCAGCCAGCCACCACAGCCGCGTCAGCAGTCGTAGTTGCAGAAAAGTAAACATTTGAGACCAAGTTACAGCAGAACATCTCCTTCATAGGTTTGAGAAGGCAGAGGTTTCCTTACAAAGGTCCACAGGCACAGCTGATGAAAGGTCAGTCTGAAAATGTGAGCATGTTAAAATTAACCACCTTGCTCACAGAGAGGAGGCACTCTAAATAAAAGGAATGAAGCCACTCTGGGAGAAAGTTGTGCAGAACACTTCACTGGCAAAATCAGTATTTAAGTACATGGAGAACTCCTGCGGGTTGCTGAGAGGAGAGGCAGATCAGTGGGGGAGCTGGGAAGAGGTGATGGAGGCTGTGGTCCCTGCAGGAGAGCGGATGTACCACCTGGTCCTCCCTCCCTGGCAGCCTCCACCTTGCTGCTTTTGCTTCGAGTAGCCAGCTTTCCTTTAGGAGGAGTACGGAGTGGGAGTCGCTGCCAGCCACTCTCGGGGTTAGTGCTCCCCGTGCCTCTGGTCTCCATCTGGCTGAGGACTTGCTCCATGATGTGAGCCCCGCCTTGCTGCTGCGTTCGGCTCTCCTCTGGATGAGGAGCATGCCATCCTGGGGAGCCACGCTGATGGCCCTGGAGTGCAAGCCTGTCGTTTGTTTGCCACTGCACGGGCCCCAAGTGGCCTTCTGTGCACTGCCGCCCTTGAGGACGTGGCTGTTGCTTGCCCCTCAGTATTCTTGAACGCGAGGTGCTTCTCCCCCGACTGCTAGATTTTGTCTTTACAGCTGGTTTGCAGTGACTTGATCATGTTGCTCTCTGGTTTGATTTTCTTTATTTTCAACCAGTGGATTCATAATTTGAATCAAATTTGGAAGTCATTTGTTCCTTATTGTTATTTCTTTAGACGCTGCTTTTCTTCTCTCCCCTTCTCTAGTCCTCAGGTCCAGGGTGCTGATGTTGCCCCCGTCCCAAAGTGCTGCTTCCCCTGCTGACGTCAGTTGTGGGGAGGTTCTGTGTGTGTCTGAGAGCCACTGGTCTGTTCTCGTGCGTTCTTGTGCGTGATTGACCTAAAGCCCATCCCATGAACTCATTTTATTTCTGATATTGTATTTTTCAGCTCCAGCAGTTTTCTTTGTGACTTTGGGTCTTGTATCTTTCTTCATTACCTTCATTTTTCTGTAAAGCTCGCAAAAGGGGGCGGCGGGTAAAGCTCGCAAAGGCGGCGGGTGACCAAAAGAAGTAAGCTTGCCAGGCGGGTTCACCAGAGTCAGACAAAAGCAGTGGCTTGAGATTTATTGGAGTCTGTGTCCCAGACGAAATCTCCAGCCCTCGGGGTGAAAGTCGGGGTGGGAGAGCCAGAAGAAGTCGCACATGGCTTTGGCTGCTCCGGGGTTTTTATACAGGGGGAAAGGGACTGGGGGTCCTGCCCAGGAAAGGTGGGCCAAGGTGGACGTCAGGGTCAGCAGGTCCCCTCCTGATGGGTCACCTCTGGCATGCTCTCTGGCCCTTTGTGCTCGCAGTGAGTTGCTAGGGGTCTTTTATCTGCTTCCTACCCTGTAGCCGCTTCAGTTTGACCGGACATTTTCTTTTAAGAAATATCATTTTGGTTTGCTTAATCATGTTTGTAGTTGCTGTTTTAAGGTTCTGTTGGTGAACTCCGTCACTTTTATCCTTTCTATGTCTAATTCCATTGATGGCTTTTGGTGCTTCATTTTGGAAGTCGGGTAATTCTGATGTGATGCAGATGAGGTGAGTCCCGCTGTGCAGTGCTGGAGCCTTCCTGTCTCCCTCACCCGCAGCACTCACTGCCGCCCTCCCTCCCTCGCCTCTTCTCCCTCCCCTCGCCTCTTCTCCCTCCCCTCCCGCCTCTTCTCCAGCTCTCCTCTCCTTCCCCTCCCTCCCTTCCCCCCCTCCTTCCCCTCCTCTCTCCCCTCCTCTCCCTCCCTCTCTCCTTCCCCTCTTCTCTCCCCTCTCCCTCCCTCTCTCCTCCCCCTCCTCTTTCCCCTCCCCCCCCATCCCTTCTCCTCCTCTCTCCTCTCCTCTCCCTCCTCCTCTCCCCCTCCCTCTCTCTCCCACAGTTGATCCTCCTGGTTTCAGGGTGGCCTGAAGACTGCTGTTTGACCTCCATCCTTGCTCCTCATGAGAGTCCTGCAGAATGATGAGGCCTATGTTCTTTTCCTTAATGAGCTTGCTTTTTTCATTCCAGGGAACTACTCTCAAGCGATGCAATGAAAGAGTACAACAGGGCTCGAGTCTACCTGGATGAAAACTACAAGTCACAGGAGCATTTCACGGTGAGCCCCTTCCGCCCCTGGTGGAAGCCTCAGGCAGGGTGAGCCTCCCTCGAGGCTGCTCCTTCTGAGCACAGTTGTTCACACTGTGATGGGCCTGGATCAGGCATTGCCCAAGCTGCAGGCTGCGGGGTGTTCTGACGCCTGTGACCTGGGCATGGTGACCATGGCACACAGGTGCTTCAGGGCCGCCTCCTTGCAGCCAGTGTGTCTGGAGCCTGGTGGGAACTGAGATGCAGCTGGCCCAGGAAGGAGCCCTCAGCCTTGGTGTGGGGGTCAGAAGGCCTCTGCTGTCTGCAGTTGGTGGGGACGAGATGGGCAGACACCTGCACTGCTTTACAGAGCTCTTGGTGTCACCAGCCCTGCTCCCTTGTGCATGTCCCTTTGTGGGTTGGTCTGGGTCTGTCCCTGTCCTTCTCAGCACCCTGTCACACCGTTACGTTTATAGCAACTTGGTCTCTGACTTTTCCACAAGGTGAAGTCCTACAGGCAGCCGAGGTCCTTGTCCTTCGGCCTTTGCCCGCCCCAGAACCTGATGTGGGCAGGGCAGAGATGAAGCCACCTGCCCTGGGGGTGGAGTGTGGGGGTTGCCCTTGATGAGGGACTTGTCCACTCTTGTCTCTGGGTCCAGGGCCTTCGGGGCTGGGCCAGTGATGCCCTGTTGCTGCAGAGACAACCGCAGAGCTGCAGATTCCTGCAGCTTCCACGATCCCTGCAGCCCCTCCACCCACGTGCAAGGCAGCACACCTCCAGCTCTGGCCAGCACAGGGGGGTGGGGGGTCAGGACAAGTCTCCACTGCACCCCAGTGGCCCTCTCTCTGTGGCCGCTTCCTCCCAGCTCTGGAGTCGTCCACCCCCACATAGAAACTGGCCTTCCCCAGTCCTTTGCTTTTCTCTGCCAGGATCCAACTTCCTGTCTTTCCAAGGGGAACTTCTGCAAATGAAAAGACAAAATTCAAAAGTAAAAACATACTGGTTGGATGTGACAGAGAAGAGAGGTGGCCCTGCAGAGAGCAGTGGTATTGAGGGGAGCACACCTGGTAATGGCTTGAAGTGGCTGGGAGTGTGGCTGAGAGGGTGCCATGGGCCTGACGTGCGTGTCACCGAGGCCTCCAAAGGGTATAGAGTGGAGGGACAGAGGAAGTGCTTGAAGAAATAGCAGCCCAGGTTTTCCTAGCAAACTCACAATCCAGGTATCACAGCACACTCCAGGTGGAGGGCGTGTGGAGGCAAGCCCAGGAGGCACGGTGCAGTCCGCTCGCTGAGCTCAGGCCCTGTAGGAAGCCCCTCACGGACACCTTGTCCTGGGAGCCTCTCTGTTGCCTCTCCTTTCCATCGTGCACTGTGGCCTTACTCCACCGCCCGCATGGCTGTGGGGAAGTCCCCCTGCGTTGCCCAGCCTCCATTAGCTGTAAAGATGCAGGTGTTTTCAAGTCATAGGGAGCAGAGCCCAGCCGTGCCGGCATAGCAGGAGAGAGCAGGGCGGCTGCACTGGTGTGGAAGCAGCCTTCAGAGCCAGGAGCACAGCCAGGGCAGCAGAGAGGTCTTCTGCACAGAGCCCAGAGCAGTCCCGAGCGCCCCAGTCTCCTGGCTCTCGCAGACCAGGAAGTAGCAAACCTGGCAGAGAAGATCCCCTGCCCAGCGGGGGATCTGAATACGCCTGCCCTTATGTGCAGGTGGACAAAGGCCACTGTCCAGCAGCCTGAGCTGCAGTGTTGATGGGGCACTCCAAATCAAGTGCAGCGGATGCAGCCACAACTGAAAGCCAGTCCACACACCCAGAGGCAGAATGGGGAGGGACGTCTGTCCAGCACCTGTGGCTCTGAGACCACGATGCAGTGTGAAGGGCTGAAGGGCACAGTGTGAGGCTCACTGTCCCCACAGGCCTCTCGCCAGGAAGCTGAGGGGAGTTTCAGGAGCCCCCGCAGATCGCTGACCCTTCACCAGCACACGTTCCTATCTGTGGCGCTGTAAAACAAACCTGGACGCTCTGGGAGACTAGAACCATGCAAAATGTGTTACTGCACTACGAGGGGTGGAGTTAGACGTTCGCTAAAAAGCTTTCTGGGAAATTGTTAGAAATAGTCTGTAAATATTTAAAAGTCTACCAAGTTGAATCCCTCGATTCAGAGAAATGTCAAAAAGAAAATGAAAAAATAGTTTGAGTTAGATGAAAAACAAACTAAAAAACCTTCAGAATGTGTGTTCCTGGAACAGTCTGCGTCGTGGATGTCTGTGGTTAAGCTGGGCATCCAGCAGATGGGGTGCCACCCTGTTGCTCAGAGCCAGGCAGGAGCCTGGCTACTCCTGGTCAGCAGTGTACCTCCAGAGGCACCTCACTCCACAGGGCAGCATTGCACCAGTCTGTAGATAAAAGTTCTCAAAGTCAACGTCTCTGAAATGCCAGAAGCCAGGGCTGGGCTGAGGGCAGCTGGACAAGCTGGCTGCCCAAGGACATTTTCCTGATTGTCTACAGAATTGGGCCAGGGAGGCCGGGCGTGGTGGCACACACCTGTAATCCCAGTAGCTCAGAGGGCTGAGGCAGGAGGATCGCGAGTTCAAAGCCAGCCTCAGCAACTTAGCGAGCCCCTAAACAACTCAGTGAGACCCTGTCCCTAAATAAAATGCAAAAAGGAGCGGGGATGTGGCTTGGTGGTTGAGTGTCCCTGAGTTCAGTCTCCTGTACAAAAAAAAAAAGGGAGGGGGGGGGGGCGGGGAGGACTTGGGAACAGAAGCAAGTCCCAGAGCTGTTGGGAGGAGGAGCAAGGTGTGGTCCCCGCGCCGCTGTGCCTGGCTCAGTCGAGCTGCAACCTGGCACCCCTTCTGGGGGTGCTGTCCCCTGGCCTGCAGCCAGGGTCCTGTGGGGCTGCCTTTGCTACTGGTGGGCGGCTGTGGGCGACCTCTGGAGGTGTTGGTGGTGCTCAGGCTGCTCCAGCTGCCTGTGGCCATCGTGGGTGGGCACTAAGGCAGCGACCCTGTTGTCCATAACTGAGTCTGGGGCCCTGTTTTCCCCCCACTTCACACTCCTGGGGCGTGTCATGACCTTGCGTGGCCTCTAGGAGTCTTGGTAGAGAGCACCCTACTCCCCTGGGCTCCTGGGCCAAACTGGGCAGCATTGGCCAGGCAGGCAGCCCTCCTACCCAGCCTGGTGCCCTCTGGCTTCAGACGGAGGGACGTTTAATCTTCATAAGATTGATGGTATCAGAGCAGTATTTTCAGCTGAGTCTGGTTCAAATAATAGGCCATTAATTGAAGAAGGAAATTGAAATGAATTTATCTTGTACATAAATGCTGTCATGGGCATTAATAGGGATCAGAAAATAGTGGCCTGTTCCCAGAAAGCTCATGAACTGGACTGCAGCTGCCGCGCTCGCCGACTGTGGGGGTCGTCCTGTGGGTGGGGCTTGGCGAGTCCACGGCGGGCCTCTGGTGGGGTTGCCCTGGGAGCTTTGGGCAGAGCCAGGGGATTCCAAATGACCTTTACAGCCAGGAGGTGGCGCCAGCACCGCACCCGCCGCCTGGGTCTCCCTTTGAGGGGATCTGTGTACTTAAATGGCGACACGATTTTGAGTGTCCGCAAGAACCCTCCTATGTGACTGTTGGCCTAAGCAGGAGGTGTGTTTGGTCTACGCAAAGGAATGAAGACCAGCGCACCCCCCTCTCTGGGCTCCCTGGTGGCGTCCCTCTCCCCAGCCCCTGTTGCCAGCCAGGGCTTTGCCAGCCTGTTTTCTGTGGACAGTTGGTGTTGAAGTCTGTTTTTTCAGAGGTGCTGCCTGTCTGGCATGTTCAGGCCTTGGCACTGGAAGGCCAGGTCCTCATCCTGTTCCTGGGATTGTGTTTGAATATCTGCGTCACTGGGCCAGGGTGCTGGTGTCACGGGCAGGCTGCACAGGAGGCAGGAATGCCCTTGCTGAGAAATGGAAGTGTCCTGACCTTTCCTCCCGGCAGGGCCCACCCTGTGCCTTCGAATGGTTCTGCTTGTCGTCAGCTTCCTGCCTGGAGTCACACTCCCCGGAGCAGCAGCCGCACTCTGCCCTGCCCCGGCCCTGGAGTCTGGGCAGTGCCAGTACCTGCAGGTGCTGAGCAAATTGTTCTGAGTCGGGACCAGAGGGGGTCCCCTGGGCAGAGCAGCACTGGGGGCAGGAGCAGCCAGGGTTGGTGGATCCATGTGGGCACCTCAGCCCCCAGGCGGAGCGTGGAGGAGGCCGAGCATGTGTGTGAGTGTAGGGGACCCAGGCCCAGATGGGAGTGGAGGCTGCCTCCGTTTAATGCCATGGACTGGGTGCAGCCCCCTGCTCTGGCTACAGGGGGCCAAGCCTGGGGCTCCCATAAATTTGGAGATGGAAAGACAGGCAAGGCATTTGCATCTAGGGTACAGTGGTGGTGGTGTGTGGGGGGTGTGTGATGTACCAGACACCAGCGCCAGCCAAGACGGATCCCAAGGGGAAGGGGACTGCCTGGGCAGGGCCAGAGGAGTTCCCTCCAAGGTACCTGTCCTCCCCATCCTGCACCCCAGGGCCAAAAAGAATGGGGGCACTTCTCTGCCAGAGGAGGGACCTGAGCCTGACCTCCCCTGGTCACAGGTGGCATCCTTTTCTGAGGCAGAGCTGGCAGTGCTGTCCAGAACTGCTGGGCGTACTTGGTGTCCTGACAACTTTAATGGCCTCATGTCCCAGTCATGTTTTTTTTAAACAGTTTTCTAGTTGTAGAAGGACACGGTACCTTTATTTTATTTACTTACTTTTGTCTGGTGTTGAGGTTCTAACCCAGTGCTTCACACGCGTGAGGCAGGTGCCTACCACTGAGCCACAACCCCAGCCCCAGTCAAGGTTTTGTATCAGCTCACAAGGAACCAGATGTTTCCAGGTTAATCCTGGTAAGCTCCTGGCTCTGTCTGCATGTGGCCAGCACTGCAGCCTCTGCAGAAGAGGGGTGTGCGCTCGGCAGTATTCACTGCGGCAGGGACGCAGGAGGGAAGAGGTGTGAGGGAGGGCGCTGCTCCCCAGGGGAGAAGCTCGGCACCCGGCCAGCCTGCACCCCATGACCTCCCTGCCCTAGGCACCCGGGGGGCCCCAATAGCTGCTGCCTGCTCAGCTCCTCCCCACTTCCATCCCAGCACCACTGGGGACAGGGTGCCTTCATGGTGGCCCTGCTCCTGGTGGGAATGTAGAATCAAAGGCAAAGGAAAGAAGGGTGCCGCCTGTTGCTGGGCTGTCTTCTGGGCCAGGATGCGGCTGCCAATTCCTGGCCCCTCTTCCTTCCCAACACCCATTCCTTCTGCCCTAGGGCCTTTGCTGGCCCATCTGTTCCTTCCCCCTTCCTGGAGGGCTCTGTCCTGCTGCCTTCTCCTTCTGGAAATTCTGTCCCATTCCCTCCCCTTCCTGAGGGACCTCTCTGCCCTGTGTGAGTGTGCTTCTCCAAACAAGTGATCCTTACCCAGGGCCTGTCCCCCTTGTTGCTGTTGGATCAGCTCCATGAAGGCAGGGATCTCTGCCTTTGGTCCAGTGGCCCATCCTGGGTGTTGGATGAGAACAGCCCTGTGTGAATCCTCCCCCTTGGAGATCGACTCTGTGCAACACATGACATCCATGTGTTTGACCAGCTTGGCACGCGGCATGAAGCTCTTCCTCGTCAGGAAAGCAGTTCAGCAAAGAGTTAGAGAAATCTTTGGTAAGGAGTTGGGCCCCTAGGTGAGGTTGGGATTTCCCTCAGAGGGTGCCAGCCCTGCAACACAGAGAGGACTTTGGGCAGCTGATGACCAGGAGCTCTTGCCTGGGGTTGCCTCCTGACCCTGCCTGGTGAGATGGGCCTGGCCCAGGGAAGAGGGCTCCAGTGGAGGTGTCCATGCCAAAACCTGGACTCTGTGTTGTGTGGGCTGGTCCAGATCATGCCACCTGGTCCCTGAGCTGCCCTCCCCAGGCCCTGCCACCTGGTGCCCTGAGACAGACGTGGGAGGAAGTGCCCGGGAGGCCTTGGCACTGTGCCTTCCTCGGTTCAGTCCTCACACCCAGCACACCCGCCATGCAGGCCTGGGTGCTGCATGGGCTCTGAGCGAAGTTTCCCAAGGCCGTTCCAGCTGCACGGAGTCCCTGGTCTGATTTAACTGGCCACACTGAGGAGCATAGAAAGTGCATTGCTCACCTCCTGACAAGCGTGCACGTTGATCGGAGGACATAGGGGATGCCTTTCTGTTCTCCATCTTCAGAGTGGCTAATGAGGAAGAATTGCAGTTTGTCTTCAGGCACTTCCTCTGCTGTCTCGTCTGGCTGCAGAAGGAAAGCCCTGCACCAGGAGGCGCTGGGCACTGCTGTGCTGATCGCTCTCTGACCTGGGAAGCCAGAGAGAGTGGGCCATGTCCATTGGGGTTGACTTCAGGTGTGGCCCAGGGCTGAGGAAGGGCCCCGAGGGCCTCGAGGTCTTCCCTGGCGACTTGGTGTCCAAGGCGCAGGCACCTGAGTGTGGGGTCTGAGCCAGGGCCCGTGGCTTCTGGGGCTGCATGACCAAATCTGAACAGCCTGTCTTGAGCTGGCAGCAGGAAGGTGGTGTATCTCCTGCACTGCTGCCATTCTGCCCCCCACGAGAGGGCGTCAGCCTGGACCTGAGTGCTAGTGCTGACCTGCCTGAGAGCTCTGGTCTCTGGAGCGCAGATGGCCATGATGCCAGGGCATGGGACCAGCAGCTGCCCTCTCCATGCGGCTCTCTTCACCCTCCTAGAGGAGCTTAGTAATGGCTCTCGGTTAGAGCAGAAGGCTGACCATTGGTACTGAAGGTAGCTGCAGAGAGGCGGAGAAGGCCTGGCCTGGTGTCCAGGAGGAGGCTGCTGCGCAGAGCTGCTGCTGGAGCTGGGGCAGGGGAGGTGCACAGGGTGCTGGCCTCTGGAGCCCTCCTGCATGGGCTCCTGTTTGGGCCTCTGTGTGGCCACAGTGGCCCTGGGCATAGGGCGGGTGGTGCCTCAGAGGCGAGCCTGGCAGGGGCACGTGCTTTTCATCGTGCAGACGCCTGGTGTTGGTGCTCTGTGCTCTCCCTGTGGGTGAATCAGAACCGGGAGACTGATGCAGGGCTGCTTGGCCACCTCATCTGGTGGCCCTAGACCACAGCAGGGGAGCCCTTGGGTGGACCTAGCCCTGGCTTGCTCCCCTACCCAACACCGTGCAGACCCCTGTTCCTGCCAGAGCTGCAGGTAGCAGGAAGCATGTGCAGTCTTGCTGTGGCAGCCCACCCTGTGGCCTGGGTTCTTGTCCATTTGCTCCCCAGCAGTCACGTCACGCAGCCAGTGTGGGGCTGTGTGGGGGCTGGGCAGCCAGAGGCTGGGGCTCCAGTGACCTCGCACAGCGTGGGGTGGCCACAAGGTCTGCTTTCTTTAGGAGATGGGGGCTCTAGGCCCACTGGGTCCAGCAGTGGAGCCTCGTGTGGAATGGCTCTGGTGCGCACCCCGCAGGTGCGGGCCTCTCGGTGAGCCACCTTCTGCCCGCTCTAGGCTCCTGGCTGGGCAGGCCCAGGACTGTGAGTCCTGTGGTCAGGACTGCCAGGAGTGGCTGGCTGCTCAGCAGGTAGGCGGGGTCCTCCCCCGCCCTCTGTTGCTTTCGCAGTGCTGAGAGGAAGGTCCTACTGGAGGGGTGGGCAAGCCCCAAAGCCTTGTGCTCCTGGCTGTGGCTCTGGCCTGAGCACCATCTGGGTTCCCAGGAGGTGTCTGGCCTGCATCTGCAGAGCAGGGCCTGCCTTCCCTGATGTGGAGCTGCGAGGGTTGCTGGGGTGTGGAGCCGCCTTTTCCACTGTGCTTCATGGCTCACAGCGCTCGGGTCCTCGGATCTCCTCAGAAAGCTCTTGCTGACTGTCAGCCTCAGGCAGAGACCCAGCGGTTGAGGCTGCTGGGAGTCTCTGTCCCTGCCCCCTGTGGAGCCCTCTCCCCTGTTCTCCTGATGAGACTGGAGGGGAGTTCATGGGGATCAGTGCATTTGCTCCTGCTCTGAATGGGGATGGGGACGGAGAGGCAGACGTGTGTGTGCTGGGCCTGGTCTGCTGTGGGCAGGGGCCCCTCCCTGCCGGGCCCCTTGCCGCCGCCTCACCTGAGACAGGCCTGATGAAGTGAGAGGTGCAAGATTGGTTTTCCGAGGGCACCGGGCGCTTGGTGGTCAGCTAAATCACAGCTGTCTGTGCTGCTGGCGGGTGATGACCTGCTCTCCTGCCTCGGCACCTGCAGCCCCCTGGGATGCGGTGATGTGCGGCCGGGCAGCGGCCAGGCTGCAGTGAAGGTGAAACTGTCGTATCGATCTTTTTAGCACTAAAATATGAGCCACTTTACGCCTCTCCCCGCTGCTGTGATGTGAAAAATAATAACTCGGATCCAAATTAAAAATATTGATCTCTGGAAGGTGTTGAAAGTAAATAAACACCTTCCTAAGTTTTCGGTCAGCCGAGAAATGGTATTCAGCAGTAAATGTGTCGGCACGTCAGAGTCAGGGTTCTTGATCTGTTTTTCCTCTGAATTGATTTTTCATTATTTACTTCCTAAAAGTGTTGGAACTTGGTCCTCCACTGTTGGATCCCAGTGTTTAGGCAGATCATTTCTTTGGGGCTTATGAGGTACTCCTGATCCACTCCCTCATTGATTGATTGATTTTCAGCTCAATGAGCCTGCAGTCCCACTTTATTCAGAACTTCCATCATAATTTTTTATACATTTAGGCTTGACTCCTTTATTTCCCTCTAACAGACGAGCTGACACTGGCTATCAAACAGGGAAAACAGTCGCCACGAGGCTGATTTTGTTCCAGGCTCTGTGGATCCTGAGGAGACAGAGCGAGGTGTTCCTGGCCCCAGGTGGGCCCTCGAGTGAGCCTCCAAGGCCACAGCACCTGCTTTGCGGAGGCTGAGTCTCGTGTCTCTGGGGGGGGTGCCTGTGGTGGCTGGTCAGGCCTCGGTCGTGGTGCACTGGTTCTTGTGAGCATGGGGACAGAATGAACAGTGTGTTTCCTGGGAAGTTTCCCTTTTAGGAAGCAGCCAAGAGGCATGGCAGACGACGTGCTCCATGTGGCCCAATGTGGCCCCATGTGGCCTGCCAGGAGAAGGCCAGACCCAGGAGCCAGGGCTGCTCAGAAGGTACAGCAGAAATGGCATGCTGACCTGGCTGCTTCTCTCTGGTCTTTCTTGGGTGGTTAGAAAGTCTCCTGGGGGGACATAATAGTGTGGCTAGTTCTGCCAGCACTTGGAGTCAGGGCTCCTATTCCCTGATGTCCAGAAGGGGAAGCTGGCACACGTCCTCAGCTGAGCACGGGATGAAGCAGACTGTAAGGGAGGAGGCCGTGGAGGCCCAGCACCAGCCACCCTGCAGGCTGCGGCCCGTGCTTTGTGTTTTCATACTGGGCATCAGAATGTGCACCTGTTGGCATCTGGCAAGCTCCGCTCTGGGCCTGCATGTGGCTCTCCTGGCGAGCCCGATGTCTCTGCGTGCCATCCTTTTGTGGTGGTGGAGGGGGGAAGAGGCTGGCAGCGGTGCAGACTCCCTTCAGACCTCCCAGCACGCTCCATGCCCTTCACAACAGGTGGCCCCCAGTTACCCCCACTGGATGTAGGCCACTGAGGCCTGGAGCACTGTGACTTCTCCATGGTCACTCCCATCTGACTCCAAGCAGCAAGGCTCGAGAGGTTGGGATGTCCACCAGCTGATGCGGGACAGGGCAGCAGGACTGGCTGGTGTGCTTGGAGGAGGGCACCTAGCTGGGGCTGGGTCTCCTCGACAAGGTGAGGGCTTCACACAGGGTATGGTGGCACTACCCAGCTGTGCTGCCTGTCTGGGAGGGACACGAGGTCTCCAGGGAGGAGCCAGTTCTCTCCGACTGTGGTGGGGGAGCAGGACTTGAGGCAGAGGAAGTGGCAGTGACGAAGCTGGTGCCCCGCAGGGGTGTGCCTCCCTCTGCCCACACTTCCATGCCTCGCTCCTTGCCTATAGATCTCCATCCCCAGGTGTGGCATTGGCCTGTGGGGATGTCCCCTGTACCTGGTTTTGGGTAGGAGGCCACAGGGGCCCAAACCATTCTGTTGCACAGCCGAGGCCATTCCCCAGCAGAGCTGGGAGCCAGATGTCCGTGGTCGGGCCACGCTACCCTGTGCTAGGGCAGTGGTGCCCGTCTCAGTGTTGGTGCCTTTCTACCTCCAGCAGCACTTTGGGTGGGAGAGTGAGTCTCAGAGAGAGGGCACACCCTTCTGGCCCTGAGACCTGCCCTGGGACTTGGGGGTGTTCCAGATGCCACTCTCCCTTTCCTCCCAGGAGGACTGAGGACTCCAGGGCAGCTGCACAGGGGTTGGCTCAGCAGCGCTTGGCCCTGCTTCCAGGGGTGGAGGGAGTCGCAACCTGTCCGTTCAGCCCTGGGATGCGGAGACGGATGGCCACGCTTGAGCCCTGCCCTCGGGCCACATTCCTGGTGGCTGAGCATCCAAGCCTTGCAGGGCAGCTCTGACGGAAGGGGGAGAGCAAGTCCAGGCATGGAGTAGGGTCTGAGTGTTCCCCTGGAGGTTACCGCCTCAGGTTCAATTGAGGATTGGGTTGAGGACGCTGGACTCCCATGAGGAGGATGTGGAGGTGTCGAGGACAACATCCTTGGAAGAATCCAGACCAGGAAAGGCTGGGAGCTACTCTGAGGCTCAGCGTTAGGGGCTGGTCCTGGTCACCGGCCGTGGGACCCTAAGCAGAAGTTCTCTGCCTCTGGGCAGAGGCTGGTGAGAGTGTTCTGTGGAGTTGGCTCTCCAGGCCTGGACACTCACCTGCAGAGCTCAGGAAGCCGAGGTGTCCTTAGCCACCTCACCTCAGTGAGCACATCCTGTTGAGACTGTCACTCCCTCCACAGACCCGGGCCAGCTCCTGCTGTGTCACACGTGATCCCCACTGAGTGCTGTAGCTGCACTCCTGGGCTGGGCGTCATGCGGGCAGGAGGCCAGTGCCAGAGGGGAGAGGCCGGCATGCAGCCCTTCACCAAGCCGAGGAGGAGCCCGCTGTGGGGAGGTTGGGAGCTGCCCGTCGGGCTAGCAGCTGACTTGCTGGTACCAGGAACCAGCCCTGCCTTGCGCGGTCAGTACCCGACCCTAGTGCCAGACCCTTGTGGCAAACCTCTCTCCAAACCTGGAATCTGCCTCAGGCTTCACATACCCACCTGCATCCGGGGGCAGAGATCTGTTCTGAGACGGGGCTGAGGAGGCCAGGGCAGCCTGTCTGAGGGCAGCAGGAGCTCGGGCCTGGCGCCCAGCAGGAGCCACAAGTCTGCCTTGAGCAGTTGTCACACCTGCCCCCTGCCCTGCCTTGCCAGGCTGCTCCCCTCCACACACCCCGTGCCTGAGGACAGGAGAGGTGTGTATCCAGGGTGCCCAGCCCGCCTGGGGCCATGTCTCAGGGTGGTGGACAGGAGAGGTGTGTGTCCAGGGTGCGCAGCCCGCCTGGGGCCGTGTCTGACGCTGGTGGACAGGAGAGGTGTGTGTCCAGGGTGCCCAGCCCCGTGGTCTTGGCCCTGATCGTGGTCTTGCCCTCCCTCTCCCTTAGGGCCTTCACTGCTGGCATGAGGTCACTGTGCCCCCCAGCTGAGTGCCTGGGCCTGGCTGTGGTTGGAGGGCCCTGTGGTGTGGATCTCTGTTTCCTGGGCCACCTCCCAGCCCAGGGCCTCCTGGGTTGTCCTTCTGCCCCTTGGCCCATGCTCCCTGGTGAACATTGGTAACAGGCAGCCGAGGGATGGTGGCCGATCCATCAGGCAGCAGACAGGCGTGATCGAGGCCGTGTCACAGCAGCCTGGGAAACGGATTCGCTCCAGGAAATGTGCTGGGGAACAATCCGGAAGACGAGAGCTCTTGAGGGCGTCCGTGCTTGTTAGCGTTTTTGACAGAAAATCACTGAAGCCGTGAACATAAAAAGTAGTCCTAGGCGACTCGCCCTGTTGCTGCTCGTCCTGGGCGGCTCACAGCTGCTGCTTGTCCTACTGGTCTGGCTTCAAGTGACATTTCACTTCCAGAGCCCCTGTGAGCTGCACCTGCTCCCCTGGCTGGTGTCCCTGGGAGGTGGATGACCCTTGGCCTGCCCCCCCTGGACTGGTGTTTGTCCTCCCCGGCCAGGCAGGCCTGCTCCGTCCCCACCTTCCTGGAGCCTGGTTCCTGGAGGGAGGGTGACCTTCAGAAATGGGCAGTGTTAGCCGGGCACGGTGGCGCACGCCTGTAATCCCCATGACTTGGAAGGCTGAGGCAGGAGGATGGCGAGTTCAAAGCCAGCCTCAGCAACTTAGCGAGGCCCTAAGCAACTCAGTGAGACCCTCTCTCTAAATAAAATACAAAATAGGGCTGGGGATGTGGCTCAGTGGCCAAGTGTCCCTGGGTTCACTCCCTAGTACCAAAAAAAAAAAAAAAGTGGGCACTGTGGGAGGGGGCCTGCTGGTCACTGTGCGCACCTGTGCCTGGAGAGCCTCTCGAGCATTCGCTGGAGGGGGTCTCAGGGTGCACCCTGTCCCTGTCCTTCCTTGCAGGTCTTTCCTGTGTTTGCTGTGACGGGTCAGGGCCACAGGACCTGCACATGACAGGTGTGTGTCACCATTGTTAGAGCCCCCAGCCTCCCTCGCCGTTTGGCAGGACACCAGCTGGCACACTGTCTGCTCCCCTGAAACCACCCTGGCCCAAGGGGCAGGTGTGTCTGTCCCCGCAGAGGTGTCCGCTGCTCAGGGACACCGTCGGGACACTGCTCTGGGCTGCTGGCATGTGCTGGCACTCCTGAGCCACGAGAGGTGGGCAGTTGGCGGATGTGCTCCACAGTCTCTGGTGGCCTTTCGGTTCCCTGTAGTGACCACGTGTGCAGACCCTCCTCCACCCCAGGGCATGGTGGCAAGGGCAGGGTTTTACCCATTAGACTTGCGGCCTCCTGTTCTGCAGTGGTGGACTCAGCTCTGTGACGAGGATGAATGCACCCACCCAGAGACAGCAGCTGGCTGTCGAGGGTCCCCTCCCCAGAGGGGTCTCGTGGAGGTTCCACATCCCCTGCAGGAAGGAGTGGAGTGATCAGGGCCAGATGTCAGGGTGCCCAGTGCCTCACTGTCCCAGAGCTCGGGGCCAGTTGTCACGTGTCCACTGCCACCAGCACGCAGGGCCATCCTTAGCGCTGTGGAAACGCTTGCCCTCAGCTGGACTTGCTCATGTTCCCTCGTTGTGGCTCCTCACTGGGGACGGTGCTCCCAGGCTTGGGCTCCTCTGACTGCCACCCCCCTTGATGGTGAGCACGCACGCCCCGGCACGTGGCCTTGCTTCAGTGTGCACCTGGCCACTCCTCCTGCCCTCTCCCACACCCGGGGGACCCAGGGCCTCACTTGGGAGGGCGCCCAGTACCTCTGGGCTGTGTTCCCCGCCTCCCACAGGGCAGTCCTGTGGCCGCAGCTGATGGCAGGTCTCCCTTGCTCTTCAGTTGCTCCTCTGTAGACATCTACCTGGGGACGTTCGCGGTTGAACTTCCAGAAGGGAGATCATTTGGATACCTTCACCTTTCTCCTGGTTCTAAATGCGGTTTCTGCCAGCTGGGGGAGACAGGTCACGGGGTTTTTATGCACAGCAAAGAGGGATAGGAGGTCCCGGCAGCTTTGCAGGGGACATAGGGAAGAAGTGCCTCCTGGAGTCTTCCCTTTGCTGCAGAAAGTCTGAAGTCTAGACAACTCAGTGGTTGGAGAACAGCCAGCGGAGCTGTCTCACTGCTGACAGGTGGTCTGGGAGTGCGCTCCCAGGTGGGGCCCTGCTGGGGACCCCTTCCCCTGGAGTGGCAGCGCCTGGACTGTCTGGGACGCCTGGGTGATGGTCGCACTGGGCTTACACATCTTTCAAACGGAAATTGTTACACTTTGCTCTTCATCGTGAAATGGTTTGGTTGTCAGCTTTCATTGCTGATGTAATGAATGAAGCAGGCGATTGCAGATGTCCCCGAGGCGGAGAGGACGCTGTGACCCATGCTCTACACTCAGTGTTCTGGGAGTCACAGCGGGCGGGCAGGGAGGAGGGGATGGTTTTCCCTTACTTGTCTTTGTACTCCTCTCCTCCCCCCCACTGCTGCCCAGAGAAGGACGTCTGACTGCTGTCCGTGGGTGGGGCCGGGGCAGTCAGTGCTGGAGGCAGGCGGGTGGTCTGCAGCTGGCGAGTGCTGGTGTCTGAGGGCAGTAATGTAATGACGCTCAGGACAGCAGGCCCTCTGCTGTGACAGGCATCGTCCAGGCCACAGCCCCTTTTGGGCTAGAGTGAGGCTGTTTAATAAATGTCGGCTGTCCTTCCAGCCATCATAATTATTTAAAGGGTTTTCAGAAGAGAAAGAACAAATCAGATCAGGCCATTACTGCTGTGTCCCATCGTGGAGGGAAGTGCGTTTGTAAAACTCGGTCCTCCTTAGAGTCTGCTCCCAGTTTTCATCTATGATCACAATAATTGAGTTTGTAGCTGGAATTAAATTCATCAAATTGCGTTATCCTCTTTAGAAATTGGATAGGCACCCTGGCAGGGCGAGGCAGAAGTTAATCCGCTTTGCTAAAGCCTCCAGTGGCACTCGCAGCAGGGCCGGGGAGCGCAGACGTCTTCCTGTCACCCCGACACGCTGTGATTTCTCCTCAATCCCCTGTGCAAATAATGACATTTGAATCGAGCATTAACAGGCTTAATTACTTTAAAATTGTCATTTTAATTTACACTGATATAGTATTGATCATACAAGCAGAGATTAAGCTGTTCAGTGGAGCGGATGATGGGGAATTAAACATTAAAGGGTTCTCGAGGGGCCACGCGCTCCGCCCGCGCGCGCCAGAAGAGGGATGATGGTTCTCCGTAATGAACTGGCGGCATGCGGGGACATGAATCTTGGACTCCTGGAGAAGGGGAAATAATGGGGTTTGGGACGCATTTGCAGGTTATTCATTCGCTGCCATGCGCCAGTTCTCCAGTGATTCATCCGCCTCAGCAGCGTTTATTTATCCAGCAAATTCCGGAGCTTTGACCTTTTCGCTAAGTACATTGAGCATAAGTTGGTGCGGAGATTTTTCAGGTGTAACTTTTGTAAGTATTTGCTAGTTTTTCTTACTTCCGGTTAACATCAGAGTTACCCAGGTTTGCGGGTGCACTTCTGTGCACGGTGTCTTGTGGTCTGGTGGGACAGCAAGGTGGGCATGGACGGGCACCAGCTGGGTGGGACCTCTAGGCACAGCCACTGGCCCTGTCCTGACCAGAAGGGTGGAGGCTCACTTCCAGGGTGCTCTGGCCCCTTTGCCTGTCTTCAGGCTTTTGGTTTCCTGTGGTCACCACGTGGAGTTATGGCCCGAAGCTTTTCAGATCCTGCTACATGGAAAACGGGAACTGTGGGGGTTTCTGTCTCAGAAGCAAGCGCATCTGATGGATGTTTGGGCTAAAATTGAGCCCATCAAATCCTTCAGCCTCAAACTGGTCACTTTCCAGAGGTTGCATCATAAAAACTGAAGTGATTGATTCTGCACTCAATAGGGAGTGATGAAATTCTTGGTCACAATCCATAATGGCTTTATCTTAAACTGTGGCTTAGATTTCATTCCAGTATGACCAGGGACACCAAGAACGCAGGCGTTGCTCCTGGAGTCAGACAGGTGTGTGCCCAGGAGTCTGAGGGGGCCCACCGTTTCTCTCCAGTGGGAGTTGGAGCCGCCACCATTGCACTGAGGCTTTGCACTGCTTGGTGGCTGTGATCCTATTGGTGGCACCTGTGCTGTTGACCCCTGTGGCTGTCTGTAAGCACTACTGTGTCCAGCACACGGCCGGCTCTCAGCAAGCTCTGCCTGCTGGGCTGCATGCTGGGAACTCACCCCTCACCCCAGGTCTGGGCTGGGTGGCGGAGGCCAAGGCACAGAAGCAGCATGTGGCTGGCAGGTGATGACACCCCGTGGAGAGTCACCAGGGAGCGCCCATGCACTCCACTCATCCCCTGTGACTTCAGGGAACGGGAGGGAGACAGGGAATTCCAAGGCTCAAGGAGGCCATTGACACCCTCCTGGGCGCTGCACTCTGCCCCCCAGGGAGGCGCGGGGGTGTTGCCCTGGTGTCGTGCATGTGGTGGGGCATGTTGTCAGCCTGGCACCAGCGCAGTGGCAACCCCTGGAGCTTGGAGGACGGAGTGTGGGGAGGATGCAGCGCAGGCAGCCCTCCTCTCCGCACAGGTGAGCCTCGTGGGTAGGAGGGTCTGAGCCTGGTCCCTGTGGTTCTTTTGATGCATACCTTGCAGCGAAGGAGGATATGCTTAGGATTTCAGGCCTTGAACTTTGACCTTGATTTCTGAAATAGCTTGTCCTATTCTGAAATACCGCTTGCTCCCTCCCAACTCTGATCTTTCTTCTCCACTGTGTCTGCATGGCACTTTGTCAGTCCATGGAGACCTGGCTCTGCGTCACGTGTGGCTGTGTATTTTAGTCCTCACGTGGCAGACACGTCCCGACCAGCCTGGTGGCTCTGACTCCATTTAGGGCTCCACCAGGCACTGGCCCCTGTACAGGTGGGTCCACTCTGTCCCATCTGTTTCCTGCCCCCAGCACCTCCAGTGTTTGATCCTCTGTCCCTGTCTGCTGTGGGGTGCCCAGGCCCCTGGCCACTGCCACCCCCAGTCCCTCCATGTGCTGGGGTCTACACACCCTGCGGTGGCCCTGCTTAGCCCTTTCTTCTGCTGAGCCTCTGCTTCCCTCATGGAGTCTCTGGGAGTGCCAGCAGCAAGCCCAGGGTCACGTCCCCCTTCCCAGAAGACCTTTCTGCCTCTGATACTGGATGTGCCCCCCATCCAGGTCCCCCATCATCAAGCTCTCCCACTCCATCACCTGCTGTCCCTGCTGTTTGCCACTTGCCTGCCAGACCCTGACCAATAAGCAAGGACACTGTCAGCCTCCATCACCAAGGTGAGGGGGCAGTCAGAGGGGCCCGCTGGCCCTCTGGGGGCCCTCAGCAGCTTCCCTGGTGTCAGAGCACAGGTAAGCAGAGCAGCCTGCCAGCACTGCCCCTTCTCCTGCCTGCACCTCCCCCGACTGCCTGTCCTGTGGAGACTGATGTCTAGCAGTGTCTGTGTCTCTTAAAGGAGATGATAGATGCTCCTGAGGTCAGGACAGCCGTGCTGGAGTGCAGGGCACCAGCAGCAGACTGCTTGACGGGCGTCACTCGCCTTGGTCTTTGTCAGCAGGGTCTAATTTATAACAAGGCCATTAGTCGGAGGTAGCTGTTGTGGACATCTTTCCCGTAAGGTTCTTTGTGATTTGGCCTCAGAAACGAGGTGAAGAAGAAAGGTCTTCCTGCAGATGGTGGGAGGCACACAGGGGTCCCTGCCTTGTTCCTCCCCCACCCGGACAGGAGCTCCCTTCTCTGATAGTAGGGGCTCATCTTTTTCTTGTTGGGGCAGTGGGCTGTGCTGTCGTCTCTCCCAGTGACCCTTGGCACCCCAGGGGGAGCCTGCCAACAGGGAATTCTGCAGACAGCAGAAGCACTCCTGAAGTGAGGCCAGATAGGCTCTTGTGCTCAAGTGCAGCCAGAGGGGGCCTCTGCCGGCAGGTCATGAAGAGACACTAAATGGGGAGGGTGTCCTAGAAAGGGGTGAAGAGCAAAGGAAATGGAGAAATGGGGTGAAATAGGGAACCTGGGCGTGTAAGACACAACAGCTCCCTCAGCGACAGGGAGAGAAGGGGCTCAGCGCCCCTCATGAGTGGACGGGCAGTGTGGCCGACCTGCAGGAGCAGGGGGCACAGAGCAAGTGTGGAGCCTTGGAAGTTCTGCCGTCCTGGTGCTCCTGTGTGGGGAGCCAGCCAGGTTATGTGGAGCAGACTAGTTGGCAATTTCCCAATGTAATTGCAGTTTAGAAGTCAGTTAAAGCTTTTTTTGTAGCATTTTATGTTCCCTGAGCTGCTTCTAGTGGTAGAACGTATGTTGTAGACAGCTTGTGTTCTGTGTTGGCCATCCGAAGGCCACTGTGCTCCAGTCACCCTGCGTCCACGATGCACAGCCCCTCCTGCCGCAGCACACCCATCAGAGTGAATTGTAATGGAAAAGCTAATGATTTTTACAAGACAAAAGGTAAGTTGGAGCCACTTTAATGATGATGCAAACTCTCCGCATAATTTAATTGGCATGAGAGTTTATTGATTTACTTTTGTAATCATTTAGATGTGGAAAATATAGCTTAATAAATTTAATAATTAAAACTAGATGTTATTTTAAGATTGATATTTTTTCCCATTATCGAACTCTTCAATTTGCAAAATATATATTATGAAAAAAATAGCATTCAGATTGTACATGAATCTCATTTTAGAGGAAAATACGTAGGTGACATGAATTAAAAACGGATTTGGAGTGCCTGTATGGAAACCAGGTCCTTGCTCAATTTCATTTTCACTACCTGTACCAAAGAACCCTGGTCTCATTACGGAAGTTGGGTAGCTCTGGAATGGGGGAGCTTGCTGCCTGCACACCGCCCTCTGTGGGGGACACGCCAGGGAGCGCCTTGCTGCTCTGCCTGTGGTTTGGCTTCTGCTCAGGAAAGGGAGGGAAGCAGGCAGAAGTCCACAGGTTCCCTCTGCAGGACGGGCCAGGCACCTGTTGGCTGCATGCTGACGAGGCCAGCCTGCCCTGGACCCTCTGCAGTGTTTGTGCCTTCTGTGCTGCCAGAGGGCAGATCCTGGGGGCCACCCACCCAGCCCTGGCCAGGACCTGGTGGAGTGCTCTGCCATCCCTGTGAAGGTCTGTTGCCCAGCCACTCGGGCAGCAGGGCACCATGTGTGTGGTTCTCCAGGGCTTGGGAGGCGGGCAGCACCATTGCTGCGACATGCGTGAAAGGGTCAGGAGATCCTCATGTCAAAAGTCCCTTCAGATTGACTGGATGGGCTGCACTATGAGCCCTGAGGCCAGGGCTTTGTCCCTGTGCCCTAGACCTGACAGTCACCCTGCACCTGGGGTCACCCTCTGCTCATCTCTAGGCTGCCACCTGCTCTTGGTTCCTGCTCCTCCCCCACCACTCTTCATTCTGACAGGTACTTTGTCCCCTTCATTGACTGTCCCCATGTCTGCTTCTTGTCCCCCTGAGCACTCTGTCCCCTCCCCTTCCCCTTGTCCTCTCTAACTTCCCCTGGCCCCCACTGATGGCTCCTTGTCCCTTGGCTGCTCCTTGTCTCTAGAACATTCCTTGTCTTACCAACCGTCTTTTGTCTCCCTGACCACTCCTCGTCCCCCTACCACCCTTGTTCCTACTGACCAGTAGCTTCTTCTGCCTACTTCAAGCCCCTCTCCACTGATGGTCAGGTCTAGTCCCTTGCCCTGCCCTTTTCTCTGGCTCTAGCGCCTCCTGGTGAGCCCAGCATTCCATAGTTTTGAGCACATCCAGGTGTCTGACCTGACCTCTTGACCTGTGCATCCAGCCACTTGGCTGCTTTCCATGATGTCTCAGTTGTGTGGCCCCAACTGGTCTGGGCTGGAAGCCTTTCTTGAGCCCTTTGTACCCCAAGCATGGTGATGCCCACTCGGTTCCCTGACACATCCCCACACTCGTGTGTCTCTGCCAGTTTGGGCTCTGCCAGTTGCCACGGGTTCATCTGAGATGACTGAGATGGTGTGAACACTCGTGGGGCGGGAGGGAATCGTGGCTTCCCCAGGGAGGGCACGGACCTCGCCCACTGCCCAGACCTTGTCTGCAGGGGGCTCTGCAGCTCTGGTCCAGGCCCCTGCACGGTCAGCACCTGTGGGGACTGCACTCCTTCCTGACAGCCGGACCTCAGGGCCTCCTTGCTGCGGCAGCATGGGTGTCCACAGGCGTGCTGACCTGGTGGGTCATCGTGGCTGCTGTGCACCGCTCACCCTGGCTGTCAACATGACTTGTGCTTTGCCCTGGCAGAGGGACCCTGCCTTTCCTGGCTGCCTAATTGGGGACACGACAACCAGGAGCTGTGACAGGGTTCAGCACCCTGTGTATACATGCCAGCTCCCATGGTGCAGGCTTTATAAAATGCTCTTTAATTCAGGAACGGAATATCATTAACTTTGTAAGTGGATGAATACAGTGGACAACCAATTTAATTAACTGCTCATGTCGGCCGTTGGACGGGAGGTGGAATGAGATTACGTGTGCTTCTGGTGGGCTGGCAGCCAGGCAGGGGCGGGGCTTGGTGCCGAGGGTCAGGCAGGGCCCCGTCCTGTGCCGTCATCTCCTGTCCAGCGTGGGAGCTGGACTTGGAAGGGCAGCGCCTTGTGAATGTGTCTGCTCTCTCTGCAGCAGCGATCCAGCTCACCATGTAGTGTGCTGTGCTGCGTTCAGCCCTCCCACATCCTGGCCCTGGCGATGCTGGGGACGGGGCAGAACCCCAGCCTCCTCCTGCCATCCACGCGCTCGCGACACAGGGAGAAGCCAGTGACACTCTGTGTTGACTGACAGAGAGGCTTCGTGTCATTATTACTGTTTGTGACCTAATGAATGTTATAGTCACTTGGCTGTGATTCACGGCTCAATCTGTTAAGGGCTTACCTTTGTGATGAAGTAGAGCTGTGGTTTTTGATCTTGTGAGGCTATGTCAGGTTGTGCTTTAAACCTGAGTGAACGGTTCTGCGTGCTGGTCCTGTGCTGCTCAGCCAGCCGCTCTCTGAGGATGCTGTGCACCTTGTGGAGTCAGATTGCTTCCTGAGCTGAGCATCGTGCTGGGGCTCATGGCACATGCCTACACATCCTTCCCGGGCTGGGCCGGGCCTGCTGGGGTCTGCAGGGAGTGCTGAGGGAGGGCTGCTTGGAAGAGCCAGCATTTCTTGGGGATTGGGGCAGCAAGGGGCTCATGTGATAAGCACAGAAGAAGGGAAGGGAAAACACATCATTGCCTCAATGACAGAAGAACTTGGCCTGCTCAGGGGCATGAGTAACCAGTGTGGCTGGAGCTTTATGAGCTGGGAGGTGTGGGGAACCTGTGAGCCACTGGGGACCAGAGCGTGAGAGCAGTGGCAGGAGCAGATCCGAGTCTGAAGGCCCACCCTGCATTCTGGGGGAAGAGGCCTGGGGGCAGCAGCAACAGAGGAAGCAGGGCCCTGGTCTGGCACTGGAGAGAACAGCAGTGGAGATGGTAGTTGTGTGTAGTTCACAGACTTTGTGGTGGAATGGATGCTTGGGGGAGGAGTTGGTGGGAAGATGCTGGAGCAGGAAGGGTGAGAGCTGGCAGACCCCCTGAGTTGGGGAACCTGCGCTTAGGAGAGATCCAAGTGGGGACTGCACTGCGTGGAGCAGCGAGGCTGGAGCTGGAGGAAGACCAGCACAGTGCACGGGAGAGCGCTCAGCAGGAAGACAGGACCGACAGGGCCGCCAGAGAGAAGGAGGGAAGAGGGAAGAAGTTCACAGGGTGTGTGCCCCGATAGTATGGTGGTGTCACTTGGAGGGAAGGAGGAGGAAGAACTCCCAAACGGCGTGAGGAAGGAGGAAGGGCAGGCGTCTGTGCTGTTGGGAAGCCAGGAGTCGTTTGGTGCAGTTCACGCACTAACCAGCCAACGTCCAGAAGCATGCTCTGGTCCTCGGTGACTTCACAGCACTGGCCAGTCCTGCTCTGGTTTGCACATGCTCCCCATTGCCTTGACCTTGTGCTGGCATGATGCCCCAGGGCTTAGGCCTCAGACCTGGACCTAAACTCTTCCCTCAGCATCCTCACAGCTTCAAGTGGCAGGAAATATCCATTCTTACCCAGACGTGGGCCCTGAACTCCACACTCCAGGCCACCTGTCTGTGTGGATTGGTGGCCCATGGGAATCCCAGCCTGATAGGTCTGTCCCAGATGCCTCATTCCCCACAAGTGTGCTTCTCCTGCAGCTTCTCCCAGCTCAGAAAAGGGCAGCTCCTCCCAGCCCTGCTGACCAGAGCACGAGAGCATCTTGGCTCCCTTTCTCGCAGCCCTACTCAGTTCATCAGCAAACTGTGTTCAGACACGTTCCCACCCAGCCCCTTGGTGCACAGGCAGCTGCAGGCGTCTTGGTGCTGGTCCTCACTGTCCCCCTCCCCCGTCTCCTCCCCGGGTGGAGCCGCAGCTCCCCTGTGATGCCTCAGGGCAGAGGAGCACAGGGAGAGGAAGTGTGAGGATGTGAGGGGCTGCTGAGGCGGGCAGGCCTCACAGGTCAGAGGGCCTGAGATGACCAGAGCCGCAGGGGCCACACAGGTTGCTAAGGGAAGGCCAGCACACAGCAGCAGTCATGGCCGAAACGCTTGTTTCTAAGAGGTACATTCTGTAATAGCAATGGAAACTAAAAGATTCCTGAATTAAATCTAATAAAAGGTTAAAAAACCTTTATGGAGAAAATTGTTAAACTTTATTAGAAGCCATTTAAAAATATCTGGATGTGGATGAAGACAGAGCATGTTATGATGGCGAGGACCCAGGTCACAGGCGTCAGCCCCAGCCACCTGCCAGCCTGTTCCTGGTGCTCATGCCGGCTGCTGAACCTCAGGCTCCACGTGCAGGTGGGAGCCATTGAGAAAAGCCGCGTGGCACCACCTGCCAGTCTCCACCGCTGCAAAGCAGAGCAGCACAGGGCACTGTGGGCAGTGGAGCAGCAGCGCGGGAGCCAGGGCCGTGCACAGGCTGTGTGCAGGAGATGACCTGAAAACAGGGAGCCAGGGCCGTGCTGTCCCCATGGGGTCCCTTCAGGACAGACATGGCATGGAAGGACACGGACCTGCGCCTTGAAAAGTGAATGCGGAGGATTGCGTGTGGAGTCGGAGGAGGTAAGTCTTCAGATAAGACAGGCGGAGACCACGAGGAAGCGTGTTGATGAATTCACTTCAGGAACAGAAGAGACCATCAAGAGAGACTGTGAAAATGCTGAGGAGCAAGGCAAAGACCGCGGGCTCTTTGTAATGCAGATAAGAGGCACAGAATCCAGATTGTATTTAAAAGTAAGAAACATACATGTGGGCCAAAGAGGGGTGGAGAAGCATGGAGGGCGTGGACATGGGCTCGTGGATGAGACCCTTCACCAGTGACTGCACAGAGATGCCGTGGACCCACACCCGAAATAGGAGAAGCCAGAAATGGGGGAGGGGGTTGGTTGTGGTGTGTTGTATGTGTGTGGTTGTGTGCAGTTGTGTGTGTGTGTGTGTGTGTGTGTGTGTGGTCAGCTAGGTTGACACACCAGGACAATCAGGGGCAAGGACAGTCTCTTCCAAAACAGTGCTAGAGGAACTGGATGCCCAAGCGCAGAGAAGGGTGTTGGATCCTCGTGCCACACACAGTGCTATTGGGAGGGATCAGGGACCTCTGGGCTTACCTGACACCACAAAACTCCTAGAAGAGAGCAGGACTTTCACAGCCATGGATTTGGTGCAACACCAAAGACCAACAAAGGCAGACTGGCTTCATCAAAATTGTTAAAAGTTGTGCATCAGAAGACATCAATTGAGTAAAAAGTAGTCCACAGAATGAGACTGAAAGTCAGATGTCTGATAAGTCAATATCCAGAATATACAGAGAACTCCCCACACTCAACAGTAAAAGGAAAGAACCTGACTTAAAATGGGCAGGAGACTTGAATAGACATTTCTCCAAAGAAAATATGTACATAAACATAGGAAAAAATTTAGCATCACTAATTATTAGGGATACAAAAATCAACTGGGGAACTGTGATTTTGTCATTTAAAAGTAGTTAAATCAAAACACTAAGATGAGCTAACATCTTATACCTATTGTGATGACCACTGTTTAAAATAACAGGAAAATAGGAAATACTGGTAACGGTTTGGAGAAATTGGAAGGAGCCCTGTCCATTAGTGGGAGTGTGAGGCAGCAACTGTTGAGAAGAGGGTGTCCCAGGAGCCACTGTGTGATCCGGCAAGTCCACCTCGTGTGTGTCCACAGGAGCTGAAGGCAGGGCCCAGAGATGCGTGTGCACTGCTTGTGGCAGCATTGGTCACAGGGCGGAAATGGGGACGGAAGGAAGGTCAGTCTGTGCTTGTGGCATATGCAGAAGGCACATGCCTGGAGAAGGAAGGGAATCCTGCCCCTGCTGGGGGGGGTTAGACTTGGAGGACATCATCCCCAGTGACATGGGCCAATCAGAAGGAAGATGCTGCATGAGCAGGCACTTGTGTAGAAACGGGAGGTAGAAAGGTGGTGGCCAGCATGGGGGAAGAGGGGAGGCCCCGGAGCACCCGGTCCCATGTGGAATTTGAGTTTGGGAAGCAAAAGGAGCTCTGGAGAGGGGTTTGCTGATGGCTGTGCAGCATCCCAGAGGTGTTCGACACCACTGGATGGCATGCAGAAACGGCGAAGAGGGCAAATGTTATGTGTGTTTTACCAGAATAACAAACTACCAAAGTGGTGGAGCACAGGCCTAGCATGTGTGAGGCCCTGGGTGCATCCCAGCACCACCAAAGAAAAAAAAGATGCTCAGCTACGTTAGTGTAATGAAAAGGCTAAATAAGGAATGAGGCATGATTTTGAATGAATCCAACTGCAAAAGTTAATGAAGCATTTGGCCCACTCCCTGGCCCTTCGGCTGTGGTTCCCCTTCCATGCCGTGCTGGCTGGCTCCCTGGGAGCTTCCTGTGATCACCCTGCTGCTAGTAGTCAGCTGGACAGTTCACAGGGACCTGGCCGTAGGTCCGTGGGCCTCTTGCCCCCTCGGGGTCTCTCAGAGAGGTTTTGGGTGGTGTCAGCGTTGGAGAGGAAGAGGTCCTCCTGGCGTTCCTCACTGCTGAGCGATTCAATCTGAGCTTAGGAACTTGCTGTTTCCTGGAAGAGCAAGCCTCCTGCAGAAGGCCCCAGGTTAGCCACAGTGCTTTGCTGCTGATCTCAGGGTGGAACTGATAGATCAGTGCAGGTTACTGACCGTCAGATGTGCTGGTCAACAGTGATGGGCTTGCAGGTCATCCCTCCCCAGTGGGCTCCTGCCCTGCCTGCAGCCAGAGCGCGGTTCCACGGTCCTCACGCACCCGCTTCCTGCTGAGTAGCGTTGGCACTGCGTCCTCTTCTGCCCGCACAGCAGCAGTGGTCTGCCGCGCTAGTTCTGACTCTCGTGTGTTTGCAAAGTGGGCCTGCTGCTCTCAGGCTTGGTTCCCAGACCAAAGCATGAGGTGTGGTGGGCTCTAACGTTGCTGGACTCCAACTGAGGTTAGAAACATGTTTGGGTAACTTTACAAACACTTCCTTTCCACCCAGGGCCCCTGTTGCTGCTGAGCGCCCTGATAAGATGCTTTGCCCAAGTGAGGTGACTGCTTAAGGGAGGGGCAGTGCTTGCCATGTGCCAGGTGAGCAGGGAGTCTGGACCTCTGAGTGAACCACAGCCAGCCTGCTCCTCAGCACTGCTGGGGGCTCTGGCTCCTGTTGCTGCCTCCCCTCCAGGGGTGTCAAGGGCCCTTGCCCTGCACCTGCAGGTGTTGCAGAATCAGCAGCAGCAATTCCTTTTCTCTCCAGTGGAACATTAAGGTCTCCTGACCGTCAGGCTTACCTGTATGCAGCAAGTAATTCAACTGTTCCTCACAAAATAGGCAAACAGTCGGTGTTCCTGAGCCTGACGGGCATGCGGTCTGCAGGTGCAGTGCTCAGGGGCCCAGTAAGCTGCAGCTTCCTGCTGACAGGCCCAGCTGGCTGCACACAGATGCCCAGCCCCAGGCCCCTGACCATGTGGACAGTGTGGGTGGGCACTAGGAAACTGGATGGAAGTTCAGTTACTCACTGGAGCTGATTATGAGTTGCCGACTGTGGACTAGTTTCCGTGTCTATACTGGCAATGTGTCGCCATTTGTCCATTGTGAGCTTCATAAAGCGATGTTGGCTTTATCCCACGTGGTGAGCAAGTGGCCTTCATCACCCCTTTCAGTCCCTCCTGCGTCTCAGACAGGCAGGGAGGCATCTTCTACAGCTCTGGAGAGCAGATGCTCTGTTCCTCATGGGCACGTCTTGCTGTTTTCTTCCCTGGATCCTGGAGGAGCATAGTCACTTACTCCTACTGAGAGGTGGCCTCAACTCTATTTTGCCAAGGAAAGTCAGCTGAAAGCCAGTCCCTCCTAGGATCTGCTGTGCAGATGGCTTGCCTGCCTGTGGGGATGCTCCTCAGGATGTGCTGCTGGCTTGAGCACCCGCTGCGTCTGGTCTGCCAGCATCAGAACCTGTGGGCAACATGCCGTGACACATGCCTGGGGCCAGGACGCAGAAACCCCCAAGGTCAGAGACGCTCCATGGGATGGGCCTGGGTTCAGTGTTGGGCCCCACGTGCAGCCTTTCCTGACCCCGCCTGTCTGTAGGCAGAGGTCTGTGCACTGTGTGCTGGACTGGCTGCAGGAGAGCAGGCACTCTGGAATAATGAAGGCCCCCCGCAGATCGCCTGCAGGGCTCCTCTCGGGGCACCTCCCAGGATTCCTTCATGCTCAGCTCCTTGACAGAAGTGAGGAGCATCTGCCAGGCCCACTTGGCTTGCAGTTGGTTGGTGGTTGGGATGCGGGGCTGGGGTCGGGGTGTGTGCACGTGTGTGTGCACGTAGGAACTCCCACCCTGCCCCAGGCTCCCCAGCTGCAGCAGGAGGTACAGGCTGCCCAGCATGGCAGTTCAAGCAGCACCCTCACGTTCAGGGCCCTGGGGGCCTGAGAAGTGCCCTCTCTTGCACCTCGGAGTGTGTTCTCCTCCATAGCAGGAGCCCACTGCTGTGTCCCAAGGGTTGCACACTATTTTCAGGTGAGGCGTCCCCTGATCTTAACTCAGTCCGTCTTCCTGAGCCCAGAGGCTAGTGCTTCAGTGGACCTACTGGTCTCTGACCACAGTGCAGAGAAGCCAGCTGCTGCTGTGAGTGGAGACAGAGGCAGGCCAGTGGGAAGCCTGGGTTCTTCCAGAGGCAGTGGTGATGTGATAAGCAGGGGACTGGGCAGGAGGATGGGCTGTGGGTCTGGGTGGACAGGGAGCGTGGGCCGTGTGCCCAGGACTCAAAAGAAACTGGACGCCAGGCTCCCATTTTGTGCAGCTGAGCTGGGTGAGAGGGTGGAGTCTGGGAAGCCTGCTCAAGAGGGAGGTTTAGGGACGGGTGGAGAACACATGGTGTGAAGAAAGCCAAGGGACCAACACTCGGTTGTGTGTCTTGGACCCAGGACTGCAGGTGGCAGTCCACGCAAGTACACAGAGCAGCAGAAGCAGGCGCGGCCTCCTGGAGGTGCGGCTTGCACCACCCCCAGAGACCAGGGTGCCTGAGTGTGAGGACCAGGTTGGGGTCTCCTGCATTTGTAATCAGAATTTTCATAGAGCCTGATGTCTAGAAAGTAAATTTTAAGATCAAATGGTATTTCAGAGAATTTGAGCTTCAGCTTTGAAGGTTGAACTTTCTCGCTGAAATGTTGGTCTGGTCCTAAAAAGCGGAGCTGGGGGGCCTCGCCAGGACCTTACCGTGCTTGCTGCCCTCGGGGCTGTGCAGGAACACAGCCTGCGAGTGCAGTACAGCCCTGGCCCTGGGCGCAGAACGATGTGGCGTTTTTCGAGGCAAGAGTTGACTGATTCTAATACTTAACTTTTTATCCATAATTATTAAAGTAAGCTTATTTTCCATCTAAATTTTACGTGGTAGTAAACTCCAGCTTTGCCTATATCATTAAATATTTATTTTAAAACGTGGAACCAGATCAGTGAGTTGTGGAAAGGAGACTGTCTCTCCTCGAACAGTTCTGCTCCTTTGCCAGTGCCGGGGCCAGGGGCGCAGGCCTTTGAGGGGGCGTGCTGTGCCTGCACCAGGGGGAGATTTGTGGCCAAGGACTAAAGAACCTGGAAAGATTTTCTGTTTGTTACTGACTGCCTTTTCAATAAAAGTGCTCAAGGAAGTAGCTGTGAGGCTGCTCTGGCGTTTCAGGGTGGCCAGGTGCAGGGAGAGCTGGGTCTCAGACCTCCCTGCACACAGTCATCTGGGGAACCTTGTCCCCTGGCCTGCTGTGCTGCCCTCAGCATAAGCACAGCCTCTTGGGCTTCTTGTGCAGTGGAGACCCTACCATTGGGATACAGAGTCAGCCAGGGCCAAAGGGCTGTGAGACAGTGGCAGGGACCAGGCCAGTGTCACCACACCCCATGCATGCCCCCCCCAGCACGTTTGGAACATGCAGTGTCCTGGCTGCTTTCCTTCCCACCTGGCCGCCCTGGTGCTGGATGGCTTCAGTGGCCATGTCACAGGGCAGTCCCTATAGTCTTTGTCCACAATCCCACCCAAGCCAGCTGTGTCGAAGTGTAAGGCAGCCTGTGTCCCCAGAGCTCCAGGGCTCGAGTGTGTGGAAGGCTGTGGAAGACCCTGGGGCAGTGGGGAGACTGCCTGGGCTTTGAGAACAGTGGCATGCTGATGCCACCGTGGACTTCTGCAGTGCAGTGGTGGTTTCCTGATCATGGAGGAGAGCTCGTCCTGGCGTCCCACAGTGTCCGTGGGAGCACAATAGCTCGAGGCCATTGTTCAGCCAGAAACAGAACCCTGCGTGTGTGCATGTGTGTGAGGACACACCGTATCCTTGGCCGGCCCAGTCCCTTGTCTGAGGACTTGACACTTCAAACACAGTTGGGGTTAGAACCAAGTCTTCTCCCGCACCTGAGGCCCTGTGTGATCTGGCCATGGCCAGGTTCCCCCTGAGGCCCCTCTGGGTCCCCCTGCCTGGCATCCTTATGCACCATCTTTACTAGCCCAGCTTTGTGTGAACTTCTTAGGACTTTTGTCTGGGGGTGCGAGGTCCACAAAAGTAGGCCTTGTTTGTTTAATCAATTTACAAAAGCAAAATTTATAGATGGTAAAATTTACCCTAATTGTAAGGGACAAGCCAGTGAGTTCTGGTGAATGTGTACAGGTTTGTACCCACCCCTGCCGCCAGCAGTCGAGGTTCCGCAGGACCCTGGTCACGGTGGCTGAATGTAAAAATACATTTATGCACATACATACATATGCACATATGCATGTGGTAAGTACATACATACGGTCACGCGCACACTGGGCCTGCACGTGCGTGTGTAAACACAGCAAGCTGAAGCTGAATTTCAGGTCAGTAGCAGGTATCGCAGCAGTGCGCTGCTTCATGGCCAGCCCTGCCCTGTGGCACAGGCCTGCGTGGCATGCAGCGGGCACCTGTGATTGCTCATTCAGTCTGCACATGGGGCATGTCTGATGGCTCTTGGGCGTGGGGTTGCAGCTCAGTCCTGAGGAATGAGAGGTGAGAGGGAGGGAGGGGCTAGACAGAGAGAGGCCAGTGCCCAGTGGGTGAGCTTGCAGAGCCCAGGCCAGGGTTGGAGCTGAGGTCAGAGCTCAGAGAGGCTCAGCCCAGCCAAGCCCTGGGCCTGACCTCCCAGTTTAGTTGTGCACCCAACCTGGTGGTGGGTTGGGTGCTGGCAGATCCTCTGGGCAACCTGAGTGTCAGTGACCACGCTTAAGTCAGAGCTAGGTGACCTTCTGCTCTGGCTCAGGCGCCCCTGCTCCTCCCCACCCTGAGGTTCAGGATCGCACTGAGGGCCCTGCACATGCCAGGAGAGTGCTCTGCCCCTGAGCTAAACCCCAGCCCCCAGGAATGCCTTTCATTCATTGCTCAGAGCCTCACGAGGTTGGGAATACTCCCAGCACAGCCTGATTTGGTCTTTTTCTTCTCATAGGCACTAGGAAGCTTTTATTTTCTTCATGAATCCTTGAAGAACATCTACCAGTTTGACTTTAAAGGTAAGGCTCCATGCTGACTTCTGTTGTGCCCTCTGGGTGCCTCTGCCTGAGTCCTTGTGAGAAGGCCTGTGTGGTCTGGGTTTGTGTGCCACGGAACTCTGGGCTCTTCAGCTTGTCTGTCCTGGGCTGCTCCCCGAGCCACCCTTCTGCTCTGGCTGGGGACCTGGCTTCCCCACAGGAGTCCCAAGGAGAAGGAAATGGTGTTCTTTGTGTTCCCATTGACTGTGAAGATGAAACAGAGGGAGGACTGTGTCCATCAGAAGCAGAGTGGGCAGGAGCACATGTGTGGCCATGGAACACACCGCCCCGTGCGTGGCCAGTGCCTGTGCCTGCAGTCTGGCCGAGGTGCTCCTGATAAGGTGACTGCCACCCGCCCTTCCTGAAGCAGGAGATTGCAGTGTGGGCCCACCAGATATGGGTTGTCAGCACATCCTCTCAAGTTCCTCTGTCCCTGTGGTAAGGGACTGTCTTGAGCTCCGCACAGGTCTGGAGCCGGCATGTCAACCTGAGATGTCATTAGGTTGTGACAGCTGTGACGACACTGCTCTGTCGGTGGGTTTAGGTTGGTGGTTTCTGTCCTCCCCACCAGATGCACCTGTGGGCTGGGGAGCGTTCCTCTACCTTCCTGCACTGTAGGCCCTTCACTATTGAGAGCAGGAGGGTTTCTCTGCCCTCTGTCTGTGGCTTTCAGAGGCTTTCAGATACTTTTAAATCCCAGCACCTGGTGCTCCCCTGAGCATTTGGCTGCAGAGGGAGGGCTAGGCCCTCGCCCACGGCACTGTAGCCACCATGTCCTCAACAGCAGATGTTCAGACATAGCGTGCCCCAGGTGGAGCTGGGGTAGACAGGGCTAGCTTCTGAGGAGGTTGTATGTCAAGCCTAAAGGGGTCCCAAACCTGTAGAACTTTCTTTTCTTTTTCCAAAAGAATCATCTGTATACATATTTTACTTCTAAATGAAATCAGTCAATCAGACTAACCTACAGTTTGTTCAGAACTGCAGCAGATTGATGTGTAACTCAAGCAAAACCTTCCTGAGGGCTTCTACATTGTTGGCAGGGCATAAATGAGGTGGGACAGGACGGTGGCCCCATACTCAGATCCCCTGTGATCAAGGTGGTGTTAGTAGTGTAGGTGCTCACAGTGGCAGCCAGGAGGGGCTGTGTCTTGTGGGGTCTCAGCCTGGGGTGAGCACGACTGCTCCTCACTGCTCTTGTTCTTCTGGCTTTTATTGAGTTACAGCACATCAATTCAGAATTTGTGCAAAATTTGAATAGCCTTTTTACAAAGCAATAGCCTGAATTAAAAAATAAGGACCTAGTTGAAATTTAAGGTGCACCTAAAAATACAGATACAAGGATGTTGGGACTCCAGGTTCTGGCCAACATGTGAAGAGTTTGGAAGGCCTGGCTCCTGTTCTCACAGGAAGCTGGACAAACCTCAAATAGCCCTTCCCAGCTCCACCAGGGGTTGTGGGAACAGGGCCAGCCCCTGCCCAGAACACACAGAGGGTACAGGGTCATGGCTTCCTAGGAGTGAGAACCTCCCCTGGAGCCTGCAACCGTGGGAACTAAGGCTGGGTGTGGACTAGCATGGACAGAAAAGCCCCAGGACCACACGTTGTGAGTTCCACCACAGGAGCCCTGCCACGTTCTCATGGTCAAGACCAGGATGTCTCTTCTGCACAAGGTCTGTCCTGAAGAGGACTGTGTCCTAAGCAACTTAAGACCATCTCTCAAAATAATTTTTTAAAAAACCCCCCAAACAAAACTGGGGATGTGACTCAGTGGTTAAGTGCCCCTGGGTTCAATTCCTGGTACCAAAAAAGAAAGTGAACTTTTTTTTAAAAAAAGAATGGAACCATATACAATGCTCAGTAAAAACTAGAGAAGACAGAAAGAGTAAAGACAAAATGAAACAAAGAACAGAGGCAGGAATAGAAAAGCTACACATACGGTAGATGTTACTCCAGCTATATTTTTGACCACCTTAAATGTGAATGGTCTAAAAGATAGACACTGTCAGAGAATAAAAGCATGCACTGTGTGTATACTAAATCCACTTAAGATACAAAGACAAAGATTAAAAGCAAAGAAATAGAGAAAGACATTCCATGCTTTTTCATTGCTGTGACCAAAAGACCTGGCAAGAACAATGTAGAGGAGGAAAAGTTTATTTTGGCTCAGTTTCAGAGGTTCAGTCCATGGATGGCTGACTCTATAGCTCTGGGCCCAAGGTGAGGGAGAGCAGCGTGGCAGAAGGGCATGGGGGTGGAAAGCAGCTCAGGACATGGCAACCAGGAAATAGAGGGAGCTCCACTCACCAGGGGCAAAGATGCACCCAGTGACCCACCTCTTCTAGCCACACCCTACCTGCAAACAGTTACCACTCAGTCAATCGCTATCAATGAGTTAATCCACTGATTAGGCTGCATCTTTCATAATCTAATTATTTAACCTCTAAATATTCTTGTATTGTTTCGCACATGAGCTTTTGGGGGATACCACATATCCAGACCTTAACATTTCAGCCTGTGGCCTCCAAAAGCTCAAGCCAACTCGCAATGCAAAATACACCTAGTCCATGTTCAGGAGTCTCAGTAGTCTTAGCAGTTCCAGCATTGCCCAAAGTCCCAAGTCCAAAATATCTGACACTCAGGGACAACTCCTGGGTGCTTTCGCCTGTAAAGGTCAAATGCAAGTTGTATATATTGAAAACATATAATAGCACAGAGTAAACATTTCTCTTCGAGTAGGGAGAAATAGGGACATTAAAAGAAGAGATGGGACCAAAGTAGGACCAAGATCTAGCTGGGCCAGCAGGAACCACAGGTGCACATCCAGCATCTGGCACATGATGTCCTGGTGTTCTCTCCACAGTGCTTTTGTGTAGCCCTGCCCCTGTGGCCTCTGGCTGCAGCCCACATGGTCTCCCTTGGCTTGTTTCTGCCTGCACCCTGCAGCTTTCCTTAGAGGTGTGCTGTGCTGCTGGCATGTCTTAACCTCAGGGCTCTCACTGCAGCTTCAGCTTCCTTCTCACGTCTTCATACATTGCCCTCTCAGGGGTGCCTGCAGGGACTCCAGCCTCCCTGCACTTTGCCTGGCCTCCCAGGTTTTCCTTTGAAATCTCAGTGGAAGCCTTCATGACCCCTAACCCTAGCCGCCTTCAGTCCTGCAGAGCCAGCATCAAGTGGTTGACACCAAGGTCTGTCTTCATCTGAAACGGTCTCCTGGACCATGGCGGCAGCAGCCCCTGAGTGCCTGGGTGCTGAGCATATCAAAACAACTCCCTCGCACCCCCAGGGCTGGGAGCCGCACCCCATGATGTCTTCCCAGAGGGATTTTTACTTTTGTACCTTTGAGCCTGAGATGCCCTCAAGCCTGGGTACCTATTGTTTCTGGATAAAGTACTTAGCATTTCTAAGTACTAGTGGCTGTAATCAGTTTAGCAACCACACCTTCCTTAGCCCCAGTTTCACTTGCCAGACTGTAGGTTTTTCAGGTCTTTCTGTTTTGCTCTATGATCCCATAGTAAACTGGGCTAAAAGCTGTCAGCAATATTCATGCCTACCTGAATCCTGTGTTGCTTTGAAATTTCCACTGCCCAATTAATTAGTTCATCACCTTTAATGTCAGCCTCACAGAGAGTCTCACGACATGGGCAAACTGTAGACAACTTCTTTGCCAGCACAGAACTTGAATGACCTCTAGTCCAGTTTCCTATAGCGTCGTCCTCTTCTGAAACCTCATGAGCCCAGTCTTCACCGTCCACAGTCCTCTCTATATTCTGGTCTTCTGAACTCCCACCAGAATTGCCAGTTAAGCTACCCTTAAAACATTCTACAGTTTTTCTAGCTTGTATCTCCAAAGTTTTAAAAATTCTTTCCCCAATTCCAAAGAGCTCCAAAAGTTTCTGAACCACATGGTCAGGTTAGTCACAGCAATAACCTACTTCTCAGTACCAATTTCTGTTTTAGTCAGATGTTTTTTCATCACTATGACCAAAAGACCTGACAAGAACAATTTAGAGGAAGAGTTTATTTTTGCTTACAGTTTCAGAGTTCTCCTTCTATAGACAACTGACTCCATGCCTCTGGGCCCAAGGCAAGGGAGAGCATCATGGTTACAGAGTGTGGGGGAAGAAAGCAGCTCAGAACGAGGCAAACAGGAAGCAGAGAGGGCTCCATTCACCAAGACCAAAATATAAAACCCAAAGACACACCTCCAGTGACCTACCTCCTCCAGCCCGTCTCCACCTGGTTACAGTTGCCTCTCAGTTAATCCTTATCAGTGAATCAGTCCACTGATTAGGTTACACCTTGTAATCTAATTATTTTACCTCTGAACATTCTTGCTTTGTTTCACATTTGAGCCTTTGGGGGGACATCACATACCCAAACCATAACACATGATAGCATATCAAAAGAAAGCTCAGATAGCTACCTTACTTTCAGACAAATTAAACTTCAGAGCAAGGAAATTTATCAGCAATATAAAGAAGAGACATGACATAGTGACAAAAATATCAGTTCCCCAAGATGTAGCAATCCTTAATGTGTATGCACAAGACAACAGAGTGTCAAAGCATGTGAGGCAAAGGCTGATCTGCAAGGAGAAATGGAGGGACCCAGTATCATAGCTGGCAGCTTCAGCACCTTCTATCACCAATGGACAGATCTAGCTGGCAGAAAATCACTAAGGACATAGTGGAATTTAACAGTACCACCAAGCACCTTGAGCTAATTGTCACTTATGGAGTAATTAGTCCAACAACATCAACAAGAGCAGAACATGCATTCTTCTCTAGCTCTCATGGAACATTTACTCCAGTAGCCCACCTTCTGGGCATGGAGCACACCAGGCAAATTTGAAAGAAGACAAATCATGCAAAGTGTGCTCACAAATCACAGTAGAATTAAATGAAATATCAGTAATATGGGGATTGGTAGGAAATCCCCAAATATCTGGAGATTGAGTAACACATTTCTGATTAATGCATGGGTCAAAGGAGAAGTGTCGAGAAATTTTAAAAATATTTTAATTAAATGAAAATGCAGCCTACTAAAATTCATGGACTATTAGCAATAACTATGCTGAGAGGGAGATTCATAGCATCTAATTCATATGTTAGAAAAGAGAAATACCTAAAATCAGTTTCTAACCTTCAACCTTAGGAAAGCTGAGGAAGAAAAATTAAACCCAAAGTGAGCTGAAGAAAAGAAATAATGAAAATCTGAACAGAAATCAACAAAATTAAAAATAGAGAAATTGATAAAACCAAAATTAGTTCTTTGAAAAAAAGCAACAAAATGGATAAACTTCTAGCCATACTAAGCAAAAAGAAAAAGAAAAGACACAAGTTATTAATAGTAGAAATTAGTGAGGGACCATCACTACTGATCCCATGGACATTAAGAACACAATAAAGGAGTATTATGGCAAGTCTGTGCCTTTCAATCTAACAAGGTAATGAACCAATTCCTTGAAAGACACAGTCTATGAAAATTCATACAAGAAGGACGAGGTAACCAGAATAGGACTGTAACTATTAATGAAAATTAATCATTAGTAACCTGAAAAAGAAGACACCAGGCCCAGATGGATTTTCTAGTTAATCTGTCCAGGACTGAAGGAAGATCACACCAGCTCTCTATAGGTGCTCCTCCTCTATCTGTGAGGCCAGCCTATGTCACCACCCTATTACCCAAACCAGAGAAGACACCATGAGGAGAACCGCAGACTGTGGGTCTCATGCTTGTACAGTGCAAGTGTTCTCAACAAAATATTGGCAAATTGAACCCAGGAATGTATAAGAAGAATTATACAATGTGACTGGGATTCATTCCAGGTTTTTCCAGACTGGTTCACCATTCGAGAATCAACTAATGTGACCCGTCATATCAGCAGATTAAGGAAGATTATATGATCACTCGGTAGATAGAGAAAAAGCATTCGATAGAAAACAGCACCCATTCATGATGAAAACCTTCAGTAAACTAGCAATAGATTTAAAACTCCATTAAAAAGAGAGAGGAAACATCTGTGTAAACAAGCAGACTACAGCTAGCATCAAAATTAATGAGACATTATAGACAGGAAATATGAGGAAGAGATCAGGAACAAGGCAAGGATGTCCCCTCTCAACCACTTCAGCATCTTACTGGAAATCTTAGCCAATGCAATAAGACCAAAAAAAAAAAAAAAATGAAGAAGAAATAAAGGAATATTTGGGGGTGGGGAAGGGGATAGAATTGTCTTTGTTCTCATATGGCATGATTCTCTATGTAGAGAATCCTAAAAAGTCAACAACACCTGAGAAAGCTGGTGATCGTAAGCCCGTATAGCAAGGTTGCGGGATACGTGGTTAAGGTGGTTTACTGCGTTCCTGCGTACCTGCAACTAACAGATGGAATTTGTAATTAAAAGAGCAAACTGTTTACATGAGCACATACTAAAAGTAGCGCTCAGGAATAAATGTGACAAAGTGTGATTCAAAACAAAATCTGAGGAAAACGTGAACCTCCGAAAGAAATCGAAGGTCTGGGTAAATGGCGTTGTGCCCTGGTGACATGGTCTGAGTGTTTGTGTGGCGTCCTCCCCCATTTATATATCGAGTTCCAAAGTGAGACGTCAGGAGGAGGCCTCTGGCAGTGACTGGGCCAGGAGGGCACAGCCTGATGGAAGAGGCCCAGACCCCGCCGGCTCTCCAGCCTGTGAGGTGCTTGCTTGCCAGGGCCTGAATCCACCAGGGCCTTCATCCTGGGCTTCAGCCTCCAGCACTGTAAGGAACAAATCGTCCACAAGCCTTGGGTCCGTGGTATCCAGTCGCAACACCTGAGTAGACTCAGACCAATAGGAAGACAGAGTTCTCAGGACTTCAGTTCTTCTTGACTTGACCTGCAGCAGAAGCACCAGTGACTTCCTGTATGTGACTGATCGTAACACTCCACCCCTGCCCCAGTCTCTTCCCCATCTTCAGAGGAAAGAAAAATAGTCCCTTGGTTCTCTTCTAAAGTCAGTGCTTCCTGCAGCCACACGAAACACCATGGACCCCATACCCTCCACCACTATCCATAGCTGCATGCTGGCATGGCGCCCATCCCACATGTCTGTCTTGAGCAGGGTGGTGCGGCCTCCAGAGGCTGTCATGGTGTTCCCAATGCTGCTGGGAGGAGCCCTGTCCCAGGCATACCTACAGACTGTCATAGGTGACCTAGCAGGTAGGTCATTAGGAAATGCAGCTCTGGTTAAGTGGGTAGTCCCTATTCATAGTGCAGAATCCCACATCTAGAGAGTTCCTGTGTGTTCTGCTCAGTGCACTGGCCCAGGCTTCTCTCTATCTGAGCTGCTTAGGTCAAAGACCTGGGCAGGCCACGCTCCAGCTCCGCTCCTCAGGACTGGCTCTCTGTTTTTGCCCTGCTGTGAGTCGGCCTGGAGGGGCCTAGCCCTGGCTTATGGAGCCACACCCCTCACTCTGCTCCTGCTGCCCCACCCTGCCATGGGGTGGTTGGTGCTCCAGAAGCCACAGGTCTTAGCTGTCATTCCCCATGTAAATTGGCAGACAGCTTGCCTTGTGTCAAAGCTGGGATCCAAGAATCTGTTTGACACCCCAGGAGTGTCACCCTGAGAGCGCTTGCTCTTGTTCCAGGGACCTTGGGGTCCCATTTGGGATGAGCCCTGTCATGACCCATGGCAACCTCTGGACCACATGCTGCTTGTGCTCCTGTCTTGCGGAGACTGGCCGCCATCTGCCCTGAGCCTCTGCATTTGAAACCATTTGAGGAATGGAGTCAGGTGCTCGTGGTCACATTGCACTGAGAATGTGGGGTTGTGAACAAGAACTCAGGCCAACCCCATCCATGGGCCCCACCAGCCCAGGGAGGTGTTGGGGAGCCATGTCCTTGGGGACCTCAGGGTGTCTGGGCGGTAGCTGGCCAGGCAGGTGCGTCCCTCCCTCCATCTCACATGAAAACTCTTCCCTGGAATATGAGTAATGGGGGCTGTGTGTGAGGAGGAAATCGATGTTATTAAATAAATCCATGTGAAGGTCTGCGGGAATGGTAATTCCACAGCCTCTTCAATATATTCACAGCTTTAAAAGAGGGTGCCAATTAGCCCCTGTAAATCTGCAGGCTGGGAGCTCTTAGGGGATAATGAAGTGGAGTGTCAGATTCCAGGTCGTGGAACAGGAATTTATGAGCCACAGGATGTCCAGAGCAGCTGCTGAGGGTTGGCCCTTGTCTGCTCCCCGCCTGGGGCCTGCCTGGCTCCCCAGGGCTGTGCAGTGGGGCATCACCCCTGAGGAGCACACAGCTGGCAGGATGGGCACAGCGGTGGGGTCATTCACGTCCTTCTGTCTTTCCCAGCTAAGAAGTACAGAAAAGTCACTGGCAAGGAGATCTACTCGGACACCCTGGAGAGCACGCCCATGCTGGAGAAGGAGAAGTTCCCACAGGACTACTTCCCCGAGGTACCTGACTGGGCACCAGGGGTCGGCTTCCTCAACAGTGCATTTGTTTCTCAGAGAGGTCAAAACACAAATGAAGTGCGGTTACCAACTGGTGACCATAGCCTGCCTTTGCCTTTCTCCAGTATTCTGTCTTTCTGGGAGGTTCTAAATGCACATGGGTTGATCTGGGCTGTCCTGGACATGCGTAGAGGGAACCTGCAGAGTCCAGCAGTAGATGACTGGTAAAGCCTCTGGACACCATTTCCAGGGAGAAGGACCTTCCCTTGAGCTTGCAGGAGCGTTGCCTGCCTCTGGGAAGCGTGGGAAGGCCTGTCTGACTGCCAGCTACAACTGTGTGCCAGGACACGGCGGGGGGGGGTGCATGCCTCTCGCCCTCCAGGGCCAGGGGCTGGGCCAGGTCCTCTCACAGACAGGGCCTTGGACCTGGACCAGCAGGTAGGAGAGCCACAGCCAGGCAGAGCTGTGGGCAGCTGGGCCTGCAGCACCGTGACATGCCTAGGGTCGGGCTGCCCAGACACGTGCAGTCACATGTGTTGTCTGTGTCCAGTGGGCTTTGGGCCCTTCCTTTCACGTGGCTGTGGTTTGTGTGCAGCTATTGGCTGTACACACCACTCTTGGTTCTGCCACCTGGTAGCCCTTCCTGAGAGTTGGCATCTTTGGAGCTCTCTGAGCTGGTGCAGCTCACCTGCTGATCACCGGGTGTGGCCTTGCCCCTTCACCATCTGTCAGGTCACAGTGGGCTTTGGGCCCGGTGGCCAGAGTGTTTCTAGTGCTCAAGCAGAAGAACTGAGCTCTTTCCCCTGATGCCTGCTCCCCACAGCCCGCCCACCCTTGCCATGTTGCGGGGCCACGTCTGGCTTGTCTGCTCAGCCTAGGAAGGCCTCTCTGCAGTTCCTGCTCCGCGAGGAGCTGCACAGCACAGTGGCCGTGCCGTCCTGCAGAGCTGATGTTGAGCAAGGCCACAGCTTTGTCAACTTGCTTTATGACCGTGCCTGAGTGTAGGGATTGCAGCCCCTCATGAAGGATGGGCACTCTTGTCACCTGTATCTTGGCTTCCTCATCTGTCCTCTGCAGGCCAAGGACACGGTGTCAGCAGGCCAGCCTCCTGTGTTCAGCGGGTGCTGGCCTGCCCCTGGCTGCACTTCTTTGCCCCTCTGCACCCAGTGTCTGGGGTTTCGGGAGGAGGGCAGGAAGACATGGGACCTTCTGTGTGTCAATACAACATTCCTGCGGGTGGAGCTGTTGGGGACTGCAGTGACCTCAGAGCATCTATGGGACAAGAGGCCAGTTATAGCTGAGCTCAGGCCTGTGTCCACCCCAGAGTGGCCCTCAGTAAAGTGATGCCTCTTTGGGGCTGACCCTGACCCAGCTCTCATCTTTGATCAGAGCACACTTGAGGGGTGCAGGAGGAAATAGTGGGTTCTGGGGAAGCCAAGGCCAGGCAGGGCAGGCAGGATGGACTGATGGGGGCAGTGCTGGACATCAGGCACAGGCAGTAGTGTAGTGATGATTCTGGGGGAGGCGTCAGCATTTGAGGCAGTTTGAGCATCTTTCTTTGCAACTTTGTCTTTTAAATGCTAAAACTGGTTCAGTGTTGAGAAGAAGGTGGTTCTCAGCAGATGCCAGAGGCCTCGTGGAGACAGAGCTGGCACGCACCTGTGCCACGGCCTGCTCCTTGTTGCTGCCAGCCGACCCTGAGAGCCTGTGCCCGTGTCTGCGCCCTGTGCTCTGCTCCCATGAGTCTCGCTGGGCTGCGTGCTTCCCATGGCTCTCTGTGTGTTGTGTCCTGGGCGAGTGGCATTCCCTGCAGGGCCCAGTGAGCAGCCTTTGTTCCCAGGGGTGAGTGTGGCCTAGCTGGTGCCTGTGTCCTTACCTCCCTCATGATTCCCCGACCTGGTTCTGAAGGTTCTCTTGTTGCACCTCTGTTCCTCCCTGGAGGGTGGGAGACGTGGCCTGGCCTCTGTGGAGCGCACAGCGAAGGCGGGAAGCGGCCAGTGGGCAGAGAGGCCAGACAGGAACGTCTCTGCTGCAGTACCTCGAGAGACCCTGGCTCCTCTGTGCCCCCAGCCCAGGCCCTCAGCAGGGCTCCTTCCAAAGGCTCCTTGCTCACCACCTGCAGCCTTGGCAATACGGGGACCCAGACCAGTGAGGTCTGCAGGCCTCTGCTGTGCTCTGCCACCCCTCAGACAAAAGGTGCCCCAACTTGGCCCCTGTGGTCAGTGCTGGCGGGGTGAGTGGCTCTCCCCATCCTACAGGGAAGGTGCCCAGCTGGGTCCAGGCCCTTCCTGTACTCTGTGGGTCTTGCTCTGGGGCCATGCTGTCCTGTCCCCAGTAGGGGACAGAGAGTGTTTCTGGAACAGCAAGCTCATAGGAAGGCAGGGCCAGGGGTGGCTTTGAGTGGGCCCCAGCCTGGCCTCTGAGAGCAGCTTGTTGCTGTCCACAGCCTGGTGGTCAGCTGACAGCAGTCCCTTGTTGGGACTGATGCTCATTCCCATGGGGACTGGCTCTCTTGGGGGTGTCATCAGGGACGCTGCCTCGGGACCCTGTGCATTTCCCTTACGTGAGGCCTGTGCTGTGCAAGCAGATTGATGTGTTTCCTTTCATTCTGGCAGGTAACACAGGGAAGTCTCATTTTTAAAATCGTGAACTCTAACATTGTATTGCTGCAGGGGATGGGCCTCGGCCAGGGCCTCGCGGCCCTGCTTGGACTGTCCCTCCCACGCCTTCTGCCAGGGCCTGCACTATGTTCAGGCGCATTTTGGGGGAGGGAATTAGTTTAAGACTGATTTCTCTTTCTTTTATTGCCATCACTTAAGGATAATCTAAATGTAATTACCTTGATAGAAGCATAATGCAATTCTAAATAATTACAGCCCACTGCATCTAAAACTAACAAAACTTTCCCTGTTGATTTATGGGTGCTTTTGGCTCGGCATGAATTTCAGATGATGCCTCTGGGAGCAACACTCCAGATAATGTGAGGCCATTTTTAAAAAGCAGATTTGTGTAGTCGATCGGGGTGAATCATTTTTTTCCTCTTGCCCGTAGTGAGAAATTGGTTGTTACCATAGATCATAGGCCCTGCCGCAGCTCTGGTGAGAGATGAATTAATTCCACTAATGCTCCAAGCAGGCCTTCACGGCAGGGCTGCAGGCGATAACCTCCCCAGCCCCTCTCCTCTCTGCGATTTATGCCGTCTTTTAGTGGATGAGACTGCATTCGCAGTCCGTCTGTGGCTCGGGAGCCTGTTAACAGCGACTGGAGCAGAGGCCACACGTGGAGAGTGGGAGACCCGGCCCAGCACAGATTCCACCTGAGCTGCCACCGCCCTCCAGGAGCAGAGGAGCCTCCTCAGTGTGAGGGGTGTGAAGCTGCTGCCATTCCTATCTGGTCCTGGGAGTCCACAGCTGAAGGGTTCAGAAGGTGGTCAGTGACCAGAAAGTTCTAGAACATGACCAGGAGGGAAGAGCCCCATCAAACAATTGAGGGGCCTCCACCCACCCACACAGGCACCCAGGCAACTGCGTCTGCATCTGGGGCCTTCCGGGAGCCCCGAGATTCTGAGCATGTGGGCCTGTGGCAGGACCCAGGGTTCCTGTCCCTGTGCCTCCCTCCCATCCTGCACCCTGAGCACAGCCATGTCCATGCAGGAGAGTGTGCCCTCTGGGCACAGCCTCGTGTGTTGGTGTGTGCCTGAGTATGTTGGGGAGGGCACACTGAGGACCTGTCAGGTGGCACCTGTACCAGGACGATGTGGGGGTGTGGGTGCCTTTGGGCCACCCTCCCCACCTTGACCCTGAGTACTCAAGCTGGGCCGGAAGCAGGACCTCAGCCCAGGAATTAGGGATGTGGACCCTAACTCTGTCCCTTTCTCTAAGGAGCCTGTGTTCTTGGACAGGTCAGGCCCTGCTTTCCTCTCTGCTGACCACCTTCTGGTTACAAAGGGTGCGTGGGCCACTGAGTGAGGGTGAGGCTGTCTCCCTCATGGTCCCTGGAAGATAGCACTGCTTCCAGCCCAGGCCCGGGCCGTGTGGGTGGCCCTCAGGGCCACAGGCGTGAGTGTCGGCGTCATGCGCCCTGTCGTCTTATGCTGTGGGGTCTTTTAGAAATGCAGTTTGAACAACGTGTGGTCAGAGTGATGAGCGTATCTCAAAAGGAAGATGTTTTCTGCAGATGTCTCATCAAGACATTTGGCTATAACAAAATCACACTTTCTTTGTTTCCCTTTCCGTCCTTTGATGGTGTGTCACAGTTGTCCATGATGGTGGGGTTCATTGTGACGTGTTTGTACATGCACACACTGCAGCTGTGTCATTTGGCCAGTATTCCCCAGTGCTTGCCCTTTCCCTCCCTCCTGACCTGATTCCTTTCCTCCACTCCCCTCAACTCCCTTTAATTTTCATGAGGGTCAGCACCTGTATTTCCCTTTGTCCTCTTTGACTTCCACACAGGAGGGAAACGTTGAGATTGGCTTATCTCGCTCAACACGATGTCCTCCAGTTCCACCCATTTTCCTTCAAATAACAGTTTCATTCTTCTTTTTGGCTGAATAAAACTTCATTGTTATGGTTTAGATATGAAGTGTCCATCAAAAGTTCATGTGTGAGACAATGCAAGAACGTTCAGAGGTGAACTGAGGGGTTCTGAGAGGTGTGACCTCCTCAGTGATGGTCCACTGATGCGGATTAAGTGGGCAATACCTGCAGGCACACAGGGCTGGAGGAGGTGGGTCCCTGGGCCCTGCCTTTGGGGTTTTTATTTGTCCCTACTGAGTGGAGCTCTCTGCTTCCTGGTTGCATGTTCTGAGCTGCTTTCCTCTGCCTCACCTTCCTGCCATGATGCTCTGCCTCACCTCAGATCCAAAGTTATGTAGTTGGCTGACCATGGACTAAACTCTGAACCTCTAAGCCAAAATAAACTTTTCCTCCTCCAAATTGTTCTTCTCAGTTCTTTTGGTCAGAGTGATGACAAGCTGACTAAAACATCCATTGTGTGTATGCAAACCACGTTTTCTTTACCCATCCATTTGGTGATGAACACCTAGGCTGGTCCCATGGTTTGTTGTGAATAGTGTAGCTATAAACTTGGGCGTGCATCATGTTTTTTATTTTTTATTTTTTTATTTTTTGGTACCAGGGATTGAACTCAGGGACACTTAACCACTGAGCTACATCCCATCTGTTTTTATTTTGAGACAGGGTCTCCCTTAGCTGCTGAGGCTGGCTTTGAACTTGTGACCTCTTGCCTCAGCCTCCCAAGCCTGTGGGATTTCAGGAGGGCACCACTGCACCCAGTTTATAGAAAGAAGCAGTGAAAGGCATGGTGGCCTCACCAAGTAGCTCAACTGTTTGTCCAAAGAAATTCCAGAGAGAAACAGTGGGGAGCAGTGTTGGGAAAGGTACGGGGAAATCTTCCCCACAAAAAGCTGAATATTCAAGCTCAGCGTCTCCAGATTCAGAGCAGGGCATGTAAGAATCAGTCCATACCCAGGCACTTGAGGACATTGGGAGCAAAACAAAAACAAAAATAAGAACACCTTAAAAACTGCCAGAAAGAAGACATGCCCGGGACTGACAGCTAGAGCTGCGGAAGGTGGCTCTCCAGCAAGGGGCCAGGGAGCCGGAGCCCAGGGAAGGTGGGCAGCAGTCCAGCACTGGAGTCCCCAGCACAGAAGTAGCTGGACGCTGGGTGGAAACATCCCTGGGCATGGGCAGGAGCACGTGGGTCAGGAAGAGGAGCCCCTGGTCCTGATGTCCCCATTCCCAGAGCCCAGCATGGCGGTGGACTGCAGGATGGAGGCTGGCAGCAGGCGGCTGGCAGTGGGTGGCTGGCAGCATGGGTGCTGCTGAGGTTGAACATGGGGAGGAGCAGGCACCGGAGATTCTGTGTGTGGAGGTCTTGAAGGCACTGCCTTGAGCTGAGTACTGAAATTAGGAATTGCACTGAGGACGGAAGGGGAGTGGGAGGAGCGATAGCCATGTGCTGGGCAGCTGTGGTCCAAGGGAACTGGTGACCAGGGGAAGCTGAAGAAATGGGGACCAGGGCCAAGAGATGTGGGGTCAAGGGCAGGGCTTTATTTAACCACCAAAACTGTTTCTATTAGAGGAAATAAAGTGCCACCCACAAAATTCCTTGGAGCCTGTTTCTCAGGACACTTCCTTGAGGCAGGGAATATGATTCACCATCAGTTAGCTGAGTCCAGTGTGACCACCTGCCCTGGACAGCCCGGACTTGATGGAGGAGCCAGGCTTCACCTGTCGTCTGGGGCCAAGCACCGCAGGCTCGTCCCCAAGCCCGGCCCCGAGGGAGGGTAGTTGCACCTCCTGCCTCCCGTGGCTGCTTCCCGGTGCTTGCTGAGGGCCCCTCCCGAGGGCAGGATCCTGCCTCCAGTGCTGCTCATGACATGAGGCGCTGCTAAGATCACAGCCGAGAGGTGGTTCAGCTTGTAGTCACACACCAAGTGATCAGCAGCCCGTTGGAGCACCCCAGGCCCGGAACCTTTTGTGGCCCTGCAGACCCCACTGCACAGCCAGGTGCTATGCACTTTGCCTCCCTGCATGAGTGTGGGCACAAGTGGGCAGTGATGCTGGGGAGGGCTGCCCGGGCACAGGGACCCTGTCCAGCCTCTGCCCTCCCCACCCCTTCCTGCTCTGGGCCACCCCGTGAGTGGTGAGGGAGACCAGCAAGTATCCTCTCGTTTCAGGGAGGGAGAGAAGGTGTGGCTGAAGCCATCACCAGTGGTCCTTGGTCCACCCCCCGCCCCCCCGCACCATTAGCAGGTGTCAGAGGGACACCTTAGATCAGTGGCTTGGAAGCAGCAGGATTCGCTTCTCAGGCTCTCCACCTGGGGGCCTGTTTTAGTCCACCTTTCTCACTGCTGTGACTAAAGGACCCAAGCAGCACAAATGCAGAGGGGAAGAGGTTTATTCAGGCACTCACAGTCTCAGAGGTCTCCGTCCATAGATAGTAGGCTCCATTCCTTGGGGCTCAAGGTGTGGCTGAATATCATGGCAGAGTGTGTCGCAGAGAGAAGTAGCTTACATGGAAAGCAGGAAGCAGAGAGAGACTCCACTCTCTAGATACAAAATATATTCCCTACAGCCACATCCCCAATGAACCTCTTCCTCCCGCAATACCCCACCCATCTCCAGTTACCACTCAGTTAATTTCATCAGGGATCATCCCACTGATTAGGTTGAGCCTTTTGCAACCCAATCATTTCTCCTCCAAACCTGCTTGCATTGTCTCACTTGTGAGCTTTGCGGGACTTCTCACATCCAAACTTCTGATGCTAACACACTTGCAGAAGAGCCCAAGACCCAGGTGCTGGCAGACTCAGTGTCTGGTGAGGGCTGTGTCCTCTTGGGGCCACTGCTGCCCCCGCCCCCCACGGGGCAGAAGGAAGGAAGGGGCACAAGGGCCCAGACTCCGTTTGGCAAGTCCTTCTGGAAGTGCGTTACATGGGGAAGGAGGGGCCCTGGTGACCTGACTCCTCAGGCCCCTGCAGTACCAGGGCACTGGCAGTAGAATCTCAACATGGGTTTGGGGACACGTTTATACTTAGCTCTTCCTTGGGGCCACCCCGCATGAGAATAAATGCCGGTCCCACGCCGTGCTGGGTGGCCTGTCCCATGCCTTCCCACGCTGGGCTCCTGCTGCTGCTGACTCGGGCGGGCTGTGCCTCAGTGCTGACAGTGCGGTGCCCTCTGGGCTGGCTCACTGTCTGACCTTTGTTTTTCAGTGCAAATGGTCAAGAAAAGGCTTCATCCGGACGAGGTGGTGCATTGCTGACTGGTATGTTCCTGGGCACAGGACTGCTGAGTGCTCTGACCTCCTGCTGTGTTCCGCACGTCTCATCAAAGGCTCTGTGGTCTTGCCTGACCCCACGGGCACTCCCTGACCTTTTCTGTTTGTGGGAGATGCACGTGATGCAGAGCTGTTGCGACGTCCTGTACATCAAAGCTTCAGGTGCTCAGCACATGAAGACACAGCCAGGTCCTCAGGGAGCCTCTGGTGACCCTCAGCCTGCAGCCTGTGCAAGACCACCTTCCTTCAGAGAGACCTGCCACAGTTCCTGCCTCCCTGCCTGTCCCCGTGTGGTGGTGGAATCCCATCTGAGGTTCTGCCTTCCCTCCAGGGGTCTCTGAACCCTCACTGCCTGAGGGTCTATTGCTGTAGGGAAGAACTTCTCTGCTCACAGCTTAGAGTCAGCCATTGCCTGGACTGTGGCTTCTGTTGCTCCAGTGGGGTCTGACCAAGGTCCTGTGGACAGTGGGCTGCTCCTGCTTGCCTGTGATAGTGGCAGAGGGAGACAGAAGAGCCCAAGGAGGAGCTGCAGTGCCTCGTGGCCTAATGCAGGAGGAGGCTGGCCACCACTGCTGCCCTTTGCCCTTGGTCTCAGGGACTAGCCCTGGTACAGTGGGAGGGACACCATGCGCGTGCACACCTGGGGTGGTCATCAGGCTGGTGGAGCAGAGCACTGACCTGCAAGGCTCTGTTTCATGACTTTTGCTGTGAAGGGGACAGGGTTCAGCGCGAGTATCCCACGGAGGACTGCATGTGGCAGTGAATGCTTGGAGCAGGGCTGGGCCTCCTGATGAGGTGGGCACAGCCACACCAGCTGGGGCCCCCTGCGCCCTGCAGGGTGTGGGAAAGGCTGCCCCAAGTCAGATCCAGCCTCGCCGAGGCCCTGTGTAAGGAGGGTCCATCAGGGCTGCCGAGGTCTTCCTCGGGCTGTGTGCTCAGCCTGCCTGTGTCGTCCGCTTGGCTCCCACTGCGGGGTACCTGAGGGTGATGCAGTGGGAACTGAGGATGGGAGAGGAGCTTCCTCCTCCCTGCTTAGCATACAGCTGCGGTAGGTTCTGAAATCCTGTGCGGGTCCTTTCCTTAAAGACAGCCCTTGCTTGGCCTGGCCAGAGTGCCTGCATTTGTAAGGGTTATTGAGACTTAACGAGAGGCCTCGCATCCTCTGGCCTCAGGAGCTGATGCTCCAGGTAAGCCTGGTGTGGCTGAGGACAGGTGTGTGGGTGGGCCAGTGGCTCCCCCACAGAAGAGGCAGGTGCTGATGCATGCTCCCCAGGGTATCGGGAAGGGCAGCCCTGGTCAGGGCAGCTGAGAACACTGGCTCGTGGTCACCTGGTCCTTTTCGCTCTTTGCTACAGTGCCTTCGACTTGGTGAACATCCATCTTTTCCATGATGCATCCAACTTAGTGGCCTGGGAGACAAGCCCTTCCGTGTACTCGGGCATCCGGCACAAGGCCCTGGGCTACGTGCTTGACAGGTAGGTGCTGCTGTGCCCCGTCCGCTTTGGAACGTGGCATGGTGGTTCATTTTTTCCTGTTTGGCAGTGGCCCTTGGAATGTAGGAACCCTGTCCCTACCCGCTGACTTGAGCAGGCCCTCCCCATAGCCTCTGTTTCCTTCCGCATTTGTGGGAAAGACAAGAAAACAGCTCTGTGGAGACCTGTGGCAGGACGTAAGTTCTGACAGTGACGTCGGGCCTCCGGATCACAACAGCGGCATCCGGCTCTGGACTGAGAAGCAGATGCTTCCTGGGGTTGCACTGGAGGGGCAGCGTCCTCCCTAGTTGTCTGGTGGCTCCTGGTTGCCGCACCCAGTCTGTATGTCCTAGAGCAGAGCCAGCTATGTAGGGTCTGCTTGGGGCCTGGCCGATGGCCCTGCACAGCCCTGCTCCACCTGGCTCTGCCCTTCTGCCATCCTGCTGGTCAGGCCTTGCTTCCCGGGAAGGGCCGTGGGACCTGAGGAGGGGAAAGTGGCCTCAGTGACCATCAAGTCCAGGGCCGCCCTCCTCCTGCCTGGGCTCCCAGCTGCCCTGGTTCCTACCTGGATGCTCCAGGTCCTCCATCCTCTGTGATGTCCCAGCTGACCTTCGATGGGTCAGCTGATGTGCAGATGGGCCTTTTGCCAAGGTTCAGCCCAGGCAGCCACGTCTGGGCTCACCCTCTGCGCCCTCTCCGTGGCCCTCACACTGGCACCCTCTTCTCCCAGCAGCTGCATGGCCAACGGTCAGCTTGAGCGTGCAGCACAACCTCCTGTAGGTCTGAGACTGTCTGGTGCCCTGAGGGATCTCTGATTTCACTGGAGGCCCACAGTTTCCCAAGGGACCCTACCCCAGCATGAGGAGCACAGCATTGTGCCTGAGGGGACTGACTCTGTCTGAGTCAGCCCCTCCCCATCGGGCTCTGGCCTTCCTCTCTCCAGCACCTGCTCAGGCCTCCCCCTCCCAGGCCCAGCCTCACTCTCTCCAGTACCTACCCAGGCCTCCTGTTCCCAGGCCCAGCCTCCCTCTCTCTAATACCTACCCAGGCCTCCCCATTCCAGGCCCAGCCTCCCTCTCTCCAATACCTACCCAGGCCTCCTGTTCCCAGGCCCAGCCTCCCTCTCTCCAGCACCTTCCCAGGCCTCCCGATTCCCAGGCCCAGCCTCCCGTTCCCAGGTCCAGCCTCCCTCCTCCAGCACCTGCCCAGCTTCTTTTCTTCTAAACGCTGTCACAGGGCACTTCCTGTCCTTGCTTCTGGAAGAAGGTGAGGTCTGTGATTATGGTGTCATGCTCAGCAGAAGGGCCATACTGTCCCCAGGCCACTACCCGTGTCTGGGATGATCACACATTTAACTACTCGTGGCTGTGTGGACAGAGGCCCTGGCCAGGGTGTGCCAAGGGCTGGACTCAGGAAGGAAAGCCAGGATGCAGCACTGGGTGCTCCGAGCTCTGGGAGGCTTCTCGGGAGATTCCGACTGAGGGAACAGTACGCAGAAGAGGCTGCTGGAGGGCCCACCCCGCGTCTGTGGTGTGTGTCCAGCATGTCTGATTCTCGAGGGCAGAGCCGTTAGAGTCCATGAGAGGAGACCCCGAGTCTGGGCATGTTCCTCCCTGTCAAGCAGGGACTGTGACCTGAGGGCATGTCCTGAGGAGTTCCTGGTGTCAGGTGGCGTCAGGAGGAGGAGCCGCCCGGGGAGGACCCCTCGCAGACACCCGGGTGTGGGCTTGCCTTCTCACTGTCCTTCGTGAGCGTCCTGTGTGCATGGGGCACTTGGTGTGTGAGCGTGCACGTGTGTCCACGTTGGTGCACGCGCCATAGCTCTGCCTGTGTGTCCTGAGGAGAGTGGGGAGCCTGGAGCCACCTGGGCCTCTCCTCCTGCCATCTCCATCTCTGCTTGGCCATTCACCAGGCATGTGGCCACCACTTGCTTCTGGGACATGCCTTCCGACCTGGGAGAAGTTGCCCAGGGCCCTGCAGTTCAGTCCCTTTCCTTGTCTGACCACGTCTGACCCCATCCTCAGCATGAGGGCTCCAGGGACTGCTGGCGTCTCCCAGGTCCTGGCAGAGGAACCAGGGGTGTGGATGTGTCCGGATGCTTCTGCTGCCTGGCATGTCGCGTGCCCTAGCTGGGGCTGGCCCCGAGCTGGAGGCAGGCCTAGCCTGAAGGCTGGGCTCTCGCTCTCCTGTTGTGAGGTGCGGCGCTGGCAAGTGGCTGTGGGCTCAGGGCTTTTGTCCTGTGGCCACATCCTTGTCCAGTCCCCTCACTGGTCAGTCTCTTGCACTTTGTGCACCTGCTCTGGAGTGCCTTCTGCTGTGGCCTTGCATGGCCCCCCTGTGCAGAGGCCCACTGCAGCTATTGCCCACCTGCTCCTGGCAGGGAACACTGGACACGGCTGCCCCGAGCAAGGCCACGCCTTGGAGGATGGCAGGCGGGTGCACCTCAGGAAGGGCCTTGTGTCTGCAGGCCCGAGGCTGCCTTAGTCCCAGGCAGGTGGCCCTGAGTCCCTCCCAGTGGCTGAGAACTGACTGACCCTGTGCACTTGTCCTCTGGGCTCCCTCTCTGGACAGCGAAGCTGCAGCCCTGTGGGTGGAGCTGTGTCCACAGCAGTCAGGTGTGGCACCAGGTTTCTCAGGGACCTCCCAGGGAGCCTAGGAGCCAAGGGAGATCTGTGGTCCATTCAGTCTTGGTGACCACGGTCGGGCTGCCCGTGTGACGAGGCAGTAGACTGTGTCATTGCCCCATGCTGCCGTCCTGCATGGCCCCAGGAAAGCGGCCTTGGGGGTTTGGGGCCACTTTTCTTCATCTTCCCACGAATGGCTTCTGTGGCGGACTCAGCCAGCCGCAGATCCGGACCTCCGCCGTGCAGGGTTGGGCCACGGGCACAAAGGGGTGCTCTGTGGGAGCAGTGAGTGATGGGTCGCCTTCCATCGCGCTGCTGACCTTTTGGCAGCCACCAGCAGACTGCATTCTGCTGTGCTGATTGGGGAGGACAATGCTGCTCCGGCCCTTTGAATGGACATTGCCACCAACAGCGCCGCATTCACAGCAGCACTGGGAACTGCTGTGAGCATTGTCTGCCCTCCCTGCTGAGCTGCAGGAGGCAGTGAGAGTCCATGGGGAGGCGGCCTGCTCTTGGCCAGGTCCTTCTGTGTAGCTCCTGGGAGTCCATCTCCAATGGAGCCGCAGAAGCAGGTGTTGATGGCCTAAGAGCAAGGTGGGCTCCGTACCCATCTCAGGCCCTGGGGGTGCCCTGTGAACACTGCCCTTTCTCTCCATCTGAGATCGTTCCAAAGTGCACAGGTTATTAAAGAAACAAAACAGAGACAGGTGCTCCGAGCCCATGCTCCTCCCAGCAGCCCTTGTGGCGAGTGGCATGGGCACATGTGCAGGTCTGTCCCAGGGTGCCACGTGGCAGTAGGACAGGGGTGCCTGACATCCCAGGGCCAGGTGGAGCTGCCCCTCATTTCAGCTTGTGATTACCATTGCCTTTGGATGTGATTGATGTTCAAGGCTTCAGAAGATGCCATTCAAACGTCATCCAAAGCAGCCTGTGAGTTTCTCAGGCTTCCTTCCTTCCTTCCTTCCTTCCTTCCTTCCTTCCTTCCTTCCTTCCTTCCTTCCTTCTCTCTCTCTCTCTCTCTCTCTCTCTCCCTCCCTCCCTCCCTCCTTTCTTCCTTTTCTTCTTTTCCTTTTCCTTCCTTCCTTTCTTCCTTCCTTCCTTCTTCCCTTCCCTCCCCTCCCCTCCCCTCCCCTCCCCTTCCCTTCCCTTCCCTTCCCTCCCCTTCCCTTCCCTTCCCTTCCCATTAAACCCAGTACATTGGGCATGCTACCACTGAGCCACATCCCTGACCCGGGGTTTCTAATCAGAGATAATAATCTCTAATTTTTGTGCAATTTATGATTTCTTTTCTGGCCTCCCTTGTTGTTAAAAGCAACACACCCCTGATCAGTGAGAAGAGGTCCGGCATGTTGAGCTGGTCTGAGGGGTGCTGGGGGAGCAGGGGCTGGAGGAGACCTACCTGCCACTCTGGGCAGTGCCCACACTAGTCCTCATTGCAGACTGGTCCCTCTCCCGATGCGAGGTCAGCTCTTGGGGGCCGGGGCATCCCTGCACTTGCCTTCCTGAGATGCTGACCATGGACATGTCCTGAAGTCTTCCTGAGCACTGGACCAAGAAGTGAGGCCCTCTGCGAGTGACAGCGCTCTTTCTGCCCACTCTGAAATGCAGCCTCCTGGTCAGCAGACATTTCCACATTACAACTGTGAAATCCTGGCATAAAGCGCCCCTCTGTCCCCCCATTATTTTCTCACAAACATAGTCTATTGTCACAGTGCTGAAGTTAATTTGATCAACATTGGGACATTTAACTTTTATGTCCAGTCAAAAGAGTTGTTTCATGCTCATTTTGGGCATTCAAAGGAAATGATTGCCAGAAAAATAATGTTCCTCTGAACAATCCGGAGCAATTAGTTTCCCAGGGAGAGGCCCTGTGACGCGGGCGGCCACACAGCTCCCTTTGTCGCGGTGTGGACGGTCATCCGTCAGCTGTCAGCCCGCTCAAAGACCCCGCCATCCAAGGGCTCCTCTGTAGGCCGTTCCCAGAGCTCGCCTCGCTCCAGAGAGCAGAGGGAAGCCCCTCGCTTCAGGCAAGGTCGCTCCTGGCTGAGGATTCCGGCCATTCAGGTGCTCTGCCTGGTGGCCATTGTGGTTGTGTGCCACCCAGTCAGGCTTCCTCAAGACTTGCGGGCTCCAGGACACCTGCTGTCCCTCTGGGCTCACCCTGTCCAGCACAGACCCCTGCAGCACCCCAAGGGCCCCTCCATGTTCCCCGCTGCTCCCTACACGGTCCCGGCCTTCCAGCATCTCCACAGCACCCTCCTGCAATGGGCATGTGAGGCCGCGCCGGCCAGCTGCAGGCCTGGGCTCCTGTCAGGTGGCTGGTGGAATCTGTCCTTGTCTTGGCCCTGCTGGTTCAGCCTACGGGGAGGCAGTGTGGCCTGGTGCCAGGACCCGCCCCTTCCCTGCACGCTTCCTGTTGGTGAGGAGTGGGCGTGTGGATGCCTCCGGTGCCCTGTGCCCTTTGCCCTCTGCCCGCCTTGCTCCTGCACTGTGGGCTCGGGCCTGTCACTGCACACTTCTGTGCGAGGCACGAGCCAGTGCATGTCCACCTCTGCAGTGGTGTGGGGCAGGCGTGTCGGGGTCGGGTGTTTGCACGCGGGTGTCTACAAGTGAGGCTTTAGCTTTATCTGAGTGACCGCATTTCTGGCCTCACATGAGCTGCTTCCTCACATCTCTCTGCTCCCTTGGGACTCCTTGAGGGGAGGTTCTCAGTATTTTGGCAAAAGTTGCTGACCACCCATCCACCCTCCCTGGTGTGGGAAGGCCAGGCAGTTTCCAGTTCTCGGGAGCCAGTGAGGCTTCTCATCACGGCCCAAGCTTGTGGGTCCAGGGCTGCTCCACTCCCCAGGATCTCGGCTGTGGATCCTCAGCCAGTCTCCAGGGAAATGAAACACTGGGGAGCCTGAGCCACTTCTGTGCTGCACCCCGCAGCTCACAGTGGCATCCAACTAGTTGGACGGGCTGATGTCCCTGCCTTTGTGATGGACAGACTGTCCTCACCCTGCCTCCACAGTGTCAGGCAGACCATCAAAGCTATGGTCTGCACTGTCCAGGAGTCCCCAAGGCTACAGGCCCCGCAAGGGCAGAGCCACATTCAGGACACGCCTCCTGCGAGGGCTGAGTGGGGCCAGGTCGTGGAGAGTTTCACTGGCATTGTGTGCATTCCATTGGGATGAGTTTATTTAGGATGGCCTGGACACATCTGTGCCAGGTGGTCAGTCAGATGAGGGAAGATCAGGAGTGCTTCCCAGTGATCACATTGCTCTAAAGGTTTGGGATGGTTTGGGTAATTGATGGTGTCAGTGTTTTTGCTGTTTCAAATTGGCCAGTAAACTTGGTTTCCCCCACACTGAGAAGCAGACTGACGGTGGTCAGCTTCTGACTGAATGCAGGCAGCACATTGGCAAGCACAGTGCCAAAGACCCTCGCATCCCCCGAGTCAAAGCAAGAGAGGGGAGGAGGAGCAGCTTCCTGGTGTGTGGGGAGCACTGGCACGCGCTGGCCTCCAGGCCGTGTCTACCAGCCCACTGCGGCTCCGGGGTGCAAGGCCTGGGCATGTGCAAGCTCGCTTCTGGGCCAGGACTCCACGGCCTTCTGACTGTGGAGACCCACCAAGGTGTCTGAGACACCGGGCAGCCCCACTTAGGGCTTCAGTTTCCCTGCTGGGGAGTCGCCATGCCTGAGACCTTGTGAGTTCTGCGTCTGCTGGGACTCTCCTCCGGAGCCTCTGTCTGCCACGTCAGGGGGTGCAGTCCTGCGTCCTCCAGACACAGGTGGACAGGGCTCTGACTGAGCGGAGAGCTGGCACCTCCCCCAGTGAGGCTGTCATGTCCTGGAATCAGCTGTCAAAGCAGGAGACACTATTTCCAGGCCTAAGAAATTGATTTTTATGGCTCTTCTTGTGATTCTCTTTCTGAATCAGGCTCATGATATTGATGTGGGCCTACTTTTTAATCATAATAGCTACTGACAGGGTAATTAATTTTAAAACAACTCTTTTTTTTCTCCTGGTCCAAATGGCACTATATTGAAATTAACAGTGAGCTTGCAAGGCCGGGGCCTGGCACTCAGGCGATTGCCGGGTGGGTGACAGCCCCTTCATCTTGCTGCCTACCGCGCGACCTGCGGGGAAAGTGCTCTGTTAATTGGCTCAGGCTGTTACCTCAGAAGGCAGGGCAGGGGGCACGATCGCACAGGTTTTCAGCGATAGCCTCGCAGAAATCCAGCGTGCCCATGAGATGGCCTGGCTGGGTCCCTGGGGTCCCACAGTGTCTCTGTCCTGGCTGGACCTGTCAGGCTGTCTCTGAGCAGGACGGATGCAGGAGGGAACACCCAGCTCTCGACTTTCTAGAGTTTGTTCCTTCAGCTACGTCAGAAGCTTGCAGTGTTTATTTTTTAAGAGTCTGCCTCCCGATGGCCTCTGCTGCTTGGCCCGGCACTCCTTTGCTTCTGCAGTGGGACCGCCAGGCTTCTCTGCAGGTCCCCGTGGGCCTCTGCCTGCTGCGGTCAGAGCTGGGCATGGCCCAAGGGGCACAGCTAGTGGGAGCCCTGCTTTGGGGCTCTGGAGCATGCACACCAGTGCCCACGACACGTAGGAATCGCCTTGGTGTCTTGTGACCTGGCTGTCCCTGTGGCCTCGCTGGGCCAGCTCCCACTGGCCTTGCCCCCCTCGGACCTCGTGAGGCAACTGCAGCAGCTTCCCTGACTGCAGAGCTTCGAGTGGGGACGTGGGACCCAGCGGCAGTCTGCAGGGTCCTGCTGTGCCTGTGGGCCCTCGAGCGCTCCTGTGACCGGGCATGGGCACTTGCCGTGCAGCACTGTGGTTGGAGTGCCCATGTCTCTGTAGGTGGGCGTGAAGTCGGAGTCAGATTTGCATCCCCAGCATCGGGCGAGCTCGGGTGTGAAGAAAGAACAGCGCACACTCTTGTCTGTTAGTCCAGGCGTGTTTGTCTCCTGGGGCACTTTACATCTGAGGGACGAGCACTCCTACTCTGGGGCCAGACGACCGCAAGCAGCACCAGAGGCAGCGCTGGTGTGCGGCTGTGCAGAGCACTGCGGCTGCCGGGGCGCCTCCTGGTCCCGTCGCCCTGTGCCTGCAGAAGGCTTGCTTCCCTCAGCTCTCTCTAAAATGGCACTGGAGCCAGAGAGGGAAGAGGCCCCGCTGCAGGAGGGCCATCTTCCAGGCAACGGGCCTCAGCCCCGAGCCAGGTGCCCAGCAACTCCCTCTTGCCCGTGCTCCTCTGATAGTCTCACGCAGGGCACTGCTCATCAGGCCACTGTCACCCACCCCAACGCCTTGCTGTAGGTCACCAGCCCTGTGCTTGTCCCCTGCAGCCTCTCTGCCAAGCTACACGGAAGCCACAGTGGGAGGGGGTGGGGTGTCAGGACAGGACCCCAGCCATGGGCAAGGCCCAGAGCAGCAGGTGCAGGTGTGAGCATGTCTGGGCCCCTGACTGCATGGCCTGAGTGTCTCCCTGTCAGGAGAGCCTGCCAGTAGCCTCAGGCCGGAGGGACATCAAGCAGGCCTAAAAGTGAAAAGATGCTGGACTGGCTGGACTGACAGGACCAGACTTCTGAGACTCTGGCAGCAGGACGCGGAGGGCACAGGTCATTCAAAGCTGGCAGCCTGTGAGCGGGAAGAGGGCCGGGCCCCTTGTTCAGACAGGACCCCTGGTGGGACGCTGTGCCTTGGGAAAGGCCTTATCCTCAGGTGCTGGGAACAGGTGACCTCTGAGGGTGCTTCTCTGCTGCCTTGGTCCTGGGGGGAGTTGGCAACAGCACACTGGAATAGGAAACTCTGAAGTGTCCCCCTTAGCTGGCAGGGGTTGGGCCTCAGAGAGCACAAAGCTCTTGTCCTGTGGGCGTCAATGTAGACACCTGGTTCCTCAGCCAGGACCATGGAAGCCAGGTCCAGGGGTCTGCAGGGCTGTCGTGGAGTGGAGGTTCTCTGGAGCCTAGGTTTCCCTGTAAAGACTTCCTGTGCATCCTGCTGAGAGGCCCAGGCACATGGGGTGGTCTTGGTCCCTCCCCGCAGTGAGGAGGAGGGGTGCAGCCCTCAGGCCCAGCCAGGCCCACCGCTGCCAGCACGGGCGTCTGTTCGTGAGCGGCTTTCCTACCCCGAAAGGCTGAGTTTTAAAAAGTAGATGAAATTACTGGCTGCTTATGTTTCTAATAATAACCTGTTAAAATATGGCCCTTCTCTTTAACTAACATTTAAATTGAAAGCAATTCCAGTTAAAAAGGAAGATAAGACTTTTTGTGGAATTTGGCAAGGAGATGTAACCATATGCAAGAGAAATGTGAAGAGTGCTAAGATGGTTTTTAAAAGAATCAGCAAGCTGGGCGTGGTGGCGCACGCCGATAATCTCAGTGCCTTGGAAGGCTGAAGCAGGAGGATCACAAGTTCAAAGCCAGCCTCAACAACTAAGCAAGATCCTGTCTCAAAACAAAAATAAAAAGGGCTAGAGATGTGGCTCGGTGGTAAAGTGCCCTGGGTTCCATCCCCAGCACCAAAACAAACAATGTTGTCAACAAGGGCTTCCCTATAAAAATTCACAATTTAGAAGGAGTGACAAAAAAAGACACAGTAGGTGATCCCAAGAGACCTGTGCTGTCTTGAGGTTGTGTGGGCAGCACCGGCTCCTGGGCCCCTGCTGTCCGGGGGCTCCAGGGTGAGCTGTGCTTGCCTCAGTGCCCCCCACCCCAGGCAGAGTGTGGAGGGGCCTCTGCACTTGGCCCGAGCAGGGAAGGTTCCTGGCAGCCGTGGGAAACGTGGGTGCACTTGCTCCCATGGAAGCTAAGGCTTCCCCCTGGCTGAGGTTGCCCGAGCAGAGGGAGGACAGGAGCAGCAGGCTGGTGAGAGGCTTCCCATGTCTGCCCCGGACATCTGGGACCACTGCCCAGAGTTGACAGGCCACCCTGAGATTCAGAAAGAAAAGGGCTGGGGACTGCAGGGAAACTGGCCCTGAACTCATGAAAATGGGGAAATGCAGATCACAGTAAGAGTGCCGAGGAAGGTCCCATGCTCACTGTCCCCGAGGCCCAGGTTGAGAGAAAGGAATCCCTTTCAATGAGGAGTCCGCTTAACTCAAGGGTCCAGTCGTGAGGGTGGACTGCACAGTGCCCCTCCCTCCCTCCCTCACCAAGGCACTAAGCAAACAGCAGGGCAGAGGCTGGGCACAGTGGCCACCACCATGACCTCTTAGCAACCTTGTTCTTCCAACCCCGCGTGTGGACATCCTTCAGAAGCTTGCCACAGACCGCGGTGTGACACCATGGCTGCAAAGCTGGAAGTCAGGAGATGGGCCGTTTGCTTCTCTTGATTTCTCACACCAACGAACCAAGTGGAAAATGCGCAGGCCGTGATTCATCAGCTACTGTCCTCCTGTGCCTTGGACCCACAGTCCCCCTCACACCCAGACCTCAGCCTGGCCTGCTCCGGCCCTCACCAGCACGGTGGCAGCCTACACCCCTGCCGAGCCAGGATCCAGCGGTGTGTGGAGGCTGCACCTGAAGCCCGAGCTGATCTGAGTGACAGTTCTGTCTTGCTGCAGCAGGGTGGTGAGGCCAGAGGCTGTCTCAGCCCACGGTCGACTGCTGGCTGCTAGCAGAGCCCTCCGCTCAGGGCTCATTTTGTTTTCAGATCAGATGTAGCGAGTGTTTGCCTCAAAAGTAAGAGCACTGATTGTGTTGCTGCATTGTCGGGCGGACGGGGACTCTGGCGACGTCTGTAAGGGATGCTGCTTCACGTCCTCGTGTGCTCATGGAATGGATTGTGATCTACTGAGAAACAGGGACCGTCAGCAGGGCGACAGCCAGCTCAGATAAATCTGTGTGTCTCACATGCAGTGAGACAACTTGGAGGCCCCAGGAAGGATGAAGTGTGAATGTTCCCAAACAGGAGGAGCCTGTCAGGCGCACGGGCAGCGTGGCGGTGCTCGGCCTGTTGTGGGGTCAGCTACACAGTGCCTGCTCCCTGTCCACCTGACACGCTCCCCGCTGTCGTCTTGCTTCTCCTGGACGTTGGTTTCTCTGGCTTGTGTCATTGGCTGCTGCTTCTTCCTCCCTGAGGTGCTTTTCCACTGAGCCTGGTGTTAGCAATGTCCTCTGTCCCCCTGACTTGGGGGAGCCGAGTGCTGGCCTCTGTGCTGGGTTCTGGGGCACCGAGGAGCCCTCGCTGTGGTTTCCCTGCAGGAGGGGGATTTGGTCAGTGTCCCCACCTGTGGTGATCTCTGTCTCCTTTTCTCTCCCAGAATCATCGATCAGCGATTTGAGAAAGTCTCCTACTTTGTCTTTGGCGATTTCAACTTCCGCCTGGATTCCAAGTCCGTCGTAGAGGTAGGCACTGTGACCTCTCCTTCAGGCCTGGTGGGGTGGAGAAATGTCAGAGTGTCATCTGTTGTGGGCGACTCCTGTGTTACTGCTGTCACTGGTCACACTGTCAGGGCAAAAGCTCCTAATGAAGCTTCTCTCTGCCAGAGGAGGGCCTTTCCAGCTACATTTCAATTATTTTGTTGTTGTTGTTTTGGGCATTTTTTTGTACAGGGGATCCAGAGAGAGGGGCTTAACCACTGAGCCAGATTTCTCGCACTTTTAATTTTTTATTTTGGGATAGGTCCTTGCTGAGTTGCTCAGGGTCTTGCTAAGTTACTGAGGCTGGCTTTGAACTTGGAATCCTCCTGCCCTGGCCTCCTCCTGTTGGGATCACGGGCGTGTGCCAGTGTCTGGCTGGAAGCCCATTTTAAATTTTGTGTTTCCCTGTCTGCGGACTGGTGGTCCCATTTGGTTTAATAAGGCATTGGTGTCTCTCAGTCTTTGGGAACTCAGAGGCCATACTGGGTGCTACAAACCAGGCATCGGGTCCCCATTGACCATGAAACTGGCACTGCTCATTCTGTGGCCCAGAGATGAGCAGCAAGGCCACTGAGGTTGGTGGGAAGCAGTGTGGCCAGGGTGTGCCAGCAAGGGAAGCAGACTGCACAGCCTGGCCTCCATGGTGAGGTGCAGCAGGAGGGTGTGGCCCTGCACCTCAATTTTGGGGGCAGGCTGAGGACTCTTTCTGCTCCCGGCTATTCTCTCTCAGTTCCCATGTGGTGGTGGGCTGTGCCACTGCCCAGGCAGCAGCAAGGGAGAGGGGCAGAAAGCAGAACACCCACCACCTCCACCCACACCCATGCAGCATGTGGGCAGGCCCGTGGCTTCCACCCTGAGCCCAGCTGACCTTTTAGAAGCGGGTGTGGCAAGGCATAGACCGGCACAGCAGGAGCAGCGTGGAGACGTGCGCCACCTGGAGCTCTTATCTTCCGATTAGTAGTCCTGGTTCTGAAAACTGTCACGTTAGCCTTCCGTGATCGGCGGAGACTCATTTCTTAAGGACAGAACTGAGCAGGCTTGGCCTGTCCTCTGCTTGCTCTGGTAGATGGAGGTGGGTGATGTCTGCTGAAACCCCTGCCTCCCTGTGTGGTTGAGTGCCAGGTGTGCAGGCCTGTGCACGCTGGGTTGCACAGGTGGTCTCCCTGGATGCTCGTGGCACCTGGTGGGGACACAGCTTCGCCCGACCTGGAGGAGGAGGAGGAAAGCTGCAATGGAGCTCAGGGCCCTGGGGAGCCCTCCACTCACGGGCCAGGTCTTCCTTCTCTGCTGGAAGCTGCTGTCGGGGGCCTTGACCGCAGGAGCAGGGCCTGCCCTGTGGCAGTCTTGGCTGCGTCTGACTCCTTCCCAACATGCTGGAGGCTGTCGCCCTCACTGGGCCCCCTCCTTGGAGGCTAAGCCTGAGGACTGAGTGCCACGTTCCCAGCCTCAACTCCCACTGCAGGCTCTGAGCTTGGTCCCTGGCCTGCTGCTTGGGACTATTGCAACACCTCTGCTGAGAAAGTGGTCAGTGGAAGGCCACAGCTGGCCAGTGCAGAGCTGCCCACAGTGAGGAGGAGGTCAGAGGAGCTTCAGGTGGCCTTCCTGCTGGGTGGAGCAGATGTCACAGGAAGGGCAGCCCGTTGTACCAGCAGGAGCCTCAGCAGGTGGGCGTCCCAACCTGCCCTACAGGCATGCTCTGTGGACTGCTGAGTGGTGGAGTGCGGAGTGGGGGCAGCTGGTCTGCAGGGCCTCTGTGACGTGCTGGACATGAATGCTGTGCTCCCTGCTGAGCAGGAGGCTCCGCCAGCTGTCCCCTCCCGCCCCCACAGGGCTGCTGGGCTCGGGGAAGGAGCTCTGCGGGCTCGACTTCTGGTGGAGCTTTCGAATGACCGAGCAGCGCAGTTTGTCTGTGGCCCCTCGGCCCCTCGGCCCCTCGGCTCTCCTCTCTGCCTCTCCTCTCTGCCTCTGTCTCCAAGTGCCAGTGTCCTGCCCACCAGGGCTGCATAAGCATGTTGTGATGGCCCTGGCCCTCGCCCTGGACGAGTGGATGGCCATTGCCCCAGAAGGGAGGCCAGTGAGACCCACAGCAGCACCCTGCCTGCTCAGCGCCGAGTGGCCCCTGGGCCATCAGTAATGCTCAGGAAGCATCTGTCGGCCCTGCCAGTGTCCACGTGTGGCCTTGTTGGCTGCTGCACTGGAACCCCACGTTTGTGCTGGGGAGGCCAAGTGTGGGTGGGGCAGCTGTGTTCCTTAGGCCACTGTCACAGGGTGGGTGGGGGCAGGCATCAGGGCATGGCAGGCAGGTGAGACCCCACCTCCCAGCTACCCCCCCGCTGCTTTTGGCTAGTATGTGGCCCCCCTGAGGCCCTTGGGAAAGCACCAGGCAACCCCACCCTCAGCTGCACGAGGCTCACAGCCTCTTCTTAGTGCCAGTTCGGTGGGTGATCCAGGTCCTCAGGATCCATGGACACTGTGTGGACTCGCCTCTGGGCTACCTGGACTCCTCAGCAGTGTTGAAGTGGTGCCACCGTCTGGGAACTAACTAGCAGATCAGGCCTGTGGAGGGTAAGGTGCGGCTCCCAGCCACATGTCACCTCGGACAGGACATTTGCCAGTGTGCCCCAGGCCTCTGCAGCCCCCTCACATCACAGTGGCCAGCTTTGTGGAGCTTCTAAACGTGGAAAGGCATGACTTCTGAGCTCATGCGCTTTAAGACACCTGTGGTGAGGAGTCCCACTCCCCCTGAGCATCGTGGCACCTCCAGATCAGCTTCCCTGCAGCCTGGCGGGTTTCCTGGCAGGACCGCCCAGGCCCAGCCTGCACAGGTGTTGTCCTCAGCCTCGTTGCAGCATGTGCCTCCAGCCGTGTCCCTGCGCAGCCGCACTGCACGCGCAGCACCTGCAGACGGCGGGATCCCAGGAGCAGCTGAGGAGCCAGGCTCGGACTCGCTCAGCCTCTCAGTGGTGCCTGGGGCTTGTGTGCTGGCGGCCAAGGCCATTTCCGCAGGGCCGCAGTCGCTGTGGGTGCTGGAGACAGCTCCCACGGCTGCCGTCCGTGTGCTGAGGTTTGGCTCCCTCTCCCTGTCCTCGGCTCTGAGGGGGCCCCGTGCCGTCCGTGTGCTGAGTTTGGCTCCCTCACCCCGTCCTCGGCTCTGAGGGGCCCTGTGTGGGGTCCGCCTGCCTTTCTCAGCAGGCTAGGGGCAGGATAGACCTTGGTCCCCAGGAGAGAGGAGAGTATGAAGAGGCGAGCAGAGGTCCCCAGCGGCCCCTCACTGAGAATGCTCACCCCACACCATCACTGCTGGTGCCCGTGCAGCTGAGGGGGGATGGAATGGAGGTGTGCAGGCTGCACTCCCAGAGCTCTGGACCTCCATGGGCAGCAGGCTCTGCAGCCCACAGGTCATCTGCTGGGAGGCACTGTCCTCACTCCTACATTGGCCACTGCCACCGACATACTCAGTGCCTCAGGAGTGTGGCATTGTGGGTGCACTGCATGATCACTCCAGCTTGGCTGGTGTGTCTGTGGTGTCCTCAAGTGGGACATCATGCCCTGAGTGGCCGTGTGGTGGCTGCCCGGCACTGTCTGTTCCCAGCATGCCACCTGCTGGCAACAGCTATTTGTGTGGCTGGTGGATCTAGTTCATGGCCCAGGAGAAACCCAAGGCTCCTTGTTCTGGCTACCAAATCGGCACTTGCAAAGGAGTGGGAAGAAAATCAATGGTTTTTAACTGAATTATTTGCTCAGTAAACAAACCAATGTGTCTTAGATCCAGGCATTAATTGTTGAAGAGGTTTAGTGGCTCTTTAAAATCTGTGGATAGCTCCTGTTCATTTGGCAAGTAAAAATTATCTCTACTTGCGTTTTGAACATACTTTACCAGCTGAGTAAAGCAGGCTGATGGGAAGCACAGACTGTGACTGAGGGTGGCGGTGTTTCAGCACCGTTCATCACGTGGAGCCTGCGCACTGGGTGGTGCCTTCCCTCCTGGTGAAGCTGCCATCAGCTGCCCGTGAAGATTTCATGTGCCCAGGAGGAGCCCACACCACCTCCCTGGAGCCTGCCCAGGCTGCGTCTCCCCAGCCACCCATCCTTTCTTGTCCCCACCGTGTTCTGTCATGAAAGAAGGGAGGACCAGTCTCAGGGACATCCCTACCCATACAGCCTCCAACCCAGTGCCTGAGGGTCCTACAGGACATCACAGCTCCATGCAGGCTTGCGCTCCAGCCATGGTGGCCCGAAGAGGCCATGTTGGGATGCCAGGTGCCACACCTGCAGACCCTGTCCTTAGGAGCAAGAGGAGGAAGCCACACCAAGCCTCGGTCCCTGTGCTCTTAGGGACATGTGCCCTCATTGTGAGTGGGTCACTCCCAAGTTCTTTTCAGTGGCCCAAGGTCGGAGCAAGAGGAAGGGTGCATTGTACCAGCCGAACTTCCCTGGAGAGCGTGCTGTGCTTTGAGTGGGTGCAGGAGGTGTGGCCCAGTGCAGACCTGCCCTCGTGTTCTGGAAGTGCAGGTGCCCTGGTGGCATGGCATGTAGGCCGGGTGGGTGTCCTCTAGAGTTGGAGCCAGCTTTTCTCCCAGAATGAGGGACGCTGTCTGTGTAATGCCTTCATGGTGAGGCTGTGCTTCACCCTGCCATGTCCTGAGCTGCACCCAGCCATGCCTGCTCTGTCTTCCTTCTGTTCTGCTTCCTGTGCTGCTGACGAGGCCTTGCTGGGCAGGGCCCATCCCATGACCCTGCCCTGCAGAGTACTCAGGACACCTTGAGCAGGCCATGACACTTCATGCTCTCTGGCAAAATTCGTCAAAGGTTAATTAAATCCATCTCCTAAACAATGAGGGCCAATGAGCCGGTGCCCAGCTACAGTAAATCAAATGCACTCAGTGCAGCGATTGTTCATCTTGCTGCTTGGGCAGGGTTGGGGGAGCCTCCAGGATGGGGACCAGGCTTGGCCCCAGTGGCTCTGGGAGCACAGTGGGGACCTGCTCCTCATTTGCAGCAGACAGAGGACTGCAGAGGTTGGATGGGTCTGCCCAAGTCCCTCCCACCTCGCCTGTGAAAGGGGCTCTGTATGTGCAGAGCGAAGAGCTCTGTCCCCTGGAGCCAGCAGCTTCTAGTGTTGAGATGCAGATCAGGCAGGCGCGCTTGTAGAGCAGAACCCAAGCGATGGCACTGTGATCGAGCTTGGCCCTGCTTCTGCCATAATTAAAACGCGCAGATTAAACACGATCGTCCCGTGCAGTCTAGAGACCCCTGCGTCATTACGCTCATTAATAATGCAGTCTCCGGCTCGGGCCTGCTAGGGATTTTCGGAGGATGTGTTTTATGCCTTGCGCAGTGGCAGCTGGCAGCTGGAGCGCTCAGCTGGTCATGGTGACGCATGGTGACAGTGGTACCAGGCGCACCCGTCTCCGTGTGGCCTGGCCATGCCACACCTGCCGTCCATCACCTCCTGACAGTGGCAGTGATGGATGTGTTTTGGGGGGCTGGTGGCCATTTTCAAAAACTAGTTGCCAGTTGTTGACAGGTCCATGCACGGAGCCAGCTGGGCCTGTTGAAGAGCAGGGTCCTTGAGGGTCGCTGCCGTCCTGGCCATTCTGGGCAGCGCTTCCTGGGTGCAGCTTTCAAAGCAGCCCTGAAGGAAGGCCCAGCTTTGGCTCTGGCCTCGGGAGAGGGTTGTCATGTGTGCCTAATGTGACGTCCTCTGTGTGGGAAGACCGTGGCCAGCAGGAGCTCCAGCCTGGTGGCAGGAACCCTGGCCAGACCACATGCCCTCCTGGTTTCCAGGGCTATGGTGGGCCACATAGCCAACCGCACACTGGTCAGGGCCCTCATTGACCTCATGGGAGGCCCTCTGAGGACCCCTGGCTGCTTTTGGCCTGCCCACAAACTGCCCCTGTGTGGCTATTGGTGGAATGCAGCTTGCACATGCTCACCCAGGCCTTGTGGAGCCACTTTGCCAGGGCTTCTACATGAAGACACAGTGGACACAAGGCAAGGCCACCAGCCCAAGGCCAGGGCTCTCGTATCCACTGCAACTCCCCTCAGACTTGACCGGCAGGGGCAGCTGTGGGGATTTTTGCTGGCCTGTGTGCTCATGCTTGGAATGAAGTGCCTCGGGCAACTGCTAGTCTCTGCGTCTACCTTGGCCTCAGCCGGCCAGCCCATGACACCCTGTGTGACGCAGCCATGGATGTTGGGAACCTAGGACTCAGTGTGCCAGAGCAGCTGCGTTGGGGGGCCATTGGAAGGGCCATCCAACGCAGCTCGTGGGGCCCCCAGGGAGCCTGCAGGGAGTGCCCTCCACAGGCCTGGATGTGACCTCTGAGGTGACGTGGGTCCAACACATGTGGCCTGCACTCTTGTGCCCTGACGTCACCAGGCCTCAAGCACCTCATTCGCTGGGCTCCCACAGCACTGCACAGGGGTGTCCCCTTCCTCTCCAGCTGCAGTGCCCTCAGGTCACCGACTGGGTACTGGGGACAGAGTCAGGGTGCTGGGCCTCAACAGGCGTGCGAGCAAACTTCTGCTCACCTTGAATGTTTGCATAGAGAAATGGTAGCAGTCACTCATTTAAATCATTAAACTTGTTTTTAAATGACTGACTTAAAGACCTCTATTTAGACGATTATTTTATAGGACCGTGATGTGATGTCACGGAATGTCATACTGAATTACTGTTTTTGGTATGGTGATTGAACCAGGAGCACTGTATCACTGAGCTACATCCCCAGCCCCTTTTATTTTGTATTTCACGACAGGGTCTTGCTAAGTCACCAAGGCTGGCCTGGAACTTGCCATCCTCCCACCTCAGCCATGATTCTCTGGGGTAAAGGTGTGGCCACTGTGCCCAGCTGTTGTGCTGAATCATAGCAGCCACTTTGAATCTTATATTCAGGGGTTCTCCTTGAGGAAGATGACTTCGCACACTTTAGTCACCATTTCTAACAGGTAGGGTGACAAAAAATCCCATTTCATAGGCAAAAAGTTTGGCGCCCCCTTCTTTCCCAGGGCTCTGTACAGGAGCCGGCTCTGTTCACTGCACTGCTCACCGAGGGGTCTCCCACACACCCTACCTGGCCCCTCTGTGCTGCTCGCTAGCCGAGGGTCTGTGCAGACCCTGGGGCCAGGCCTGTGCTCTGTCTGCCCTCCACCCTCCCATCTGCTGAGCCTGAGGACATCCTGAGGGGTCACACCATGACCTGCTGCAGGTGACCCTCAGAGCCATGCCACCCTCTCCTAGGAGAGTACACTGCGCCCTCTCTGCTGTGGATGTAGGTGGTGCTGCCCAGGCTGTGTGAGCACCATGCCCATCCTGCCCAGCTGCTGGGAGTTAGGCCCAGTCCTGGAGGAGTGTCTTTATAGCATGCTGTTCCGGATGAGCAGTTGGCAGTGTGTAGTAAGGAGAAGGAAGGTGCTGACACCAACAGCTGGTGGGCAGTGCCCGTTACTGCACTAGTGCACCATAGTCTGGGCACAGCCCTGCCCCCCAGCAGTCAGGGCAAGGGGATTCTTAGCCAGCAGTGGTAGTTTTCTCTGATCTTCAAAAAAAGTGGAATTTTCTACAGGGCTGGAAGTAGGTGAAATAGAGTGGAACCTGGGGAGCAGTCCTGTCAGACACAGCAGTTGGTTAGCCCCCAGACCTCCTCCACACTGGGAAGACCACCCTGTCCCTAAAAGCCTGGGAATGATCATCATGGGTGCCCGCTTTGTGGAGTGCCTTCCCTGATTTGGCTGCACCTTGGCATGCCCTGCGAGCCTTGCCTGAGGACTGGCCCGCAACTCTGCAGCCCCCACCTTCTAGCTGTCCCTGAGCGTCCCCCAGTCCCAGGCAAAGCATGGTTGAGGTTGCATTGAAATGTGTAGGCCCTGGGGTTTGGATGTCAGGGTGAGGGTGTGCTGTTCAGCAGGACCACGGTACTGTGGTGATCTGCACCTTGTCCCGCTGAGAGATCACACACCTGGCCCCGTGAGCCTAAGTCCCACCATGATGTTTGGGGATGGAGATGCGGCACCTGCGGCCTGGCCACAGACTGCTCACTGCCCCTTCCAGCTCCCTGGGGCTCGTGATCCCATTGGAACCCTGCGGCTGCACGTGGGGCCAGGCACACAGGAGGCTGATGCCCTGGGGAGAGCAGCTCAGGACTTTTCGCGGCCCTTTAGTCCTGCTGCTTCTGTTAAGCCGTTGCTCCTGAGCGTGGAATTGCCCTTGCCAGTTTCCTGCTGGCTTCTTAGCTCTGGAGAGGTCTGGTGGCCCCTCCTCATCGGTGTCCCCAGGGCCTGGGGTCTGGGCTTCGTCCCACATGACTGTTGGTGTGGGCAGCTGTTGATATTGCCTCTGTTGCATGCCTGCTAACTTTTGGGGTGCAGGCTGTGCTCATCCCAAAGACAAATGTTCCGAGAATCTGTTGGGATACTGTCTTCTGGGCATGTTAGTCAACCTTCAAATCACCAGTGACGATGCAAATTATAAAGCCACAAGTTTCCATCTCTGAGCTAGCAGTTAAATGACTAACCAGTTAGCCTTGTTTTCTACTGCATGAGTACGTTTAAGGCTTGAGAAGGTGTCTTCATACATTAGATCAAGACACAGGTTGTCGCCTGGGACAAACATTGCTGACTTGGTGTTCCTAACCTCATGGGCACCCAAGGACTAGTGTCTGTCACAATTTAAGGTCTCAATTCTTAAATTCACTGTGCAGTGACCTTCACTTAAACCCGGAAGCTTCCCATGCTGGCAATTGCTGGGGTCAGTGGTGTTCTGAGATGCAGCTTTGGCCTTTGATTCCCATCTGTGGGGCCAACGCATCCAGGCCCGTTGGAGCCAGCGGAAGCGCGGGGCGTCTGTGCTCACCGCTGCCTTCAGCAGTGCCTCCGTAGTGCGCTGCGCTGCGAGGGGCAGGAGTGCATGTGAACTTCAGCATTCCCAGGAGAACTGTCGGAAAGCTGCAGGATTCTGCCCTCTCTCCCTTCTGCTTCCTGGAGGTACTCCCAAGATCTGAGCCTTGCAGGAGGGCTCTCATTCACTCAAGCCCTCCCCTCCCCACTTTCTCCTCCCAGCCCCTCTCCCCACTGCCTCCCCTCTCCCCTCTTAGTCTTCACTGCTGTGCCCCAGCCTGGCTCACCTGCCCAGTTTTGCTGTCCTTTGGTTTTTCACTGAAGGCTTAGGGATTATGGCTCAGATTCCAGTAAATGACAATCACGAGACACCAACAGTGCCTGCCCGTGATCTTGAGCACAGCCCAGAGACCTTCCTCCCGTCTGGAGTCCAGGATAAACCTGAGAGAAAGCACATCAAGTGAGACTCCATTGGTTCCCTGCGGAGTCATCATGGACAGGCTGCTGCTTCCCTTGGTTCCTTTCTTTAAACTGTTGAAGACATTGTTTTATAAGCATCTCATTTCAGATGACCTAGAACATCTGTGTGGGGCTGAAGTTTGGCCCGGCCAGCCTGGCCTCTCTGGTCCCCTTTGTCCCTGGGCCTTTGTCCTGATTTCATGCTATCAGAGGGTCTGTGTGTTTTCCTTGTGAACTTGTCAGAGGGATAAAAGCTCAGGAGCGGGGTCATGTTGAGAGGGATGAGCATGAAAAATTGGTAAAGTGTATCTTTCAGACCTGCCCAGCTGCTCTTGTCCCCAGCGGGAGGTGAGTGCAGCTGGGCTCTGCCTGTCCTGGTCTATCCTGTGCCTCCTTCCTTCCCTCGGCACCCCATGGGCACCCCTTGAAGGCTACAGGGTGCCAGCAGGCAGGGTGCGGGGGTCAAGCCCGCCTTCAAGGGCCTCTCTGACTTTGCTGTGAGGGGAGGTAGCAGTGCTCAGGACTGAAGTGCTCCATGGGAGTGGCTTCTGGAGCTCTGGCCTGACTCTCGCATAGGACCTTGGGTGTCAAAGACCCCTCCAAGGCTGACCCCAGGGCTCCATCAGATGGGTGCTTCCCCACCGCAGGGCTGTAACTCCCAGGGCCCGTGGAGCTGTCTGTTTGAGTGGCCCTCCCGCGGTGGCACAGGCCGTGGCCGAGTGGGTTCTGAGTTCCGTTCTTACCCCATGGCAGGCCTGTCTGTGAGGAGCTCAGGGGCAAGTGTTTGCCATGGCAGGTGTCCTGGTGGCCTTCACAGAGCTGGGGGAGCCGTGTGCTTCCGTGGCCTTTTTCTCGAGGAGTGGGCATTGGGTGGTTCTCAAGTTCAAGGTTTACTTTGGACTGAGAACGCCCTGTGACTGCTCTGCAGTCCTGACAGAACCGGCGCCCTGGTGCCCCTGCGGCTCCTCGCAGGGAGCCTGGGGAGCACCGCTGTCACAGCCAGTCTCTCCACGCCGTGGGCTGTGGGCACATGCACTCGGAGCCTCCAGGAGTGCCGGGCAGATGTGGTCAATTAACTGTCAGCTTTCTGCGCCGCAGGGAGGGAAAGCAAGAGGAGGCAGCTCCTGGGGAGGTGAAGACGGTGGGCAGCGTCCGGCGTTGTTGGGGCCAGGAGCCTCTGGTTCCTTAGGCAGCCTCTGGACAGTGGCTGCTAGCCTTCATCCACCCACTGAAGTCAGGATGGAACTTGCCCCGCCTCTGCTGCCACTGATGAATGACAGGCCACCACCAGTGGCACTGTCAGCCCCTCCCCAAGTGTTGTTCTGGGCCAGAGAGTGCTGTGTGTGGTGGCGTCCAGGTCCAGCCACGAGTGTCCAGGAGCCCTCCGCCAGCCTGCCTCTGCTCCCGTCACAGATTCTGGGACAGGCAGTGCCAAAGCCAGTGACTGGACAGAAGCCAACACTGGCCCTTTGGTGCCGCCCTCGCCGGGCTGCCCTGGGTGGCGCCAGGAGAGCTGTGTGGGCTGCTGGCATGGGGCTGCAGCAGCAGCACCCTGTGCCTGTCGGCTTCTGATCTGGGCAGGTGGCTCCCCTTTGGAGCTCTGCCTCTGGCTCCAGGAGGGTGCTGGCACCTCAGCAGCAGCAGGCCACTCCCATCCTCTCAAGCGTCTTCATACAGCCTGCCTCTGATTCACACGTCACCGTGTTCTCCCAGGAGGGGGAGGCCGCATGGGCATGCACCTGGACTCCTCTGCCTCCCAGGAGCACAGGCCACTGGCCGTGCTGGGTGCACCTCATGTCCTCGTCCCTGGGGTGGGCCCGCACCCTCTTCTGCATGGCCCATCTCACAGTCTCTGCTCAGTCCAGGCCAGTCTTTCTGCTGCTCCCTGCAGTCCCCATCCCTGCTGCAGTCCCTGCTTATGTCCTTGCTCTTCTCTGCTGGCCCTCCTAAGCCCTGCCCATGTCCCCAGGGCTGCCTACAGCCTCTCTCCTGGTGCCCAGACCACTGCCCAGTCCTGGCTTGCCCCCACCTGCTCTGGTCTGATCCCTCCTTTCTTCCTTCAGGAAGGCTCACTAGCTTCCCACTCGGACACCCCACTAACTCGGTGTAGGGACTGTGTCCACCTGGCACTCCACAGAGCCCAGCTCAGCACATGGAGAGCACATGCTAGACACTGAGGGCAGCCGTGCCCACCCCAGCCCTGGCACGGGTAACCCAGAGGGCGTGAGAACCCTGTCTGCCTGGTCCTGGGCAACACCACCAGTGAGCCCCTTCCTCTCCACCCCCTGCTGATGGGGCTGCTTGGCATGCAGGGACAGGATGCGAGGGAGCTTGCCCTCATGAGGTCAGAGTTGGAGGGGAGGCCACACCTCACCAGCTGCTGGTGATACAACCCAAGATGCTTCTGGAAATAGTCCCTGACTCGAGGTGGTCGTGTCCAGGAGACAGTTGTCCCTCTGACCCACATGGAGTAGTCCCATGGTCCTGTGCCTTCACTCTGAGCTGGTTTCCATTTCTGGCAGAAATTTTTTAAAAATCTACTTTTATATAGTTTTGCTTGAAGTGCCTTTTTGGTTTTGTTTGTTTTTGGTGCTAGAGATTGAACCCAGGGGCACTTAACCACTGAACCACAACCTGGGCCCCCCACTCCCTTCCTGTTTGTGTGTCTATCTTTTTCTTTTTGTTGTTGTTGTTGTTGAGAAGGGTCTTGCTGAGTTGCTGAGGCTGGCCTTGAACTTTTCATCCTCCACCCTCAGCTTCTCACCTTGCAGGGACTGCAGGCATGGGCCACCATGCCTGGATTCTTGCTATGCCTCTGACCACCATAGACCAGAAATCATCCCATGGGTCTTGGGAACATACTTTCTGAAAGATGCATCCTGTCCTGAGCTCCTCAAATCAGACTCCATAAGGCCAGGAAGGACATGTGAACTGGGCTCCTGCCAGATCTCTGGGCAGCCCTGGTCCTGAGAAACCTCTGCTCCTTGGACACTGTGCCTCCTCTGGCAGAGGTGTCCACAGGACCATGTGAGGAGTGTGGCCCAGTCCCTGTGTGCTGTGGTGCTCACTGGCATCTGTCAGAGAGCAGAGACTGCTCTTCACATCGCCTTCAGAGGACCTGGGCTCTTGGGCTCCACAGCTGCTTGCCCTTCACACAGGTTCCCACTTTGTGGGGGAGCATCTGTGACCACACTTGCATGGGCGTTGAGGGCCAGACCTCGTTCCTGGGATGAGTCAAGTTGGCCCATCCCACACGTGTGCATGGGACATCTGATGTCACATGGGCCGTGAGGGCATGGCTGCCTGCAGAAAAGGCGGCCTTCTCCTGCTGTCACCGGCCCCCTGGGCCTGAAGACCTGGGTCTGGGAAGCAGCCTTTGATAGTTTGCAAACAAGAAACCAGAAATTTCCTGGCCCACAGACAGGTGGGTGCCTTGGCACATAGCATCCCAGGAAATTCAGGGGAAACCCGCCTGCAAGTGCCAGTGAAGCCCATGCGGGCCGGCTCTTCAGGGCCCTTTCATGCACCTACTAATAATGCAATGAATCTTAGATGCCTTCAAAAAATAGCATTCGGGGTATTTTTTTCTCCTTTCAAAAGAGCAAAAATCCCTTCCGTAGTAGTTGAGCCGGAAAGGCCGACCGGGCAGTTTTCTGCATGAGTGGTCACGACTCTGGATTGAAAGGCAAGGGGAAGGCTGCTGCTCAGCCCTGTGAATGAGGTGGCTCCCTGGGAGAGGGTGCAGAAGGGGGTGGGGCCAGCCTGTGCATGGCCAGGGACCCTCAGACGTCTGTCCTTTGGGAGCTGCCTGAAGTGGTGAGATAAAGCAGTTTTTTAAAAAGTTTCTAGCAGATGCCTTCAGGAGACAGCCATGGATTTCCTGGACTGGTCCCGCCTGGCCACAATGGCAGTCTGCAGCCCAGAGCCTCCCCCATTCACGCAGGGCTTAAGCCACTTAAGCACATTAGCATCTGGATGGGGCCAGGACCTCCTTAGGACACAGGGCTAGCAGGGTGGCCAAGCTGCCTGGGTTGTTTGGGTGCTAGTGCTAATCCTCCCTCTTCAGGAGGCAGCCAGACTGATTTGTGACACAGAGTCCAAAAGCCACCCTGGCTGGGGCTTGGCTCAGCTGCTGATCTGTGCCCAGAATGCCAATGGCCTGCCCTGGAGTGTGCTTTGGGAGGGTGGCCCAGGCTGTGCACATCCCTGGACACCGCAGGTGCCTGTCACTGCTGCAGGGTGCTGGGGTCGGGGGCTGCGGCGCCCTGCAGTGACAGACTTGGCAAAGTCACAGTCACTTTTGTCATAGTGGTCTTTTCTTAAAGTAAAAATCCTATATTCTCTTTTTCAAAAGAAGGCTTGTGAGGTGTAATTCACATGCAAACCCCAACCCAGACTGGACTCCGCTCCACACACCTTCCCCAGCCCCCCAGCCCAGAGCTGACTGCCGTCCTGCACCCTCTCCAGCCCATCAGTGCCACCATGCACTGCCTGATTTGCCACCTCCAGGCATTGTGTGAGTGACCTCTTGCCCAGTCCCCACGTCCGTCCTGGGGTGTCAGCCTCAGTGTGGACATAGGGCCTCACTCCTCTCAGGCATCTGATGTTGGCTCCCAGTCCTGCACTACCCTGTCAAGTGGTCCTGCTTGGCCCTCATGGCATGGGCAGGGGCTCTGCCTGGGGTCTCCAGCTTTGTCCTGCCTTCAGGGGATGGGGGGAATGGCCCCTGTGGTCTTCCTGAATTCCAGACAAGAGCTTTCTGGAAAGGCTTAGATTGGACTGTGAGCCAGTCAGCTGGCTCATGCTCACCAGCCGGGACCTGCTTCCAGGCAGCACTGCGGCGTGTGGAGAGCTGCAGCCAGAGCCAGCCCACACCCTGGAGAGTGAGGAGCATCCCAGGAGGCTGTCAGGGAAGGGGCGGGGGAAGTGGCCAGGGTCCCCTGACTGTGATCTCAGGCCTGAGTTCCTGGTGTCTTTCCGCAGACCCTCTGCACCAAGGCCACCATGCAGACTGTCCGGGCTGCTGACACCAACGAGGTAGTGAAGCTGATATTCCGGGAGTCAGACAATGACCGAAAGGTGAGTGTCTTCTGGCCAGGCCTCCCTGGGGAGGGGCCTCCGAAAGCCCCCTGAGTGCTAAGGCCACTCTCCCCTGGCAGGTGGTGCTCCAGCTGGAGAAGAAGCTCTTCGACTACTTCAACCAGGAGGTCTTCCGGGACGACAACGGCACTGCGGTGAGCTATGTCCAGACCCTGGACTCCTCTCACGTGACTCCTGCACCATTGTAGGGCCTCAGCTTTCCAGGGCTTGAGGTCATCCTGGCTGGGAACACCTTGTGGGCACATGCAGCGCCCGGGCTCACTGGGCTCCTAGGCCTTGTGTGTGCTCGTGGGCAGCGTGACACTCACTCAGCCCATTGTTTGAGACCCCTCCAGGAAAGAGGCAAGGCCCTCGGGGTCTCGGTGCACTTGGCACTTTCTGTATGTAGTGATGCGTGTTTGTGCATGTGAGTGATTCCATGTGTATGCATATGTGAGGCATTGTGTATGTGAGCATGCACGTGACCGTGTGAAATGTGCAGGACCACATGTGTAAACGGATGTCTGTGTTACTGGGAACTTATAGCTCGGTCAGTGAAGAGGAGGGTCCTGCCAGAGACCCTGGCTGCAGAGTCTGCCCTGAGTTCCCGCCCCCTCCTCCCTGCGAGGGCTGAGTGCAGGCGCCTCTTGTCAGTTCTCATCCTGGAACAGTTTTGTCCTCTTTCTGATGTGTTTGCTGTAGAGACACCTGGTAGGTCCCTGTGACGTGGTGTAGCTGTGCGCTGGTAACTCGGGTGGTGCAGGGAGGCTGGCCTTGTGGAGTGCCAGTTGCTGTGGTGTGGACTCCCTCTGTGGGCAGAGGCTGGCCTTGTGGAGTGGCCAGTGCTGTGGTGTGGACTCCCTCTGTGGGCAGAGGCTGGCCTCGTGGAGTGGCCAGTGCTGTGGTGTGGACTCCCTCTGTGGGCAGGTCAGGGTGCAGGGTGACAGTCACATCCTGTAGCCGCTCCTGAGATTTCCTGAAACGTGAAGACTCAGTCTTGGAAGCCGGCAAAGCCACCGTGGCCCCTGGGGGCTGCTGTGGCAGGAGTTTCTGCTCTCAGGCAGCTGCCAGTGGTGGGCCCAGGAAGACCTGGCTTTGTGGACTGGGCACTGTGGGGTGTCCCCCTCTCATGGTGTGTCCAGGACTGGCTTGGTGCCTTGGTTTACCTCTACAAAGTATAGGCGTGTTCTTGGGTCAGCGTTTGCAGAGTGCTTGCAGGAGGACTGAGCGCCTCGGAGCCCTTTAAAGGGACTGTCCAGTGGTCCAGCAGATTCCACCCACCCCATGTCCCGTGTTCAAAACCAGTGATCCTGCTGAATGTGGTGGCACACACCTGTTACCTCAGCAGCTTGAGAGGCGGGGCAGGAGGACTGCAAGTTCACGGCTAGCTTCCGCAACCTACCAGGGTCCTGAGCAACTAAGAGAGACCCTGTGTCAAAATAAAAATTAAAAAGGACTGGGGTTGTGGCCCAGTGGCAAAGTGCATCTGGGTTCAACCCCAGCACTAAAAAAGCAATGAGTTTCCCAGGACTATGTCTGCTGCCTTGCCTGCTCAGCCCTGGACTCCCTTCCTGTCTCCTTGCTTGGGAGGTAACATCTGGCATTGGCCATTCATCCAGCCCAGCCCACAACTTTCATGCTGGTCAGTCCTCCTCCTGGGCCCAGCATCTCTCTTCTGCAGCAGGACGCTGCGTCCTTCCTGCAGCATGCCTGTTCCCTCAGAAGCCAGAACGCTGATGTCCCTGGCTTGACTTCCCTGTCTTCAGGAGTCCCTGTGCTTTCTCTCCACTCTCCATTTCCACTGGCAGCCTCTGACAGAGCCTTCCTTGCACCCCTCTCCTCCCTGGGCCCCTGGGGCCTGGTGGGGTTGACTCTCCGCAGTCCCTTCTGCAGACTTAGAGCTCAGTGTCTTTTCTGCCAGAGGGGCAGCTCTTCCAGTGCAGTGGCCGTTGTCCAGTCCTCCTGAGTAGAGTGGCATCCCAGCTCACTTCAGCAGGCGAGGGGTGAACCGGTGTGAGATCACATGCTCAGGAGACGCGGGCCATGTCATGACACTGCACGGCTGTCTCAGCTGGGAGAAGGCAGACGGGTGCTGTGGGCCCCCAGCAGAGCAGGCCCCTCGGACCCAGGGGAGTAAGATCACCCAGGGCCCTGGGCCGGGCAAGAGGCGAGTAGAGGAGCCCTCAGGGGGGTGTGGGGTGTCCGTGGAGACAGGACATTCCAGAGGGAGCAAGGACACTGGCGGGGAGGTGGCACCAGCTGCAGAAGCACAGCCTGGGTTTGGGAGTGCTGGGTGGAGCTGTGCGTTCTGGACGCAGGGCGAGCGTCGACCGTCCGTGTGCGGGCGAGGGCATGCAGACAGGGCGGTCAGGGAAATGACCAAGTCCATGTTTACCTGCGACTTGGTTTATCTTAAGAAAAACAACAGCTTGAAGTTTCTGGACAACTTTGAATTGATTCTGATGTGAGAAAGTGCCGCTGAATGAAGTGGAGACAGCCTTCCCAGAACCTGTTGCTCGTCTGCCCTGCGCGAGGCTGTGCTTGCAGACACCCGGAGCGCCCAGCCGGGGCTGCCCAGGCGGGGAGCGCCCTGCCCCTCCTGCTCTCACACCCAGACGTGGCCTTCAGAAGGTCTGCGGACTGCTGACACCTGTGTGCCCAGGTCCTGCCCAGGTTTCAAGTGCTGGGAGGAATCACCCACCGCCAGTGCTCCAGTCAGGCCCAGAGTCTGTCCCCAGCCCTGGAGGGGACAAGACGAACGGCCTAATGAGCACGGGAGATGGTCTCATCTTCATGGTCTGGCTAAACACGCTGTGCAGTGAGCACTAAAAACAAACTGCATCCACAGGATGGATGTGCCTGCGCCGGACGCAGCCCCCAAAATCCATCGCATCCTTCATCAACCACCGGTCTTGTACCCGTCTGACAGAAATTTAATTCAAGCTGGCTCCTGAAAATAATTATTGTATTTTAAGAGTAGTAATCATTGGCCGGGACATGATTGAATGTGTCCATGCCTATTGACTTTTTCTATGATTTATAGCTTTGTTTAGTCGATATTCCCATCGAAATTGTATAATTAATTATAAGTGTGGCTGTCAGGGCCGCAGGATGGAGTGCCCTGGTGAGGATTTGGAGAGATTAAATTTTCCTTGGCTGTCCCAGGGCAGGGCTTGGGAATTTTCGAAGCGCTCGGCCTGTTGGATAGAGATGTTTTCTGTGTGTTTAGCAGCCGTCTGAGCGCCGAGCGCATTGATTTTCCAGGCTCTTTTTCTTTATCAGCACGGTGTCTGCAGCAACGGCGGAATCCGTGCAGCTGGGCGGCTCCTGACAGATACGTGTGACCAGCAGCCGCTTTGTCACTGTCCACACGCAGTGCTGCTTCCACGTCGTAATCAAGAAGAGTGTTTACGGTGCACGTGAAATTGGTTATCATGTTTGTGAAAAATCTCAAAGAGATACAAGTTATCAATCCAGCAGAAGTGCAGCGTAATTTCCCATCAGCAACATCTGGCGCCTGATATTTTATGCCCTGACAGCAGTGGCTTTAGTCCACATCACCTCACGTGGATGTGTGGGCCCAGCGCCTCAGGCCATCCCCATGCTGACAGAGCAGGGACCCCAGTGGGGACCCGGGTGGGGTCATTGGGCCCACCTGCACCCACACTCCACACAGTGCAGTTCTGTGCCGGTCGGTGTGGCTGTCGCCCCTAGATCCAAAGGTCCAGGAAGCCAGAGGTCGTGTCTGGTTTGCTCATGGCCCGTGGCACTCAGAGGGCACCACTGGGCAAATGAGGACATGTCTGTGTCAAGGGACAGGCTGCAAGTCCACAGGGGTGACTTCAGGGTGGTATCTCCCCCGAGTTTTTCTTTCAGCTCGGGAGTTGGGGACATGGAGAGAGTGCAGGTGTGGTGGCAGGGTGGCCATGGCAGCCTGCAGGATGGCAGAGGACGAGGTCCCAGCCCACCCCGCCTGGGCTCTCATACCATCTAAGCACCCTGAAGCTCCAAATTCATTCCACACCACAAATTTGCCTGCTTTTCTTTTTACTTTACACCCTCAGGAATTGGAGGGGGGACATTTTTAAAACAGAAAGCATGTGGGACAGTGGCCTCAGTCTGCTGGGCGGTGCTTAAGGCCGTCACTCCAGGCAGAGCGGCCACTGATGGATCCCACACGGTCCTGACAGGAGGGAGTGGACTGTCAACTCCCACCAGGAGCTGGCACCCCCGACGGTCTGAAGCCCCTCCCTCCTGCTTCCCCGCACTCCCCGTGAGGCTGTGTTTACTGGAGCATGTGTGGATGTCTGCATTAGCATCTGCTTCTCATGTGTATGTTCAGGCAGCAGCTGCGTAGGGCATGCAGGTGACGCCCACGTGGGCGTCCCCAAGCAGAGGCCAGAGGGAGGCCCTGGCCACTCCAGGAGCAGGCACTGGCCTCAAGCAGGCTCACAGGGAGTCTGCAGGGCTCTGTGTGGCTCACGGTGGGGAGTCGTGGCTGGGTAATGATGAAACCCACCTCCCACAGGTACGGGCACACGTGTGCACATCATGAACATCGATGTGAAGTCACTTCACCCTTGCACTTGTCCCCAGAGCTGGTCATGAGGACCTCTAAACCATGACCATGTCTGCATTGGGTGGTCTGTTACAGAGCGCAGAGCAAAATGGGGAATGCAGTCAGTCTGGCTTGTGTTTCCACAGCCTGGTCAGACACTTAAGAGCAAGACCAATGTATAGGTGTGTGCATGTGCACACAGACCTGTGCGTGTGTGTCTGTGCCACGTGTGCACAAGTCCATGCATGCACACACGTGTACATGTCCTTATGTGTGTGTGCAGCACACGTAGTATGTATGCGTGTGTGTAGACACGTGTCTGTCCATGCAGACAGAACCCTTCAAAGAGCTAGAATGTTGTAAGGCATGGCTTTGGGGAACTGGGCAGGGCTGGCTGCTGGAGTGTGGGCTGGGCGGGCCCTCCGCTGGCCCTGCTCCTGTGTCTCCTCGTGTGCAGGACTGTGATCCTGTGTTTTGTGGGCAAGTGCAGATGGAAAGCTGAGATCTGTCTGCAGTTGGGGTTGGGGCGCCGGATGCCTCCCTTGTCATGAGGCCTGTCTGCCCAGTGGTCAGGTTGGACTTCTCCTGAGTCAGAGGTTTTAGGTCCTGATCTTCCTGGCCCTGCTTGTGGTCCTTCCTCACATGTCCTTTGACATGCCATCTTACGTCCACAGGAGACCCATGATGCTGCTGGGACTGCAGCATCATTCTCAGAGACCCCACCCTGGGGACCCTGGCAACTAGAGGCAGGGTCGCCCCACCTCTGAGCAGCAGCAGCAGCAGCAGCACCTTGAAGGGAAACATCACTTTGTCTTCAGAGCCAATGAGCTCTGGCCCAGGCTCCACTTCTGTGCACTCCCTTATGTGCGTGCCTGGCCCATGCGTGCCTGGCCCATGCGTACCTGCTGCTTCTCAGGCTTGTCTGCAGCAGAGTGAAGGCTGCCCAGACCCAGTGCCCCTGAGGGCTGGACTCCATGCTATCTCTTCCGCGGACCAGACAGGTCCCAGGCCAGCACTACAGACCAGCGTATCAGGGACTCTAGGGACACAGAGGAGCCAGAGCTGGGAGGGGTGTCTTGCTATACCATCTCCATGGAATGAGGCTCCTTCCTAGGAACAGAGCTCTCCAGATGCTCCACGAGGAACCGTGAACCCAGCATGGAACACAAGCCTCCCTCAGGCCATCACTGCCCACGCAGGTGTGGCAGGAGCCCCAGCTGCAGATGCTCTGGAGAAGCTGCAGGAAGTTCAGCAGGTGGCTCACAGCAAGCACCCTGTGACCCTGAGGGACCAGCTGCATTGGCTCTGCTCACAGGGGCAGGAGCAGGTTTCCTTGAGCTGTTCTGGAGGTGGCTCTTTGGTCTGCACTGTCAGCCTCCTCCTGAGTCCTGGCCCTTCTCTCCTGCAGCTGCTTCCCAGAGGCCTGCAGTGGAGAACACTGACTACATCCCAGGCTGACATCTTAGATGGCTCCCCCCAGGGTTTTCTTGCAGAGAGCTTGGGAGAGAGCCGGGGGTCTGGCCTAAGGACAGCAGGCAGCAGTGACTAATCTCTGGAGGTACAGCCTCTGAGGTTCCAGAGGTTTCCTTCAAAGCATAAGAAAAAGTAAGGAGAATTCAGAGTTCATTCCAGCTCCTCTTAAGAGGTGGATCTGAAGTGTGCGTCTGAGAGCACCTTGTTTGCTGTGTCCTCTCTCTTGGGCAGTCTCATGGGGAGCAGCCCCACATTCATGACACACCTGGAAATCTCAAAGGCAGAGAGCCCCGACGAGCCCACAGTCCCAAACCTCAGAGCCTGGGAAGAAGCACCCCACCAGCAGCTGGTCAGGAGATATGGCCACAGTCAGCTGCGCCTGCAAGAAGCTTGAGCGGTTGAGCAATGGAGGATGTGGACACCGGTCGTATGGCAGTGCTATCTCCTCTCACACATTTTATAAAATACAAACTTACCTTGTTGAGAACATTAAGACATCAGAACCATGGAGTCGCCATCAAGAAGGAAAGAGCCAGCACACTAGAAAGCAGCCTCTAGGAGCATCGACAGGGAAGCACAGTCCCAGAGATTAGCCCAGATGCAGAGCGCAGCGGAGGGGAGGGCGTAGGACCTGGACGCTGCGTGGCCAGCAGCAGAGATGTGGGAAGAGGGCCCAGTGCTCGTTCAGTAGGCTATTTTCCAGAACTCTCCAAGTCATGAACCTTCAGCGAATCCTGAGCAAGAGGCGTGAAAACTTCCCATGTCAGAACGAGGCCAGGCACTCAGCATAAAGGAGCAGGCTGCACAGAAGCTGAGGGAGGTGAGGGCCCCCGGGGCACGTAGGCAGCAGCTTCCGGGCGGCCTCTGCAGCTCAGCAGCAGCCAGCCAGCTCCACACATCCCCAGGACTGAGAGCTGGCCCACCTGCAGCTGTGCTCCAGAACAGGGCAGGGTGAAGAGGACGGGACAGTCCCGCGACATGGAGAGACACCAGACAAGGCAAGAGAGTGGGCATGTGCAGGGATGGCATTCCTGAAGCGTCCCGTCCACGGACCGGCTGGGAGTCCCACGCAAGGTTCACTGCGTTCCTAAAGAACAGTCTGTAGTGAACCTGGGGGCAAAGAGGAGCCCAGTGCCCCACCTGCACTTTCCTGAGACTTCAATGCGTGTCCTCGACGTTCCAGGCATGGCCAGTGTGTTGGCCAGATGTACCCATTGGCCAGGGCCCTTCTCTGCCACCCAGCCCTGCCCAGGGGCTCCCGCCAAGCCTCCTGGGGAAAGCTGGCTCCCATCTCAGCTCAGCAGGTGGCCGAGGCCCACAGCCTCCCTTGGAATCCCATCCTCCCCCAGACCAGTGGCTGCCACCCCGTGCTAAGTGGAATGAGGGGCTTTGCGTGCAGCACCCTAGGGTCCAGGCCGTAGCCCTTGGTGTCTGCTCTTGGTAGCCGGCAGCCCTAAGGTACCCTGCTGGGTCTTTGTAGGATGCTGCAGGATACAGCTCGAGGTTGCCAGTCCCGGGTGAGGCTGCTGTGTCCAGAACGGGCCCACTTGTGTTGAAGGAGCTTGGGCTGGTCCTCTCAGCCCATCTCCATAGACACTGTCTCTGGTGACGGGGATCTCAGCCGTTTCTGTTTCTGGCTGCGAATGCGGCAAGGCCCAGCCCTGCTGACCTGCGACGGCGGTCCTGCAGCGAGCAGGGAGGAGCTGGTGCGGGTGGGGTGGCAGCCTGGCACACGGTAATTACTGTGAACACGAGGCTGCTAATTGCACGTTCAGAGATGATGGATGAGGTGGCAGGAGGAGGGAGGACACGGTATGGTTTCCAGGGGAGCCCCGTCATGATGCCATGGCCCCACACAGCTGTGCTGTGGGACGTGATTAATGAACAGCGTCCCAGAGGGTGAGCACAGTGACCACCGGAGATGTGACTGGTAGGGGCAGATGCCCTCCAGAGTTTGTGTCTGAAGCATCCTGAGAAAACAGCATTTCTCCGTAATGAACGTTTCTGCGCGAGCTGCTGCTGGAACCACTCTGATGTGGGGGGCCTTTTTTCTGATTTGCTCCCACAAAGTCGATGTTGCGGCTCCACAGGTTACCCTAGGTGCTGAGCACATGGAGCCATGTCCTTTCTGGCCCACTCTGGAGAGGGTGGCCCAGGCCCCCCAGCCCAGGAAGCAAGTGCCTGTCCAGGTGACCTGCATGGGTCTTTGGCCAGCAGAGCCAGGCAGCCTGAACACTGTGGGCAGCAGAGGCAGCTGGACACCAAGCCAAGTGGGTCTTCTGGGTCTTGCTTGTGGCATGATCTGGCAGCTCTGGGTAGGGCAGGCTTCCCTCTGAATGCCTGAGCTGGGCGAGCTTTCAGAAGTTACAAACATCCCCGTTGCACTCTGGCCTTCATGTCCAGTGAAGAAAACCCAAGTGACTTTATTCTCTTTGTGTCTTTTCTTTAGCTCTTGGAATTTGACAAAGAGTTGTCTGTCTTTAAGGACAGACTGTATGAACTGGACATCTCATTCCCCCCCAGGTAAGGAGCGTCGGGCCTGCTGGGTGGGCCTGGTACCTTCCACATTCCTCAGCTGCATCTGTGTGAACCACACATTTTCCCAGCCTTTCTGTGGCCTGAACAAAGAAATTAGCTGGGAATGATAAATAATTGTGCTATCTTCATTGAAAAAAAATATTTTCCAACATGCAAACTAAAGCCATATTCAATGTGCACACATGGGCCTTGGGTGGCCATGTGCTGTGGCCTCTGTGGGAACCCAGGACCTGTCACGCCTCTGGGGAGGGACTTCTGGGTTTGTGTGTCTTTCAGGCATGTGGCTTTCCCTGTGTTTTACTGGACAGTTTTGAAATCCATAACAGTAACCAGTTTCCTCCACACCAGCCCAAGGACGCGGGGCTGTGGTGTGAAGAAAGAGGAATGATCTGAGAGAAGGTGGCTCGTGAGGCACCAGCTCTGCAGCCCTGGCCGTGGGCCGCAGCGCACCAGCTGCTCCTGAGGAAGGTGCCCCCTGACCCATGAGGCCTCTCCTGCTGGGGCCCCCCGGAAGCAGCATGGACAAAGGTGGTGGCCCGAGGAAAGGGCACCGTCCCACCCTCTCCTTCCTCAGATGCAAGCTGAGAGGCCCAGGGCTGGGGAGAAGTGCCCCTGGTGCTGGGGAGGCTTCCTGATGCACTTGGGAGTTGGCCCATGGTGATGGCACCCACGTGGCACCCATGTGGCACCTGTGCCGTGCCCACTTGTTTTTCACAAGGCCCAGCGGTGAACTCTGAACCCTTGCCTCAGAAGAGCAGCTGGACGTTTAAATGTGCCTGACGGCCCGCAGCCTTTCACCCTCTCTCTTGGGCTGCCCCATCTCTGCTGGCCCTCAGTGGTTGAGCATGTGAGGCTCGAAGTGGCCCCTGGCCTACATGGGCCCAGGACTCCTGCGGCTCCTGGGCCATGGCTATTGTTAGCTGCACCCCTTTATAGGGGGGTTGTTGCTGGTGAAGGCTGGGTACCCAGATCAGTGGGTGGAGGCACAGGGGCTGAGGGCCTCACTAGGCATCAGGCCACCTGGCCAGTGCCTATGCCAAGGCCTTGGCACGTGTGTATGTGTTGAACAGCAATGGGACCAGAGAGGGGCCTCACAGATGCTGGCTGGCATGCCTGGCCTCAGACTCTCTCCCGACATGCTCTGGATCACACTTGGGTGTGAGTGAAAAGTCTGAGGTCTCTCCAGACACGTCCTGAACCTCACATGTTCTCAGGACTGCTCCTGTCCTTGCCCTGAGCATCGCCAGTCAGATACCGTGACATCCCTCTTTCTCTGAACATGGGAATCTAGACATCAGGATGTCTTTCTCTGGGTTTGTCTGGGCTGGCCAGGTTCAAGGAGGCTTGGGGACCACAGCAGGCTAGGGACACCACCCTGAGGGGTTCAGGCCCAAGTCATCACCTGGGCACCAGAAATGCAGAGCAGGACCTGGCCAGGCTGGGAGTCTAAAGGGCCTCCTGGCCACTGCCTGAGTGGGACCCACACAGCAGCAAAGGACCTGCTGTCCACCCCTGGGCAGGAGAGGTTTGGGTCTCACAGGGCTTAGCACCCTCCCCATACTGGTGTATTCTAGAACGTTGAGCGGCGTGCTCTCAGGAAGGGTCCTGTGTGGTGGGCCTCTGGGGACTGGAGGCACTACCTCTGAGAATGTGGCTGGAGCCCAGACTTGCTAAGCACCGAGACCAGGCTGGCAAGACACAAGGCCCAGCAGCCCTTGCCAAACTTATGTGGGTCCTGCATTCCCTGGGCTGGGCCAGCGAAGCAGCCATAAGTTCCCCTTGCACAGGTTCTGTGTGGGTTCCAGGGCAGGTCGAGGGATTCTTTGTCACCAGCCGTCCCAGCTGCTCAGACCTGCGAGCCCAGATCCAGTGTGTTTCCACTCATGTGAAACCAGCACCAACAGGTGGTCTGTGTGTTGGTTGGTGACTTGTTTTCAGCTCTGCTGGTGTGACACTGCCTGGGTTGAAGATGATGCCGTCTGCCACCGTTATTGCCTCGGGCAAATCGCACACAGTAGCCACATATTGTAGGAGTCCTTCAAAGCTGTAGCAATGGATCTTACCATTTATTAAGTAGAACCACATCCCACTGAAACTGAAGTTTGAGATGACGCTTGAGCCTCTCCTTCTGTTGGTGGTGGGTCTGTGCGAGCTGCAGGCCTCCAGAACCGAGAGCCCACTTTGGTGTGAGCAGCTAAGCAAAGCAGGCATGCCTGCACATGCCAGCTCTGAAGGTTGCCTCGGCAGACCCGGCTGTCCTCCACTGCCTCGAGGGGCGTGCTGCTGCTCTCAGTGGGGGCCGGGCCCTCCAGGGCTCTAACAGACAGCACAGCTCACCAGCGGCCTGAGGAGTGAGCCACATCTGAAGAGTGGAATTCACAGGACAGCAGAGGCCAGAGTGAAAGGAGTGGGATTTAGGAGAAGCTCAGCCAAGGCCAAAGGGGGCTGAGGGGTTGCCGCCGGGGTGTGCTGGTCTGGGGGTCTGCACTGCACTGGGCCCATGCTCTTCATCCAGGTTCATGCTGACCTGCGCTGGGGAAGCACAGTGCTGGTGGCCAGCGTGCAGCCCCACTCAGTCTTACCCACTTCTGTGTCCCTGCTGCCCATGGGGGACGTGGGAGGTTGCAGTCCTCACATTGGGGAGGCTTGGGTTCCAGGCTGCAGTGCTGGGGAGCAGGTGTCTGTAGTGGGCTGGGCTGGGCTGGACTGGGTGGCCTTGGGAGGACAGGTTGGGCCACACCTCAGGTCCCCACTGGCAAGGCAGGCTCTGTGCCCTCGTGGCCCATGATTGCTCACTGCCCATGCTCTATCCTGACTGGCCACCACTCCAGGTCAAGGGCTGGTCTGCACCATCAGGAGATGGCCCTGACCCTCGCTTGGGCACACATCCTGGACAGCTGCAGTGGGGTGGGCTTGGACCCTTAGTTACACTCTTCAAAGTGTCAAGGCCCCAAGGAGTTTTTGTATCTACTGATAGTTTCCATAAATTTTAAATATTTATTTATTCATCTTAAAATAACAATAATAAATGATTATGTTTCTAAATATGTTTTTATAACTTTTTATAAAGGAAGGAGAAATGAGGGATGGCGGTGTTTCACATTCAGTTCTGTAGTTGGGCTGGGCACGCGGGGCTGGAGTCGGAAGGAGCGTCTGCCGTGCCGGCTGCGGCCGTGCTCAGAGCCTCGCTGTGCGGGAGCCACACGGGAGCCGGCTGTCCGTGGGAGGGGCTGTGGAAGTGCTGGCCCGGTGGGCAGGCCCAGGGTGGGGTGGCCACGCTCCCTCACAGCGCCCACGTGGGACGCTGTCAGATTCATGGGCAGATACATTTTCCAAAGTTCTAGATTTTTCTCAGAAACTTGAGTTTTGTATTAGCAGCAAACTCTCAGTGCTTCTGAGAGGCGGGCTCCTCTGTCCCTTCTCAAGAGGGTGGCACCAGCCGCCCACCTGGGGAACCCCTCTCCGTCTACCAGTCTGTTTGCAGGAGCAGCTGCGGAGGTGGAAGTTCAGGAAGAGGAGGCCTTGGTACTGCTGGGCCTCCTGGCCTCCTCCAGCTACAGGGTGACACCAAGGAGGTCACTGGCCACACAGCTCAGGCACAACACTCTGCACATGGCCTGGGCCCTCAGTCCACACCCAGAAGCAGCCGGTTGTCTTGGAGGTGTGAGGATTGCTAACCTCTTTACCTTCTGGACCCTGGAAGGGTCCCCAAGATCCCAGAGGCCCATATGCCAGACACCAAGAACGACCCCAAACTGACAGCAGTCAGAATGCCACAAACAGTGCTGTGGATGCTGGGCACTGCAGTGGAGGGCCACACAGCTGAATGGCCACTGCTTCTCCAGCGTGCACTGACGAGGCCCAGCAGAGGCGGGTGCCGCCAGACCCCTTGCATGCCATTCCCTGTCCGCCAGACCCCCAGGGGCTGGCATGGCATTGGACACCCCTTCCCTGTGAGCACCTCGTCTTGCGCCACACTTCAGCAGGATGTTCACGGGGAAGTGGGAAACACCTCGTCCTGGTCCTGCATCTACTCATCGGAACTTTCCAGAGGCTGTTCAGAGGCTGTTCAGAGGCTGTCAGATGGGAGGGGTCGGTGCCCAACCGTGGGAAAGGAACGCCTCTAATGAGCAGACCACAGAATAAGATCAGGCTCCGGCATGTGAAAAGGATGAGGCTGTGTGTGATGCAGGCCGAGGCCCTGGACGTCCTGAGGTGGCCGCTCCTGGAGCCCTGCTCTCTGGAAGGGCTGCGAGGTCAGGACGTGGTGCTGCCCTGCCTGCAGACCTGTGCTGGAATGCGGCAGCGGGGTGAGCCACCCTGCCACAGCCCAGGCTGGGGGCAGGGATATCCGTGTGGCTGGTCGAGCCCTGGCTGGATGCGGGCCAAGTGTGCAAGTGGTGCGTGGAAGGCCAGTGCAGCCTGGCCTCCCCAGGGAGCAGGAGCCATGTCAGTGCAGCCACGCCTGCGTGCCTCCTGGCTCCAGCCTCACCACCGCCCTTGGTGTCAGCCCCTTCTCTCTGGTGGCAGCAGCAGCTGGTGAGTGTGCGGCTGGAGTGTGCACCAGCCCCGCTCGCTGTAACTCTGGGCCTCCCTGAATGAGCATCATCTTAGTGACATGCTCATGGTGAGACACGTGAGGTAGGTCCCCTGTGACCAGCTAAGTTGTTCCCCTGTTTAGAACTCCTGAGGCAGCTGTGTCCCGGTGTTCACCGGGTGAGGGCCAGAAGAGAGGCACCCTCCCAAGGTCAGCAGCCTCTGTTGCTTGATGGACTGTGGTTTGGGTGCATGGAGCCCCCTGGCCCTGCTGTGGGCCTGTGCTTGCCCAGTGTTGTGGCCCAGAGCCATGGCAACGCTATCCAGCCCAGCCACAAGCAAACAGTGTGCTGGCACCTGGGCTGTGCCCACATCCTGAGGGAAGCATGGGGCGAGGAGGAGGGAGGCTGTGTGGCTGGGAGCACAGGTGGGTGATTGTTAATTTTATCACCACTGCAAGGAATTGTGACGATCATTCCCGGAGCTGTGTGGGGCCATAGGCCAACGTGCCCTGCCTCCCGCGGTGCAGGTGTGCGTCCTGGTAAGTCTGGGTGCGTGGCACTGCCTGCATCCGTCCTCAGCAGATGGGCCTCCGCTTTGCAGTGTGAGTGGAGGGGGACTGGACCCTACACTAGCCCCCTGGGACCCCTGGACCAGAAGCTCCATGTTCACCCTTTGGGCATCAGGGTGCACCCACAGTGAGGGCGAGGACAGCCCTTCAACCTGGGCCTCTCCCATGGCAGCAGGGTCTGTCCTGAGACCCAGAGGAGCTAGGACACAAGGGCCCCAGGACTTGGGGTGCAGCTGGGTGACTGTACAGGGAGTCGGTCCTGCCACCCCAGCCTGTCCCATTCTGTGCCCCAGCACAGAGCCAGCGTGTCCAAGCACAGCCACAGTCGGGGCCTGTCCTGTGGCCTTCTGCCAGCTGCCCCCATGCAGCTCTCGGGGAGCAGAGCCTCATTTGAAAGCCGCCTGCCGTGCTTCAGCCCCAGAACGCATGTGTGCCCTGGACGAGGCCCTGGGCCTGTCACAGTGCAGGCTTGAGGGCACCCCAGGCCACAGGTGCTCACCGCTGGTCTTCTGCAGCTCCCATTCTGGAGTGATGGTCTCAGAGCACAGGGCTCAGTTCTCTGTCCTTCTGAGCCAGCTGCTGCCAGTGATGTGGTTGAGGCCAGGCTTGGTTGGACCCTGTCAGGCAATGCAGTAGCTGCCCACTGGACTGTGTCTAGAGAGAGCCTGGGGACAGCAAGTGGGATGGACAGAGCCACTGCCCTCTGAGACCTCACTCCTGACAGGGAGAACCGACTCAGTCCACGCAGAGAAGCCAGCCAGCTCCGACTGGGCAGTGGAGGGTGGGTCGTGGGTGGGCTGTGTTTTCATGGAGACTTCTGTCTGTGGCTTGAGCCAGTAGGACCTCCTGGGCATGGAGAGGCCTGCTGCCTGGTCCTGGGCAACCTGCCGGCAGGGGTCATGCCTGCACCCACCAGCCCTGTGCCCTCCTTCCCGCTGGTCTCCTGTCTGCTGTGGGGCTGGCTGGAGTTGAGTGAGGAGCAGAACTGGGCAGCCTGAATCTGCAGCCCAAGGACTGTGCTGCCCTTGGCCCCAGGGCCACAGCCCATGCCAGAAGGGGGCCCTGGTGCCATCCCTGGACGGCTGCAGCAGATCATAGTCCTGGCAGGCTGTCCGGCCTTCACAGCCCACAGTGCAGAGACGAGCACTGGAGCCAGGTGACCATTGTTCTGAAGCCCTGGTGGGGGACAGGCCATCAGCTGCTGGTTCTCCCCAGATAACGTGCAGGGGTCTCTAGTGTCCTGTGCTCCTAGAAACAGTGTTGTTACGAGTAGGAGTTACGTGGATTTTGTTTGTAGCCAAATCTGAGGCTTTGGTCAGGCCAAGTGGTGACAAGCCAGAGTTTCTGGGAGCGTCTGCTGAATCCCTCTGGGGAGCCAGCAGGGATGTGTTCCCTGAGGGGCGTGCCGTTGGGTGAGTGAGGCACAGGGGTGATGTTAGGTCCTGGGCCTCCCCAGGGGCAGTGGGAGAGGCGCCCCAGGAGCCTGCGGAATCAGTTGCACTCTTCTCTGCCAGGACAGAGCTGGTGGAGCACACGGCACTCTCCGCGAAGGCTGTGTGGCGTCTTGAAATCAACTTGAAAAACACAGTAACCACAGGCTGTTATAAAGAAAGACAGCCTCTGGAGTCTGGAGGACCCTGGCTGTGAGCATGCAGGCGCACCACTCCTGGGGGCCAGCCGAGCTCAGAGATGTTCTCCCAGCCGTCGCTCCAAGGCCTACCGTGGGGCAGTCCTTGCCAGAATACCCAGGCAGCTGGGGAGACAGACGGCAGTGGGCTGGCTGTGCCCGAGGTGGATACAGCGGGCAGGGGGCTGTCCCTGGAGTGCAGCTCACACATCTGGGGTTTTCTGGGCACATGGAGACACAGTGGGGCCATGCTGAGCTGTGCTGGGGACGGGGGGCAGAGGCACAGATACCAGCCCCCAGGACCATGCAGGGTGTGCTCAGCACATGGGTCAACAGGCCCAGAGGGGCTGGCACTTCTGGGCACCTGGACCCTCAGGTGAGCACTGCAGCCCATGGAGCAGGTAGAGGAAGCATGTGTGCACCCGGGTTACCCTAAAGCCTTCTGTAGACCCTTGTGCAGACGACTGTGTGATAAGCAAACTTTAAGTTATGAGTTTGACTTTATATTCTAGAAACTTCTGTTTGTTCATTCTTTCCCTGAGTAGCCAGCTTCCCTTTGGAATGCTGAGGTTGCCTGGAGCTGGGGTGCTGCTGACCTTCTCCTCCGTGTCTCCCCAGCTATCCGTACAGCGAGGACTCCAGGCAGGGCGAGCAGTACATGAACACCCGATGCCCAGCATGGTGTGACCGCATCCTCATGTCCCTGTCAGCCAAGGAGCTGGTGCTCAGAGTAAGTGGGAGCTGCTCGGATGGGCCTCCGGGAGGCACAGAGCAGGGCTGGGCCTCAGGGCGGGTGGGACGAGCTGGTGGAGCCCTGACCTCACCCTGAGATGAGCTGAGCCAGAGCACTTGGCTCCTCGGGCCAGTGGTCAGGCCCCAGGGAGGCCTGCTGTCTGTGCAGAATGTTCAAGTGGCCGTGGGCGGCGTCTGGAAGTCCCAGCGTCCTGCATCCTGGAGTTCAGGCTCCAACCTGTGGCTGAGCACACAGTGACTCCCGGAATGTCTGTCAGAGCAGGGCCACACAGGGCTCGGGAGTCAGAGGAGAGTGGGCACTATTCTGGGAGGCCACGGGGCACCATGTCGGGGAATGTCCAGGGTTTCCCAGTCCTAACACCAGAGTGTTTTCAAAACAGCCTGTTTGTGAGTTTTGTCAGCCCCTCAGGAGGATGTGACAGTGGGACTCGAGGCCTTGGGCCAGGACAATAGGGTGCTCAGGGGTGCTGGCCTCTGTGGCATGGGCCAGCAGTTAGGGGCAGGAGGCTGTGGGTCTGGGGCTTTGTGTGCTGTGCCCCCACCTGGGCCCAGAGCAGGGTGGAAGCCCCTCTGACCAGCCCACCCAAGCACTCTGTGTGCCCTTGAGATGCCCCCCTAGCTTGCTGGCCCTGCTGGCCTTATCGGTGTCACTGTCCCTGTCCCCGTTCGGCTCCTGGCTGTTCCTCCCCACACCCAGGGCACAGCAGGTGCTCAGTGTCTGGCCCTGGGAGGGACCTGCTTCCCATGGCCAAAGCTGGAGACAGAGGACTCTGGCCAGAAGCTCTTGGCTCTGCTGGGCACTTGGGCAGGGCAGAGGGCCGACCCAGGGCAACTGGGGCAGGCAGCCCTGCCTTCTTGCCTATGGTCAGAACGTGCGCCACTGTGACTCCCCTCGCACGGGCTGAAGAGAGGCCACCCGGGTTCTGGCCAGGGTTGGCTCACGGACCCTGCGGAGGTAACACTGCCAGCAGCGGGCAGACAACAGAGTGGCACAGTGGCTCAAGGTGGGCGTTTTCACTGTTGGCCAGAAGGAAATGCTCAGGGGGCTCAGGCAGGGAGAGTGACCACTGGCACCCACCTGGAGGACATCCACGGCCAGGAGAGCTGCCTCCTGTGGTGAGCCCTGGGCGTGGCTCCCGACTGGCAGGACCTGCGGGCGGCAGAGGCGTGGCAGCACCAGAGAGACAGGCTGCACCCTGACGATTGGCCACATCTCCTCGGGGCCTCCAGACCCGACTCCACACTTCAAAGTCACTGTGGGCAGCTGGGCTGTGCTCCTGGTCTCCACTGAGGCCCATGGTGCCCAGGAGGCCCTGTCTGGAGGCTGAAGTCCCACTGGCCCTCCCCTGGAGGCTGCTGTGGGCAGCAGCATCACAGCCCGAGAGGATGGTGCCGTGAGCAGCCTCCAGTGCCATCCATCAGGCCACGCTCTGGTTCCTCGTCATCATGTTCTGTTCTGCTTCCCGAGCCCTGAAAGGCGGAAGGCGGCGCGTTGCCTCGGAGCCTCGGAGATGAACGCCAGCGAGGTGCTGCGTCTGCCTGCGCCCGCTGTCATTTGTTTATCTGTCCAAAGATCACGCAGTTGAAAATCCACAATTTTATGCTGCCTTTGCAAATCACCACGCTGCGTTTGATGAATGTGTCCCCACTTCCGCGACGGTGGCTCAGGCTCGTGAAAGACGGGGCGGTGCTGGTGCGCGCCTGGTGCGGAGGTTGTTTTTATGCCTTCTGGCAGACGACCATGCTGGAAAGTAAATCTGACCTTAAGCTTCCTACTGCATTAAAGATAATTCAGTTTCAACTTTATAGTCTTGGATACCTCCGCTGCAGATGTAAAACTCCAGCCCCGTCAGAGCTGACTGATGACCAGCAACAAACCCGCTGCCGTCCACGCCGCAGCATAGGCGCTGGGTGAGGGAAGTGTGCACATGTTACTCGGCGTGGCACAGAGAGGTCGGCATGCCTGTGCCGTGCACAGGGTTCTGGGTGGACAGCAGCGTCAGAAATAGGTGTCCTAGGCAAGGTGGGAAGGCAGAGGCCCTCGGAGGACCTTCAGAGCAGCACTGACAGCCCTGGTGACTGGGCCCCAGCACCCCGCAGGCCAGGAGCAGAAGACCTGGGGCAGCCCAGAGGACCCCAGGCCCCACGACATCTCGGTTCCAGGAGCAGGGTCCTTCACAGGGGAGGGACTGGCCAAGGTGCTGCCTGCTGTGGGAGCACCAGGCCTCCACTGGCCAGCCCATCCCTCCCAGTTGCAGCTCAGCCCACCAGAGCCCCCAGAGATGGGGCAGAGCGAGCAATGTCCCACCTCTCTGCTCCCCAGGACACCCTGAAGCCCCTGTCACCTGCTGGTGGGACCATGGGGCACCGCAGCACCACCCCCACACCGCCCTCTCTCTGTTTGCTTCCAGTCTGAGAGCGAGGAGAAGGTTGTCACCTACGACCACATCGGGCCCAACGTCTGCATGGGAGACCACAAGGTGACGTGCACTATGCTGCGGTCCAGGGGCCAGGAGGCTGGGGGGCCAGAGGGTGGGCAGCATCTCTCTTCTCCTTAGTCTGGCTTTAGAGAGTAGCTGAGTTGGTCGGGTTTCATTTAATCTTAATGAAATGCTGAATGACAGATGGCCAGGTGGGAAGAAAGGCAGAGAAGGCAGGATACCTCACTTCCCCTGTCAGAAGCACTGGGCCTGCAGCTGGTCCTTTCCAAAGGCCTCTTCTCCAGTGTCTGGAGCATTCTGGCCTCACCCAGCTCAGGCCCACCAGGCACAGTAGCAGCAAGTGCATGTCCTGCAGGTCCAGTGCACTTGGGGACAGCCCCACGGTCTGCAGACCACTCACACCTATGACTGCCCAACCCGGCGCAGCCCAGCAGTCCTCATGGACATGCAGGGCACCACACTTGGGCCTCTGACCTGGGGCTGGAGATTGCGTTGCTGAGGCTGCACATGCTTCCCCTCCCTGGTCTAAGGAGGCTCAGAAGCAGCGCTTGTGCTGACGTTTACCTGGAACGCCTGCCTTATGGACACGAAGGGGCTGTCTGGCACTCTGTGACCGTCCCCAGGCTGCAGGCCTGTGCTGCCCTGAGACTCGAGGGTCTGTGGGAGGGGGCCGCGCATGCACACTGACACCCTCTCTCCCGCTGCAGCCCGTGTTCCTGGCCTTCCGAATGGCGCCCGGGGCAGGTAAAGCGCATGCGCGTGTGCACAAGTGTTGTGTCGTGCAGTGACGTGTGGTAAATATGCCTCCTTCCCTCGGCTCTCCTTTTCTGCAGCTTTTCCTGGTGTGTGTGTTCCTTTAACAAATGACTGATTCCAATGCAGGGAAGAGGTGCCAGCGCCACGAGAGGACCCTCGGGAGCCCTCCCTGTAGCAGCGTCTGAAACTCCTGCAGCAGCCTCTGAAACCCGCGAGCAGCACCCGCTAGACGGCGGCCGCACTTCGCTTCAGCCCCGGGCCACCCGGGAGAGCCTCACATACCTCACTGTTGTGTCTGTTCATGTGACATTAAGTAGAAACGCTGGGTTTTTAAAATAAGTCACAGTCCTGTTGCCAAAACCCTAACAGCAAAGAGGCTCTGTGCTGTAGATGTGGAAACTTCCCGTTGTTAATGATTGTTGTGGAGCTTCTCCAGGTAGAAACCCATGGTGTCCACGCCCTCTGCCGGAGGTGGCCGGCCGCCCGGTCCGAGGCCGCTCCCTGGCCAACTCTACTGCCATGCTACATGGTGTCCGAATCACACTGCAGCTGCTTCCCATTTTTATATATATAAATACATATAAATATATACTTTTTAAGAATAATTTATAAATCTTATCAAAACTTATGCTACATACACTCTCCAGTATGAATGCGCGTCCTAGCAGGAGGCAGAGCTGCGCGGAGGCATGTGAGTGGACAGAGGGGACCAGCAGCCCGCCCAAGGGCCTCTGCGCCGCCGAGCCAGCTGTTCGTCACTCCTCTGCCTTTTCTGTAACGTTAAGAACTGAATGTGAAGTTCATTGCTACCCTGTGTGTACCTTTCAAGAATTTTGTAAACTGTTTGTTTTTTGTTACCTTTTATGGTGCCAATATTCTACATTAAAACCATAATCTCGTGGGAGAATTAGAAATAGCCTTGTCCGCTTCCCACAGAGATCGCTTCTAACATGGGCTGCACAAACCACGGGAGACGCCGCACCGCCCACCGCGCCTGCTGCCCACCCTGCGGCGCACTCAGCCCGCAGCTCCGCGCACAGCGGGGCCTGTGCGGCTGCGGCGTGGGCGTGCTGATCTACTTCAGAACACTACGGCTCCTGGACTGGGCAGGGGCGAGAGGTCGACGTGGGTGTCCACAGAACCACCACCACTACAACCGCGAATGACCTGGTGTCCGCACTGACCAAGCTCTCCACGCTAAGGGCGGGCTGAGTGCTGCCGTCGCTGCTCACCAACTCGCCATCGCGGCCACCACGCAGCGGTTCTGTCTGGGCTTCAGCGGTGGGTCACTCGGAAGGCCTTTGGAAGTGACTGCTCGGTTCCTAAGCAATAAAATTGATCATGGTGAAAACAGTTCTCCCTGGCTTTGTCCGCCTGCCCTCCCTGTCCATCACCTCTGAAATGCAGAGGGGAGGAGTGGCCTCCTTTGTGCGCTGCTGTTTAAGCTCAAGCCCATTCGAACTTTGGTCTCACATTTTCACAGGGTCATTAGGTAGGAATAGAAAAAGGGGGCTTTTGGGCTTTTTACGGTAGTAAAAAAAAAACATATCCCTCAACATTTTAGCAGGGTTATGTAAACACTTTGCTTTCCTCAAATTTAATGCCAGAAATTCCGCTCTTCCCTTGCAGCAAGATAACTCAGAATGACACTGCTCCTCTTTTTAAAGATCATGGCCCCCCTTTTAGGACAAGGGACAGGGGCTCAAAAGAATTGATTCACCCTTGGTGGTCAAGTGGCAAAAGGCAAAACCTCCGCCTTCACGTTTCTCTTCAACATTTTCAAAAACCTTCCAAAACAAATTTTGTAATTGCATAATGTGATCACTTACACCTACATGAAGTCAAAACTCAACCCCTGAGCTCAAGTAAGGAGCATCTACAGAGCATCAGCTGCCAGATGGGTTTTTGGTAACATGTAGAGCTGGTGGATGTATTTTGTGCTAAAACTGGCCGGGAAAGGGTCAGCTCTAGGCAGCAGGACCACTGGGATGCAGCCCTTGCTGATGGGGTCCAGCTATAGCCAGGAGCCCGTACTGTGGTCTGTTCCTTGTGACCTGTGAAGGAGCTCTGCCAGCTCCCGAGTTGTACCCCTGAGAAACCAGCCCTCTGCGCTCGGGGTGAGGCGATTGGAGGCCATCCCAGGGTCGCTGTGTGTGGAGATTTACGAGCTGTCCTTCTGCGGGCAGAATTATTTGAGATTTCTCTTTGCAGTCCTAGCTTGAATGAAATAGTGCTTTCTGCCGATGAAAAACCTATTAGAATCGGTAGCAAGGGCCACAGGGCAGAAATTGCAAATCTGATTTCAAGCGAGGCGAATTTGGTAGGTATATTAAAAATATTTAGCATTTTGGCTAAAAGATTTTAAAACAATCATTACAAAATACTCGCGCGGGAGGCAGAGCCAGCTTGGTCTGAAAATAGGACCCGTGCTGGAGCGACAGGGCCCGCTCACCACCCCAGCTGAGAAAAAGTACCGGCTCGGGTGCCGGGTCTTGTTCCGGTGGGCCGCGGCGGCACAGGGCTTACTCCTTTTGGGAACGCCCGAGTGTGTTCCAGTCTGCCCCAAACCAACCTCATCCGCCCGAGCCAGCGCGACCCTTGGCCTGCCGGTTCCGGCCGCCGGGATCCGTACCTGCCAGCACCGCGCTCCGTCCGGCTCCACCGGGGCCTCTGCTGCGGCTCTTCCTTCCTGCCAGCCGCCCTCCCTGCGCGCCGGCCGCGTCCCCGCCCGTCCTTGCTGTCTCCACGCTCCCGCGAGCTGCCGCCGCCGGGCGCTATCGCGCGCCGCCGTGCCCGCCTGTGCCAGGCCCCGCGCCTCGCGGGGAGGACGGACAGGACGCGGCCCGCCGGCTTTGCTGCCCGCCGGCAGGCGCCGCGCTCGGTACGGAAGAAACACGCGGTGCAGCCTACGGAGCCTCGGCTCCGACCCGGACGTGTTAAATAATTTATTGATTATACAAAGTGATCGCCCGAATCCCGCGCCCACGCCAACGGACGCCGCCGGCCCGCACGCCGAGCCGGGGCGGCCGCTTTATAACTTATTCTGTAAAAATATATATACACGCTGCGGCGCGGGCGGTGGGCGTTTGGGGCGCCGGGCGCCCTGCTCCCTGTCCTTTGGCCGGCCGCGTCCTCACAAGGCGTCCCCCGCGCCGCCGCACGGGCTGACCAGCGCCAAGTTCGAGGGTTTGTGCTTCTTGAGCAGCCGCGTGATCTTCTCATCGTCGGAGTTGGGGTCCAGGGGCCGGTTATACTCGTCGTCATCCTCCGCGTCCGAGCCGCCCACCTTCAGCTTCTCGGCGTCCGAGTCCTGCTTCTTCTTGGCCGACGCCATCTCCGCCGCATGCCGCTTGCGCCACTTGGTCCTGCGGTTCTGGAACCACACCTGGGGGCGGGCGGGGACCGTCAGGGGGGCCTCCGAAGTTCCGAGTCTGCGACGCTGGCCCCCGGCGGCCCCGGCCCGACCCCGCCGTCCACCCGCGGCCAGTACCGCGCACCCGTGCAGCGGCGCCTCCCGGGTTGGCCAAGGCCGGGCAGCCGCTCGCCCGCCCTTCGCAGGACGCGGGCGCCTAGCCCGCCTCCGCACCGCAGGACCCCCGGAGGCCGCCCGGGCCTGCGCGCTCACCTTCACCTGGCTCTCGGTCATGCCCAGGGAGTAGGCGAGCCGCGCGCGCTCTGGGCCCGCCAGGTACTTGGTCTGCTCGAAGGTCTTCTCCAGCGCGAAGATCTGCTGGCCCGAGAAGGTCGGTCTCGAGTGCTTCTTCTTGCCGTCCTTGTCCAGCACCCCGCCGGCCTGGGCTGCGAAGGAGGGAGGGTGAGAGCGGCCCGCGCGCCCAGCCGCCCCGCGATGAACCCGGCGCGGGCCACTTACCCGAGCCGGCCAGGCGCGGGTCCCTCCAGGGCGAGCCCTGCACCACCCCAGGCCAGAAAATGGGCGGGCGCCCGGGCAGCTCCGCCAGCGGCTTGGGGTAGCCCCGCGCCACAGCGGCTGCCGGCCCGAAGTAGACGCCGGCCGACGAGGCAAGCCCGTTGAGGCGGGGCAGACCGCCCAGGAGGCTGCCGCCCGCCGCGCCCACCGGCCGCCCCAGGATGTCGCTGATGCCGTGCGGGGTGCCGAGCGGCAACTGCGTGCCGAGGCCTCCCAGTGCGGGCGCCTTGAAGCCGGCCGGGCCCTGAAGCGCGTACGGGAACAGCGACGTCTTCATTTCGGCCATGTTGTGCAGCGCAGCCAGCGGCGCGCTGCTCAGCACAAACGCGCCCGGGCGGTTAGCGTCCATGGGCGCCGCCGCCGCCGGCCCGGGCGCCCATCCGGGCCCCGCCGCCGCCGCCCGCCGACCCGGAGAAGTTTGCGCGCGCCGCGGGCGGGCGGCCGCCGGCTGCAACGGGGCGCGCTGGGTGCGGGCGGGCACCGACGGCCCGACCGGGCGGGCGGGCGGCTCCGACGCGGGCTGGGCGGTGGCTGGAGAGGCGGTGGGGTTTCGGGCGGCGGCAGCGGCGGCTCCGGGGCCGGTCCGAGCGGCGCCGCGCGGGACGGACGCACTGATAACCGCGGGGCCCCGGGCGCGGCGCGCGCTCTGATTGGCTGCGGGCACCGGCGGCCCGGCCATTGGCCAGCGCCCCGCCGTCTGCGCGCGCCCCCGCCGGCCGCGCACTCCATGAAGGGCCCATTAGCGCGGCAGGTGCCTCCAGGGCTGTAAATTTGTCCCCTGATTTATCTCCCCAGGGACGAAATAAATCCCGTTGGATGGGAGTTTAGTTAGGCAAAGGTTTTAATAGGAAATCAGGAAAAAATACGAGAACATATTTTATCGCCTGAAATGTAGATTTGAAGATCAACTCCGCTGGCTCAGTGCGTCCGGTTTGGGGAAGAGCCCACGCGGCCCTATGACGAGGGTCAGCGGGCCCAGGTAGGGACCTTGGTCCAAGCCCCGCGGCTCGTCTGCCTTCCGGGGCTGAAGGCTTATGGCGAACGTTGTCCTGGGGACCCGGGCCGCTGAAGGGTGGAGGAGTGCACTGATCCAATGACCAGACTAGGCTCGTGCAGATCGGCTTCTGGTCTCGCGAACAAACGGCCCGCGCAGTGTCAGGGCAGGACGGGAGGGACAGGGGCCACACTCCAGGCCTTCTATCACCGCATACTGCCTGGAGGTTCCGTGTTAGCTGCGGCCGGGTGGTGATCTGGCAGCCCCCAGGTTTCCAGTTGGGGAGGTCAGGGCTCCCGTTTAGAGGTTGCCCAGGAGGTAACTCTAGCCCGGCGTTGCGACCCAGGACCACCAGTTCCCTACGGAGCCGTTCTCTTCTCAATCGCAGCCGCGTCGGGGAGAACAAGGACGCCAACTGTCTCAGAGCTCTGAAGCCCAGGTGCGTAGGGCGTCTGAACGTCAAGTCTGAACGTGGGTGCGCACTTGAAGCGCTGCGAGTACAGCGCGGACCGGCATGTGGTGCCCATGTGACCCTCTGGGTCCAGAGAACCCTCACCCCAGAGAATTGCTGGAAGGTTAAATGAGAACGTAGTCGACTCTTGAGCCCACCCTGGGCAGGCTCTGAGCAGATGCTGCGCGCTCTCACTTTCCTCCCCTTGGGTGGTGCTGCGAGTTAACTTATTGATACGTGAGGACTGTGAAATTTTCTGCTATCCGTTGGGGGCCATGACCCAAATGTGTGCAAAGAGACGACCATTTCGGGCCACGGGTTCTGGGTGAAGTTGTTTGCCCGGCTCTCTGGGACCTGGACCAGTTCGTTAACAACGACTTTTCCATTTTGCCCCGGCTGCCAGGGTTTTGGTGTCGTGAACGGAGGCGACCCCCGCGGCTCTGTGCAGGGCCGTGTGTGCACTCCCGCTGCTCCCCTCCAGGGTTCATTTTCGTTTCATGAGCCACGGGTTAGGGTCGAGGTTTAAAAAGCCACTCTTGGCTGGGGCGTGGGGTGAGGACTGGGGTTCTGAAGTCGCTCCTGCCTTGAGCCGTGCGCTCACTATGCTGCGGAGCGGGTGCAGCGCAGCAGCGCAAGGCACCGCAGGGCACCGCATGTGTGGTCTCCCGCATCTGTGCGGGCGTGGGGGTTCCGCTCTTCTGGTTTTCTAGGCGGGGTCAGCCCTCATAGTATCCGATTACACGCCCACAGCCCCGCCGGCGATCGACCGGAGTTGTCAAGCCTAGGACCCCGAACGCAGGACACTTCGGATCTCCGTGCTGTCGATGGCACCCAGTCCACCTGGCCCCCAGACACGCTCCGGGCCTCGCTCGTGCTCCACGTCCTCAGAGGAAGTATACATCGCGCACGCAGCGAGTGGCCAAGCACAAGGGGAACCCTCCTGGGTAGGGTTTGGACCCTCCTGGACTCCCGGGAGGTACTGAGGCGGGAGGCCAAGGTTCTGCGGGTCTCCGGAAGTTCTGGGTTTGGGGACAGGACTGGAGAAGGCGGGGCGGGGACGAGTGGGAGGAGCTGGTCCCTATCTCCAGACCCCCGCTCAGCTCCACCCAGCGCAACCCTATTGTAGACAGGGGCGGCTGCAGAGCTGGCTTGCTGGAGCCCGAGTCTCCAGAAGAGGAGCAGGGAGGTGCGCGCCCAGGCGGGAGGGCAGGTGCGCTTTGTGTTCCCGCAGGGTCGGGGCAACCTTGGCTCTAAGGCCAAAGGAATAACGCACGCAGCTCCAGGCTCCACTCCCGCTGCTCTCACAGGTTGCGGGCAGACTCGTTAGCACTGTTTAAGACTGAGAAAACAGATCTCCGGTCGCTACCCTGCGCCCCAGCAACCCTGGGTCTGTGTAAACCAGAGTCCTTCCTGAGCTGCCTTCCGAACGCGAGGGGTCCCGGGGGGGAGGGGGCGGCAGTCTCAGTGGGTAACAGAGTGCGGCTCTCCAGGGCCTCCCAGCCTAATGTGCGGGATGAGGGGCCGTGAGTACGGGGTCCGGAGGATGGTATGACGCGGGGCGCCCCAAGTGCGGCCTTCGTTTTGCAGGTGCCCTGTTCTGCCTTGGACACCCAGGGCACTTCCTACCCCGCTGGAAGACTGGACGGGCAGCCCCCTCCCCTCGGCTCGGTGGGCTGCTGCAAGCGCGCTGAACTTTCCTGTGCGCGGTTTCCGGTCGCTGCCCCGAGGGCCCACTCGCGTCCGCTCCTCCCGTATCCCCAGGCACCGCCCTCTTGGCAGGATCCAAGGAAGCGCCCCTCCTGCGGAAGGATTCCAGGAGCCGCCCGCCGGAGATGCTATCGTCGTAGGAACCCTCCTGCGCAGCAGTGGAGAGGTTCTTCAATGCCACCTCCTGGTCTAGCAGAAAATGTCCTAGGCTGCGGGCACTTCAGGCGCAAACAGCTTGCGGCTGGAAGACCGAGCGCGCGCCATTCCGCCGCGCCCTTTCCGGACTCTTTGCGCTTTCAACCCGTGTTTGTTGGGTACCTGCTACGTGCCAGGCCACCCAGGGGGAGAGACGTGAACGCGGCGAACCTCAGCCTCTGGGTGCCCTCCCACACACTGTTTGTGAATAGAACCCCCGGAGTGCCCGCAGGGAGGACAGGTGACTGACCGCGCATGGCGGGGGTCGGGGTAGGGGTCTTTCTTGGGGTAGGTGGAGACAGGCGGGTCACGGGGAAGCGAACGCAAGAGGAGCTGGAAGCTCTCTGTGGCCGCACAGGGAGTCCGAAGAGTCCGCGGAGAACTCACTCACGAAACAGCGAGCCGGCGCAGCTCTGGGCAGCTGCTGGGCCGCCCCTGCCCTCGCCGGACCCACTCTGGACTGGGGTTTCAGCCCTCTGCGAAGCGCCCTGGCTTTTTCCTTCCCGCAGGTGAGAGCGCGTTCCCAGCCGTCCATGCGTGACACGGCGAGCGGGGTGCTTCCCGGGGCCAGTGGTCCAAAAGAACGAAAAGGGGGACCACTGAGACAACCCAGAGTTCTCTCTGTGGCTTCCACCCGTCGGGCTCGAGATGAAGGGGAAGACGTGGGGTTTACGGAGCCCTGAGCTGGAGGGTCCGCAGAAGTGGAGGCCGAGCCCAGAGACCTCTGGGAGAGGCCCACCAGGATGCACCAGATTGCCGAACAAAGCCGCGCGCGGGGGAAGCCAACCCTCCTGCAAAATGCGGGGAGAACGGGCGCCCTTTCCAGCGCCCTCCGGTGGCAGATGCGCGCTGCAACAGGGACTGAGGAGGAGTGCCCTCCCTGGCTGGGCGCTGACCACCCAACCGGTGTGAGGCGCTGGAGCACCGAACTGAGGGTGGTGGCCTGGGGCGGGACGGGTAGTGGAGGCCTCGCCCTCATCTCTCACCTGTGGACTGCTCTGCGGGCCCAGACTCTGCAGGACTAGCCTGGCTGCCCATCCCGCCCATTCGGGCCACCCACCCACATAAGCTCCTCCTGTCCTGGGGCTAAATAAGTGCTGTAGAGTGAGTGAACCTGTCAGGGTTGCAAGCTCAGAGGTTCCCAGAGATCAGAAGGTTTGGGCCTGGCACAGATGTGAGGTGGGGCTACCAGGGAGGGAGAAACCCGTGCCCAGCTCCTGGGAGCAAGGGCATCATGACAGGGCCAGGGCTGTTGCTGCCAGCCCTGGGAGGTGTTTGGTGGCCCTTGAGGTGTATTGAACCTTCATTGGCAGGGACGTGGCCACTTGCCAGCAGTGGTCAAGGGGAAAGCAGCTGAGGTTGGGGAGATCCCAGGCTGGTGGTCCCCAGGCCAAGGAAGACTGGGATAGAGCTCTGGAATCTGGGATCTGAGGGTGGCAGGAGGCCCCAGTGGCAGGTTAAGGAAGAGGGTACGGGGCAGAGTGGGCAGGGGTACCAGGGCCATCCCCCACTTCCTGCAGAAGCAGCTTGAACAACAAGCAGACCCTCAGGCCCAGTTGTCAGGAGGAGAGGGCTCCTCTGGAGTCCCCCAGGCCCTCTGCTTCATAGACCCGACCAGCACCCAGCCAGTGATCTCCCGCCTGCACACTGCACTCTCACCCCAGACCCCGACGCCCACTCCAGTCCCTTATTTCTTTAGGAGTCATTCACTCAGGTGCAGGACGGTGTCGAGAGTAACTCCAGTTCTCGTCCCTCCTGCGGCTGAGTGCCCTCCATCACCCACACTTGCTGGTCCTCATGAGGGACGTGCCCAGAGGCCCTGGAGCCCCCTTGGTCACAGCTGCTCTGCAGTGTGAGGACTGTGGGGTGCTGGGCACATCACACAGCCCATCTTCAGGCAGCTCTCTGGGCATCAAGGTCCAGCAGGGCTGGAGAGGTGGAGCAGAGATGCCAGGAATTCCTTCTCCCCTGTGGAGGCCACAAAGACGCCTCCTGGGGGTGGGGACTCCAGGGCTGGCAGTGCAGTGTGGCCCTGCAAGGAGATCTGGACCCCCATGGGGTTGAGTGAGCACAGAGACTGCTGCGTTCTGCAGAAGAGGCCCTGCCCTGCCACAGCGACCTCAAGGGACCACAGAGCTAGTAGATGACACTGAGCCCGTGGGCACCGAGTCAGGTCAGGGCCTGACCAGTGGCTGAGGAGCAGTGCTGTGGAGGTCCAGAGGACAGCAGAAGGGTCCTCACAGGCTGAGTGGGTCCTGGGACACCCCATACCCAGATGTCATGGGGAGGAGGAGGCAGCTCATCTAGCAGCAGAGGCTGTGATTCTAGGCTTAGGGCCCTCTGCTGTCCACGCCAGGCCTGGCTGGTGGCCAGGGCAGGCTGATGGGGCCAGGTGGCCTCACCTGGTGGGGAATCTGAAGCATTAAGAGGGCAGCTCTGCCCAGTCCCAACCTGCCAAGAGAGGTCTCTGCGGTGGAGCAGTGGGTTCTGGAGAGCGGCACCTCTGGCTCTGGGTCCCTTGCTGTGCAGGCCTGGCTCTCCCCCACTCTTGGCAGTGCCCAGGGGCAGTAGGCCTTCCGGCCACCAGCCAGCAGTGGGTTCAGCTGGAGCGCTGTCCATGGGCCCATCCCCTCAGCATCTGTTCCCAGCTGCCAGACTAACTTTCCACCCCAGCCAGGGGGCATCTCCTGCAGGGCCCAGGTCCCGTCCACACCTGACAAGCGGAGGCAGTGCCGGGCCCAAGGCCTGGAGGGCTGCAGGGGAATCGGAGTCTCTGGTCAGGGATGGGCCAGTGCCTCTGACCGGGGCATAGGAGCTCCAGGGACTAGCCTCCCATGTCTCAGGGTCCCATGGGATGTAGGCGGCCTGTGATGTCTGTGTGAGTCAGCCCCCAGCCCCAGGCCTAGTCCCCGGCCGCAGTCCCCAGCCCTACTCAGTAGCCCAAGAGCTCAGTCCCCGTCCCCAGCTCAGGCACAGTCCCCAGAGCTCAGCCTCCATCCCTCAGTGCCCCACCCATCCTCAGCTCCCAGAGCAGCCTCTTCTGCCTGCCAAAGGTCAGGAATGGCCGTCTCTGTGCCCAGGCAAGCTGATCCAGGTCCCCAGGGAGGAAGCTCCCCCTGCCCACGCCAGGCGCTTGGCTCTGCTTCTCCCGGGAGGTTGCAGGAGGCCCCATCAGCTCGGCCGTGAGTGACACAGGAGCAGGGCACCTGCCAGGCTAGCAGAACTGCAGGTCCCCTGCATGCCCACCCGCGTTCACGTCCCCCTTGCCGGGAGGGAGACGGAGGGGCAGCTGGGGCAACCGGGCCTCGGAACGTGGGGCAACGATCTGCCACGGGATCTGACGGGCCCTCAATATGCAGTCCAGCTGGGTCAAGCAGGCTGACATGCCCAGGAGGACGGGGCTCTTCGTGCCCCTGCAGGAGGTGGACGGGCATGTTCTCGAGTCTGCCTGGTAGCAAGGGAGCAAGGGAGGCTGTCCTCACTGTTGCTCCCGCTGGCCTCAGCACAGTGTGGCCCAGGCCCCAGGCCATGCACAGGCTGGAGAAGTCTTTGCATGGTCCCTTCCCTTGTGGGAAGGCACCGTGGGGTCAGAGCCAGCAACCTGCCGCAGGTCCCAGAAGGCCTCTGAGAGGTGACATGGAGCTCCTTCACGGAGGGGAGGCATTTCTCCCACTCTGGAGGGAGGACCAGAAGAGGTTCCATGGCAGGTACTGCAATGCACCCCCCACGGGACTGCACCATGTCCTGGGCAGCTGCCCAGGGGTAGAGGCCGGGGCAGAGCCACACAGCTGGGAGACATGGCTGGAGAGACTCCGGCCAGCCTATATCCAACCGGCTCCTGTTGCCTGGTGCCCACCTGGGCATGTGCACCTCCAGCACAGCAGGGAGGATGCCACCCCCAGTGACCAGCCTCCAACACACTCGGGCCTCAGACATGGGAGTCCAGGGAGGCTCGTGCACACTCCAGGCCCTGCACTCGCAGGGCAGGGGCACACGCAGTCTTGGGTCATCTCACACTCAAGTCTCAGTAGATTTTTGATCCAAAATAACAATTGAAAAACTTGAGAAAGCAGCATTTCATAAGTTTCAAGGGGCGTGCTGATGTGCAGTGTGGAGTCCCCTGTGGTCCTGCTCTGCCTCCTGTGTGCGTGGGTCCATGCTGAAGTGCAACCTCCAGTGTCACCAAGCACCGGTGTCCTTTCAGATTGGGTGTTGATGTGGGCCGTGCTGTGTCAGGTGACTCTAATTTTACTTACTAACGGCCCCAAAGCACAAGAGTAGTGGTGCTGGCGACTCAGATACGCCAAAGAGAAGCTGCAAAGTCCTTCCATCAAGTGAAAAGGTGCCATTCTCAAAGCCACATGTCCAGGGGGCTGAGGGCTAGGTGAGAACGCACTGAGGGTCCCTCATCGTCTGGGGAGCCATTCCGGGGCTCCCAGGGCTTCGATGCTCAAGTCCTTGTAGAGGACCCACAGGGACCTGGGCAGGCCCGTGGGTCAGGGGAATGACTGTATCTGGAAGTGGGGCCTTTGCAGATGTAACTAAGTCAGGGCGAGGCCACGCGAGCGAGGGTCGAGTGCAGTGCTGGTGGTCTCGGGGTGAGGCTGTGGGGACGGAGCAGAGGAGGAGCACCCAGCCTACCAGCACCCAGAGCTGCGGGGAGGGAAGGCTCCGCCCGGAGCCCCTGGGGAAGCGGGGCTCTGGCAACACCTTGGTTTTGGACTTCTGGGCTCCGGAACCACGTGCGGGTAAACATCAGTGTTTAAAGTCACCAGTCGGTGGCCCTTGGTCACCCTGAAGATGGACACCAGCGAGGAGGTGGCACGCAGGGCAGCTGCCAGGGTAGGTGCCCGTGCTGTGGTGGGCGGCCCTCCCCATGGGGTGCTGGGCATGCTCGTGCTGTGGTGGGCGGCCCTCCCCATGGGGTGCTGGGCATGCTCGGTGCGGCTCAGCATGCCCTGCACGTCCCAAGTCATGTGACCACGTCACGGGTGTCCACAGCCAGGGAGGAGGAGGGAGCAGGCACCGAGGAGCAGCTCAAGGGGAGACTCATTCCCAAGTGGCATCTGTGTCAGCCACTGAGAGCAAGAGCCAGCGCAGTTGACTGCGTCCCAGGTTTGAGGACCTGCGGAGAAGGCCAGGTCAGGAGGCCACTGTGTGCCCAGTCACATGGGTGGAAAACAAACCAGAGTTGGCCCTTCTCTGCTCGCTTTTAAAATTTTTTCTCCTTAAAAGTTTGGTGCTGGGGAGTGAACCCAGAGGTGCTGGCCCTCCGAGCTATGTCCCCAGCACTTTCTACCCTATTTTGAGACAGGGTCTTGCCAAGTTGCTGAGGCTGGCCTTGAACTTGCCATCCTCCTGCCTCAGCCTGGGTCTCTAGGATCACAGACGTGACCCCATACGTAGACCTCGATGTGCCTTGTCTAGCTGTGGAGAATGAGGCAGCTCACAGGCAAGGCCTCTCGGAGGCCCTGGTGTGGGGCTGGGCTGCGGCTCAGTGGTAGAGCATTTGCCTGGCTGGCTGAGGCTCTGGGTTTGACTCTCAGCGCTACATGTAAGTAGATAAAATAAAGGTCCATTGATAACTAAAAAAAAATTTAAAAAGAACTTTAAAAAAAAAAGAATCCATTGGCGTAGCTTTTAGAAAAGATGCTGATTTAAAAGCGCTTATGCACATGCAAAGGAAGAAAGTGTTTTTTAAAAATGATTCCTCTTTGATGCTGAGAAATGTTCTTTCTCCCGCTGTCCCTGAGGAAAAGATGCACCTGTGGCTGATGTCACCGTGGTCATGAGGCCACCAGATGGGGAGCAAAACCTTCTAAACGCTGGCACTGGTCTTCAGGTCAAAACAAGCCACCGCCACTTGTCAGAACGTGGCAGTGTGGGTGGTTCGCCCTGGGACTGGCACCTGGGGTGCTGGACGAGGGTCCCCCCAGCCTCCATGGGCAGCAGGCTGAGGGGCTGCTGTCATTCCTGGGTCTCCAAAAGTGGGTGCATCTGGAGAGAGAGCCTGGGTGGCAGTGGTCCACACCAGCCGGCGGTAGGCGCGGAGTCGGGTGTGGCGGGGTCATTGCCAGGGCCGGGGCCAGGGCCATTCTGCCATGCTGGAGCTCGTCCAGCTTCCCACATCCGGTTTGCTCCTGTAGTTAGGAGGGCAGACCAGGCCTGGGAAGGGTCTCTGCGAGGTGCGGAAGGGGTGCTGTCCTGCGCTCTGAGGGGCGTGCCGCCGGCCAGCTCCTGCCACCAGGACACGGCAGGGACGGCGCTCGCCAGGCAGGAGTCGCAGGGAGCAAGTTCAGAAGGGGCCACTGGCTGGAGGCTCCTGGGGAGGCGAGCCTCAAGCAGAGCAGGAAGGAGGCTGCAGCTTCCCTGAGAGCCCTCAGGTCATCCGGCACCTTCGCCTCCTGTCCTTCAGCCTGGCAAGGGGTGACCAGAGGTGGTCACCCACTCAGCTACTGCATGGAAGAGAAGCTTGCACCCCCTGGGCCCCTGTCATGGGACCTCCATCCTCTGGCAGGGATGGAGGCGCAGGCTCGGAATTCAGCCCTGAGTTTCTGCCCTTCTGAGAGGGCCTGCCTTCCCTGGACCTGGAGGGCGAGTGCTGCAGGGAATGGGCTTCAGGGCCTGCGGGCCCAGGCTCAGGGCTGAGGCCAGAGCAGGGCGCACGCCTGTGCCAGCTCCCTTGACGGGGGCTGCTCCCTCCCTCATGGGAAGGGCGAGGCAGGGCCTGTGGATCCCAGCGCTGGCCAGCAGTTCGGGGCTGCCCCGGCTCTGAACCAGGGCTCGGCCCCATCGGGCAGCACTGGAAGAACCCCTGGGCCCTGACCACTGAGTGGGGTGCAGGGTGCAGGCTGGGAGGAGACTCCAGGTGACCCTGGCACTAGCAGTCCCAGCCAGGGGGCTGCCCAGCCCTGGGGGCAGCAGGGTGTGCAGGACCAGGCCACAAGGGGGACCTGTGGCCCTGCAGGACCGAGAGCCCTCCTGGCTGCCCTGCTGGGCTGGGGAACACCACCCTCCACCTGGCCCAGAGTGCCAGCCTGGGCTGGAGGGGTGGGCGGAGCACTGACCGGCTAGGGAACTGTCCGTCCCTGCCAGCCTCCCGGATCCGCCTCCTGCGTCAGCCTCTGGCCTGTCACCAGCGCTGGAAGACATGGGGCATGTGGCTTCCCTCAGCCTTCTGGCCTCGGCAACTGAGGGGCGAGGACACAGGTGAACAGAGACCCTGCCCGGCATCTGTGGCCTCTGGCCGCTGGCCTCAGTGAGGCCACACTCACCTGCTTGTTGAGGTAGAGGCTGGCTGGCTTCTCAGCTCAGGAGCTCCGGGAGTCCTGCCCTGTGACTTGACCTGGCCCCGGGCCTGATGCTGCTTCCCCTGCAGCCGTCACGCTCCCGTCTGGGGTCCTTCTGCATCCCACCCTCTCCGACCAGCAGCAAGATCTGCCCCTGCTGCCCAGGCCCAGGCCCAGGGCTCCTCAGCCTCCATCCAGAGCCTGAATGTCCAGGTGCAGCAGCCGCTGCAGGAGAGGCTGGCACCGGAAGGCCTTCTCCCCAGACCCAGCACGCCCTGGCATGGCGCCCGGACCGATGCCACGCACGGAAGGGAGTCCGCAGGGCTCTGACTCTGAGACACAAAACCCAGCGAGCAGGGTCCTCGGCAGACCTGGACGGCCCAGGGCAGCCGGGGCAGGGAGGACGAAGCTCCCGCACACTCCCCTGGGCCGGGCATCTTGGGGCATCCCTCTGGGGGTGCTGGGCGGTACCCCTGTGTCCCTGGGCAGGGTGACCTGGGCAGGCCTGTCATCACCTGCCTCGTCCAGGTGACTTGCAGAAGCTGAGCACTCTGGGGCCTCAGGTTCCGCGAGACAGAAATGAGGCCGAAGGGTGCGAAGCTTGTGTGGGAGCAGTTCTGAGGGCACAGGGCAGGGAGGAGGGATGCTCCTGGCGTCTAAGCCAGAGGAGAGCCAAGGCCCACAACTGGCCTCCCCAGGAAAGTTCCCCCGAGCCATCCTCCATGCTGAGCCCGCCCCCACCAGCCCAGTGGCCTGCCACTGCAGGGCTCTGGGTGGCCCCAGAGTCTGGGCTCTGGGCTCTGGCTGTGCCCCTTGGGGGACAGTCCTGAGCCCAAAGAGCACAGCCCAGAGGGTCTCTGCTGGACACCTGAGTCCCCACCTCAATCCTCATTGCCACCCCCGCCAAGGCCTGGCTCAGAGCAGGTGCCAGGGGGAGGGAGGGCAAGGAGGGCCAGGGAGGACGGCGTGTCCACCTTGTTACCTTAGCACCATCTCTGGCCTCCTGTCACAAAGAATTAGAATCTGTAATAAGAACATTTAAGGTTCCCTGTAATTTGGCCCATCAGCTCCATCCCGGCCATTAGCTGACTGCGTGGTGGAATTAATCTCGTCATTTCTCTCTGGCCTGGGTGAATTGTGATAAAAATGTCAAACAATTAGATTATATTGGCCACACTGCTGGTTGATTGAGTGGCGAGGCTGGGCACGTCCTCTGAATCACCCTGACAAAGGAGCTGGCTGCCCGCTGCAGTGAATCCCCCGGGGTCCGGAGCAAGGGCGTTGTCTGGAACGACTTGCCATGTGCCCGTGGGGCCGCTCCCCAGGACACTCATGGCCTTGGGCCCCTCGGAAGCTGCTGGGAGCCTGGGGGGCCTGAGGGATGTCCCTGACCCAGGGCAGGTGGCCCCAGGGGGTAAGATGCTGCAGAGAGCCCAGGTCCAGGCCGAGCCCACATCCCCACACAGAAGGGCAGTCCCCAAGGTCACAGAGGAGGGTGGCCTCGGGTGCTATGCCTCCTGGGCGCTGGGACTGGGGTTTGCAGCAGCCGCCGGCTGCCGGGCCTGCCCTTCCAGGGGCGGCGGCTGCTGCTTTTCAGGGGTGAAGACACAGTGGGAATTGATCTCGCTGTTGGAAGTGGGAAGATTAAAGCCGCGGTTTCTCTTCATCATCGTCATCATCAAATGAGGGCACTGAGGCTGGTGACGGCCTGGAGCAGGGCTGTGGCCTTCACGCAGGGGAACCTTAATTGGATGCAGACGGCCGGGCCGAAGTTGCTGAGCTCTATTCCAGAGATATGGGATAACGACGCCATTTAATCATCTTTACAAGATATAAAATCACTGGCTTCTCCAGGAAGATCATTAAGGAAAACAATAGCTCACAGAAATTGAAAATAGGGTTTTAATTATTTAGTACAGAAATTACTCGGTTACTGACCAGGTTGGACAAGACAGCTTAACAGGGATTTGCGTACAGTGTGTGAGCTTTGATTCTATTAACCTGCCCGATTCCTTGATCCAGAGCAACCCAAAGCCTGAGTTGGCCAGGCGGGTGCGCACGGGCCCTGGCTTGCTGCCCCAAGGGGACCGAGAGTGCTGGTGGCCACCCAGGGAGCCCAGGAACGGCCACTGGGCCTTCCTGGGAGAAGTTCCAGGAGCCCAGAGAGATTCCTGGAGGGAACACAGACAGGCAGGTGGCCAGGTGGGGAAGGCAGCCCCTGGGCACCCAGGCTGGGCAGAGGCCCAGGCCTCCCATGCTACGGAGGAGGCAGGGGAGGCCAGGAAGGCAGGTGGAGAGCAGGGAGTGGGGCCCTGGCCTGGGGGTGGAGCCGTGAGGATGTGCAGATGTGGTTCTTCGGGATGCGTGGGGGCCTCCGCCCTGCGTTGCATCCGGGCCTGTGTCAGCTCTCCCCCAACCCAGGGCAGGAGCTTCAGTGGCACCTGGGCAGGGGCAGGCAGAGCAGGGCCCCCACCTGGTGGGCCTGGTCCTGAGCCAGGTTGGCCCACCTTCCCAGCCTGAGGCCCCCGCGGCTCTGTGGCCTCCTGCCTGCCTGCAGGCGCTTGTGGGCTAGTTTGAGCGCGAGGGGCCTTTGGATGGGACTCCGGCTATCGGTCTTGAGGTAGGAAGCCCTTCCCCATGGCCGTGAGGACGCTGGAGCTGCTGAGGCCCGGGCAAGGCCTCTGCCTGGCCGTGAGGGGTTCTTTCCCTGCTTACCTACTCTGGTTCTGGTATTTTCCAAAGTTCCTATAATAAAACCTTTCGTTAATAAAAACCCATTTTTAAAATATGGAAATTTTCAAGACAGAAATTAAGGACATTTGTGGTGGAAGTGCCTCTCCAGGCCGGTGGAGGGCTGGGTGGGGGTGTCAGGCCGCAGGTCCTGCTCCCCCCTGGCCCCACCCAGTCCAGGGGCACCTCTCATTCCCTGGAGGCACAGCAGGTGCCCCGGGTTTCCAGGAGAGAGGGTGGGCTCTGGAGTGACCTGCGGGCAGCACGGACCCCAGCAGGGTGCAGCTTCGTCCTGTTCCCATGGCCAGGAGTCCACTGCTCCCTCCCTGGTGCCCCCACCGAGCCCCAAGGGTCACTGGCAGTGGACAGCCCCAGGCTGGGCGGGCCGGGCAGTCGTCTCTGGAACACCTGGGCCCTTGCGCTGGTGCCCCCGCATACCTGGCCCCTCTGCTGCCTTCAGAACCCAGGACTGGGCGCCCTTCTCGGGCCATCCACCACTGGAATTGCATCCCGTCTCCCATTATTACCAATAAATCCCTCGAGATCTTTTTTCTTCTCATAGTTTTAGGGTTACATAAATTTCACCTATACAATTTTTCCATGCGTGAATATATTACAGAATGCCACTTCTGCTATGGAAGCTAATTGATAATGTGATTTGTTATGTTGCCGGCACATAATTCAGAAAGTTATTTTAAGGCTCTGATGCGTGGAGAGCGCGCGCGGGTGCATATTTCTCACTCAGAGTGGACACGGCCTGCGGAAACAGATGTGCTGCTGCTGCGGGTGAAATATTCTCAGAAGCTTTTACCCTGTTGTTTGGGTGGGTGCCAGCTCTCCCTGGAGAAAGCTCATATTTCCAGGGCGCACTGATGTGAATTTATTCCCTGGTCATTAGTCAGGTGTTTCGTAAAGCAGACCGGGGTGTGCGTGTTGGAAGAAAAGGCGCAGCACCACAGAGCTGAGCGGGAGGCCCGCAGCCGGAGTCCAGTACCGGCGCGTCCATCGGTGATGGACCCCAGGAAGTTGCAAAAGCCGTGCCCCTCCTCGCCCGGCCCCGCCCACGCTGCCCACCGTGCCCCGCCCACACTAACCCCCCTGCCCAGCCCCGCGCACGCTGCCCACACATGGGAGCTGGGGTCCGCCTGATGGGTGCACGTCAGGCCGTGCGTCCTCTCTCCGGGCTGGCCACACCCAGGGTCAGCGCCCGCCCCGGCATCCCTGTGCTGGTGTCCACCCTCCCTGTGTGCATTAGAGGCCCACAACAAAGGCCGAGCTGCCAGGAGGCCCTGGCCCAAACGCAGAGGGCAGACCGCCCATCTGCTCCAGGTGCAGGTGCCCGGGAGCACAGGGCGCACGGGCTCTGCATGCGTGTCAGGGACCCCTGGGGGGGCGCCTGCTGCAGGGAGGGGCACGTGGCCCCTCCACCCCAGGGGCTGTGGCATAGCCGCAGTGTGGGGCAGAATCAGGATCTGACCTTGGCTCAAGGTGCTGGGGAGCCCAGTAGGCCTTGGGCTGGCCCAGGGCGGGGCTGTCCCTGTCACGGTCAAGACACAGACCCGCCTCTCAGGTTCCCTCTGCACCCACTCCCGCCTCTGCCCGGCAGCCCAAGTGTCTGTCGTGACACTTCCCGTTCTGCAGGCAGAATGGTGCGAGTGCAGAAGATTCGGGACCCTCCTGGCCACCTGGCTGTGGGCCTCAGTGGCTCACTTACTTACTGCTGATGGCGGCTCTGGTTTGGATCTGGAATGTCCCAGAGGCCTGTGTTCCCAGGGTGGTGCTTTGCGGGGGGAGCGGAACCTTTGGGGGTCCAGAGGGGGTCTTCTGGTCAGTGGTCTTGAGGAGCATGAAGACAGCTCTGCTCCACCACTCGCTGCCCACCATGATGGGCGGCTTGGTCTGCTACTTAGGGTGGACTGGGGTCTCCAACGCGGCCCAGGAGGCCTCACCTTGCAGCGAAAGCAGCACAGCGCAGGGAGGGCGGGCGGGTGGGTGCAGCTTTGGTCAGCACCGGGTTTGGTGGCATCGGGTTTTCCAGCTCCTGCGTGTGTCTGCTTCTCTGGACGCAAGGCCCCAGGAGGATGCTGGGCACCAGGGCAGAGGCAGGGTCAGTCTCCTGGGAGACTCCACGTGGCCTGAGCCTGCCCGAGCCCGACAGGGCTGGGCGCCCTTCCCTCCAGCTGCCGGGCAGCCCTGTCCTGCGTCTCCTCACAGAGCTGCTTAATTGGGGTTTTTGGGGGCGGGTTTTGGCCACATATTCTCACCCAGGAAGTCTCAGTACTTGTCCCTCAGGGTCACTGTGCCATAGGGGGCCAGGCATGGGCTGGCCAGTGGCTCCAGTCTTGGGGGTGCGTCCTGTGGGCCTTGCAGACCCTCCCTCCCCTGGACACCTCAGGAGCCACCGTGGGCTCCGCTTTGCTCGCCTCCACATTTGCAGCCCCGGAATGAAGGACAGCTCCACTCGGGTTGGATGTGGTCAGAGTCCCCAGGGGCCCTGGGGACAGCACTGTGTCCCCGCGGTGAGGTGCTCAGAGGGTGGGGCCTAACCTGACTGGTGGGGGGCCAGGAGCTGCTGAGGGCTAGATGCGGCCCTGAGAGCAGGACGTGCCCAGAGACAGGCCCTGCCTCCCCCCATGCCAACTGTGTCGGCAGAAGCAGCAGCAGGCAGGGCCACCCATCCTCCAGAACCGTGAGCCCAAACCAACCGGTTCCTGAGCCCCCCAGCCTGCGATATCATGCCGTTAGCAACAGAAAGGGGCACTAGGCCCACCCTGGTCCCCGGCGGGAGACCAGAGGGAAGCTGGAGGGACTGGGGTCAAGCCCTGGTCTTGGCGGCCTGTCCTGGCCTTCTCTTTCCTGGGTGGACAGCCCCAGAGGGAGGCAGGAGTGGGGCTCCTCAGCCCCTTGGGAGGGCCACCCACTGCCCCCTGCCACACTGGCCCAGCTGGCTACCCACACATGCTGGGAATTCTGGGAGGCCCTTCAGAGCTTCCCTCCCCTGCAGCAGCCCCCAGGGCGCCAGGTGAGCACCCCTGCTGGCGTGGGGAAGACGCCTGGCCACACCCCCCCCCCCCAGCCCCGGGAGTTCCCTCCGGGCCGTGCTCTGCTCCCAGGGGCCTGGCTGCTGCCAAGAGGCAGGGCGCACCCCTTAGCCCTCTGACGGGGCCACAGGTGCTGGCAGGAGGACGGGCACCTGTGGTGGGGCCCCCTCTGTCGGTGGGGCTGGCCGACCTCCAAGGGCTGGGGCTCAGGAACCAAGCCGCGAGCTTGCTTTTGCTGTTTATTTAAACCCAAAACCCAAAACCCAGCTTGTGGCCTGACAAGCGCAGCAGGAGCCGTGGGCAGTGGGCCTGAGCTCGGGGTCTGCCAGGCCCGTCGCGGACAGAGGCCTGTCCAGGGCCAGGGGAGCACAAGGGAAGCCGGGTCGAGGAGTCTCCGGGGGCAGAGCCAAGGGCCGTGGCCGTGGAGGGAAGTGCTGACCAGGAGGAGCCCCGTCACACGATGGCTTGGTTTGGCAGCCCGTAGAGGACCAGGCCCAGGGCGGTGGAGAGCGGCTCCAGGCTGGGGAGCTGTGGCTGGAGGGGCGCAGCCTTGTCCTGCGGAGCCTCATCTGTGGAACAGCGAGGAGCCCTGAGCACCGGAGTGCGGCAGCTCGTCCAGTCGCCAAGGGCCAGGAACGGGGCAGTGCCCAGCCAGGGGCTTTGAGGGCTCCCAGCAGCTCAGAACCAGCTCAGGCCACCAGTGGGCTCTGCCTGTGGTGTGTCCACTACCCACTCTGTCTCCTCTGGGAGGGTGGCTCCAGGAGCCGCAGCCCCCAGGCACAGGGCAGATGACCAGCTCTCCTCCCGAGAGGCTGAGGGACCCAGCGCTCCTTCCCCTTCCACACGGTGGGTCAGTTCAGGCTCACAACGTCAGGGCTTCCAAAGGCCCAGGTCAGCACCCGACAGCAGGAGTCCCGTGGGCATAGCATGGCTCTTCTACCTGACTGAAGTAATGGCGGTCCCTGCTCAGCAGCAAGGAGCTTGGGGCCATGTCCCAAGGTGTCTCAGGGTGAGGAAGGGTGCTGCCCCTCAGCACCATGCTGATGCCCTCACCCACTCACCCATCCACTCACTCATCCACCCACCCACTCACTCATTCACTCACTCACCCA